>JAQISU010000131.1:1275000-1745000 GCA_029339505.1 Unio delphinus
CTTCAAAGAAAAATTGGCTTCATTTTTGATGAAATCGGCAATGAAAAGTAAATTGATGTTAGGTGCTGGTAATTAATAACATCATGGAATCTATTTATTATTCCCCAAGAGGATACTGGAGGGGTAAATCAGCAATCCATAAACTCGCTAGCGCTGCAAAAGTGAAAAAAACTACTGCGGCTCATTGGTTATCCAAACAGGCACTATGGCAAATTTATCTACCACCGCCTAAACAAATTAATTTCTCGCATTTTGATGTGACCGGACCCAATGAAGTTCATCAGGCTGATATATTGTTTTTGCCACATGACAACGGTTACAAATATGCGTTAACTGTAGTTGATATTGCAAGTCGATACAAAGAAGCAGAACCGTTAAAAACAAAATCGGCCACTGAAGTGGCTTCTGCGTTTGAAAGGATTTATCGAAGGAGCCCTCTGCACTGGCCAAATCTATTACAAATTGATCCTGGCAAGGAATTTCAGGGTGCAGTGTTATCTACAATGAAACATCACAATGTCACCATCAGACAAGAGCATACTGCGCTACATCGCGATCAGGCAATTGTTGAACGATTTAATCGGACTCTTGCAGAGCGGTTATTTGGATATCAATACGCAAAAGAATTCATCCAAGAAAAGCGATCCCGTGAATGGATTAAAAGATTACCATCTGTGATTACTGCACTGAATAACGAGATTACTAGAACAATCAACATGAAACCTATCAACGCGATTAAAAAGAAGTCAATACCTGAAAAACCTCAAAAAGATTTCAAAGAACCAATTCTTGGTAGTAATGTTATTGTGAGGTACTTATACGAACCAGGAGAGCTTGAAGGGGGTAGAAAAAGGGCTACTGATCCTATTTGGAGTGTTACTGCACACAAGATATCTAGTATAACACGATCAACTGGTAGACCTCCAATCTATAAACTGGATTCAACTGCCCCTCAGCGTGGGTTTACTAGACAACAACTGCAAGTGATACCCGAGGATACTCAATTACCACCCCATGGTCTTAACTAGCACCCTTGCGTCTATTACACTCAAGACAAGTCAACATCACATTATTTCTGACATGACCGAGATTGTTATTTTTTCTGTTTATGGTGAATTGGCGAGGATCCTTATCCGAATACTGCCAACGAATTATACAATTGCAATTTGCGCAGTGATTATTCTGTTGTTTCTTCAAAGTGATTATTAATTCAGCATCAATGTCAAATTCTCGTTGTTTTTTTTTGTCCTGTTGTTTGTAACCGGAGAGTTTTTTATCAACAATTTTAATATCAATATCATCTATTGTGGTGTCATTATCATCGCCAATGATTTCATCATCGAGGACAATTCTTCGAAGTTGATTTATTTTTCGTACTCTGGATACTGAAAGATAGACTAAATTCGACCATTCTATGCGATTATCTACCATCCAAACAATTGTATCCGATATAGTCAATCCCTGTGAAGAGTGTATTGTTGCTGCATAACCTAACGTCCATGGGGATTTATTAGCACGCAATGCATCTTCAACGACATTGATATCAACCAGCACAATATCATTTAATACCAGAATTTGTTTTTCATTCTGTCCTGGAATATCAACTTCAATGTTCTGTTTTCTTGTATCCGATGGCCTATAACAAAGAGGCACTGGAAGCGTTGCAAATTTTTGTTTATGCAATTCAAATAATTTCATCTGAAGTGTGTCCCTGACTATTTTTCTACTTGCAATGATCAAATCATTTGGTCTCCATGTTTCCCAGAAATCATTCATGGGAGTTTCCGAAATTATTTCACGGGCTATTTCACACTGGATTCTATCCGGTTGTAATCTAATTAGTTTCTTAAATTCTTTTAATTCATTATCAAGTGATCTATGATCGGTATCAATTTCTTCATAATAGTCTACAAAACCCTTTAGCCATTCATGTGGGGATGCACCGACAAATGGTGGTGGTTGTCCGTGATCACCGCACATGACGATTTTTGTATTTTTCAATAACAACCACTCAAGAAATATTTTTAATACATCTTCTGACACTGTGTCTATTTCATCCCAAATGATAATTTCAGGAATACATTTCTCTCCCATGCGCTCAGGAGTCCACTTATCTCCCTTCCATCGGAAAAAAACTATGATAGGTACAGGCATTTACCCCTCTCTGTATCATCTCTCTTGCAAGTCTGTGTGTTGGTGTTAGCACAATCATATTTGATTTTGAAACGCTAGCGTTTCTACGATATAACTCAATTGCCCGGGTTGTTTTTCCTGACCCACCACAGCCGTTTAAATAAATTGTTTTATACAGGCATATTGGATCAGAAATCGGTGGTGCATTAGAAAATTCTGAACACTGATTGCTTTCTAAATAATTATTTTCAATGGTAACATCTGCTGATTGAATATAATCATGAATCATTTCTTTCTTAATTCTCCATGACCCCCAATTCTCGTTGCCAGTAGCCTTGAAATAAGCCATTTTGCTATTTATGTAAAATGAATCAGTGGCAACTCTAACTGCGGTGGTAGGAAATTTATTGATCATTTAAAATAAATTAATAGAAGCATAACCAAGCATAGAAGCTCTCAAATGTGTGTACTGCGGATTGTATCCATCATTGTAAGTCACAATTGTACCCAATTTGGTTCCATCGGACATAAATGCGTCCTTACGATTGACATATAGGCCTTTATTCGTTAAATCCGCGATTACAAAATCCTATTCAGCATTGTCTATAATCAATCGTGAAGAATATCTCGTATTGTCGTATTTGCCACCTTGGGTAAATTTACCGATTATTCTTCTGCTGAGATTTTTTGCTTCATTGTTTCTGATTTCAAATAACTGTTTGGACCAATCCATGATTTGTTGTTCATTAAAATCTGGAAACAGTTTTCGCTCTTCGCTAATTATTTTTTCTAGATCAGGTTGTGGTAACCAGACTGATTTCTGTGCTCGATAGGATATAATTGCTTCACTGACAATTAATGATTTTAACATCTTACAATCAAGCATATATCGTAATAACACTATTGGCATCCAGTGTTTTTCAGACATGTGTTTACCAATCCAAAGATAACTACACGGATGATGTCCTGTAGCCATTTCAAATGATACTACACAAGCGAATCCGGTTAAATCAAAATGTGGCAGTGGTCCATTAATAGCAACACGGGTCATTTCGTGTGTGGGGTGTCCAAATCGTTTAAAATATTTCTCGCATTCTCCATACCCGAGAAAACTTCCTGGATAACACGCAATCATATCAACTGAAATAACGGTATCAGGGTCGTATTTTGTATTCCATAATCCTCCATGGCCGTATTCAAGACAGGACAATTTGACATCTGATAAAAACTCACTTCGTGTTGGTTTCCACGCGTTTTTCTTTCTAGCAAAATGTGCTGCAATTGATGGTACTGTAAAACAATTTGCTAATAATTGATCGTTGTCTTCCCCGTCCCCAGAAAACTCACTAGCTAGTTGTTTCATTTGATTATGCAGTTCTTCAGTACGGTACAATTCTCCGTTGGGCCTTACAAACTGATCAAATCTACATTCTTCGTCTGAAGTACTATGAAATAGCCACATTGACACAGGATCGTTTTTACTCAAATGGTAAATATCATCAAATAATTTCTGCTCTGAAAAAAACTCTCCAGTTTGGGGGATATATTTTACGGTTCTATCCCGTGGGAATATTGTTACTGCAGATGACCACGCGTGTTCGTTATGATCAATAATTTCAATTGGAGCCCCCTGTGATTTATATTTCGATTCGTATAATACTTCTCCGGTGATTGTCCTTACCGATATTGGAAATCTTAATGATTTTTCTAATTTGGTTATATCCTGAATTGTTGCCCCATGCTCTTTTACCGTTAATTCCTACTCGGTTATTTTTTTTCGTCTTAGATCAGTCAGTTTATTTCCCCGGGACGCATTTGTGAAGTGTTCCATTATTCGTTCTGCTACACAATTGAGCCCTGTCGAATATTTCATTGGTGCTAGTTTTGAAATATCAGGTTTTTCATTGAGTGGATATATCCCGTAAACAACTACTGTTACAGGATAAGATCTTTCGTAGTAGGGTTTATCAATTCCGGTTAAAATTCCTGGTTTTGAATCCTGATTCACGGTGACAGTTTTTTTTGTCCCTGAGAATGGGTTCAAATTTATCCCTAATAATCCATTTTTCATCCTCGCGGTTAATGAATTTGATTCGAAAAATATTTCTTTCTTTCCCAAGACGTGAATTATCACTGCTGCTTTTTCATCATTCATGGTAGCGTCAACACCGCCTCGTATTCGAAATGTTGACCAACAATAAGATGCTCCATCACGCTTGAATTCATTAAAACAGTCTCTGATTTTACTAATCAAGGTTCTATCAAGAATTTTATTCTTGGGTGTATTAGAAACTATATCAAGATTGAATTGAGCATCTTTCCAAGGTGATCTCTTGTTACGTTTTTTGGGTCTATCGAGATTAAATCTAGGATTAATTTTCAATAATCTCTTAAACTCTCTCATGTTTCTGTCTACTATACGTTTTTTGGGTTTATCGATATTAAATCTAGGATTAATTTTCAATAATCTCTTAAACTCTTTCATGTTTCCCTCTCTTGGACGTTTGTTACGTTTTTTGGGTTTATCGATATTAAATTTAGGATTAATTTTCAATAATCTCTTAAACTCTTTCATGTTTCCGTCTCTTGGACGTTTGAGATTAATTTTCAATAATCTCTTGTTACGTTTTTTGGGTCTATCGAGATTAAATCTAGGATTAATTTTCAATAATCTCTTAAACTCTTTCATGTTTCCGTCTATTGGACGTTTTTTGGGTTTATCGATATTAAATTTAGGATTAATTTTCAATAATCTCTTAAACTCTCTATCAGTATTGAATTTAGCATTTTTCGAAGTCAATCTCTTGAACTCCCTCATGCTATAATTAGAACAAGCATTTAAATGAAAGATTGATGTATAATGAATCACTGCAAATGGCTTATGATTGGATCAGTAATCCCGTGTAACAAATCATGCAGAAATGAGTTCTGTGGGTATCATATGCAAAGCTTTCGTCGTGGAAGCCTTGGTCCGTTACCTTGTATTCGATGTGGGGTTGGGGTCAAGGGAAAATCACGATTATGTCTGAATTGCGGTGGTAAGCGATACAGGGAATTGAAGCGTTATTATGATAAAAGAATAAAAAATGGACAATCAATCAGAAATTTTGACCCTGAAAAAGTCTCTGACCCTGACAACGTCCTTGACAAAATCATAAGAACCCCTCAAGACTATATTGAAAGATTCATTATTGAACCAAACAATGAATTAGACAAACAATAGTATTATGTATACGAATGAACCAAGAATTCAGACAGCATCCCTTGATTACAAATTATGAAGCATCCAGTGATGGTACTGTAAGAAACCGTAGACTGAAGAAACCAGTTGGGTGGGATAATGGTATGGGGTATTTGATGTTTACTGTTGGGGGAAAGAAAAATTATCTCAATCATCGTTTCGTGTTTGAATGTTTCAATGGATTGATCAATGATGGTTTTGTTATCGATCATAAAGATTCCAATCCAAAGAATAATTCTTTATCAAATCTGCAAGCTATCACACAAAGTGAGAATACCAAACGAGGAAAGACTGGCACTTGCTCAAAAAAAGCGAGACCCGTAAAATCTTTGAATACAATAACTAACGAAGAAAAAAATATTTCAATCATTATATGAAGCCGGTAGGCATTTCGATATTTGTAGAGCCTCAGTACGATTTGCTGCAGAGGGGGTTTATCGATCTGCCATTTCAAAAAGGACGGAACAAAAAGTTCAATTTAGTTATGTCTAATGCGTCATATTTTTCAATTAGAGATATGTCATATTATAGAATAATGAATTCTGAAAACATGAATAGCATCATAGTTGAAATAGCAAAATTGAAAAATCAGGATATCAAACTATCAGATGGTTTAAATCCTGATCAAATTGTGTCTGATTTTCAGGATATAGAATACGGAGTTAACATCAATAAATATATGCTACCCAAGAAATATGCACTCATCAAAAGAATTCAGAATTCTATTAGAGACTCTCTTTCATTTTCCAGTGACATCAGTATGTTCGTTCCGTTGTATACTATTGTAGAACGAATACGAAAAGAATTAGGTAACGAATACGAATTGAAAAAAGAAGTCAACTCTAAAATTAGAAACTTACGAGCATTAATTCAAGAAAATTGATTGCCCGACCCTTATCATTTTTTGATTGCCCGATCATTTATCATTTTTTTGATTGCCCGATCATTTATCATTTTTTTTAGCCGACCCTCAAGGGGGATGTCAAAAATCGATGGACGATGTGTCAGATTGATCAAAAAAAGAATGAACGAAGTCACAGTATTAATTATTTTTTATACAATTATGTGACTTCCTTCATCGATGATAGAAGCTGTTATAGGATGAAATAACACTTCCTTGATGGTATTAAAAATCATCCGATATGTCAAAAATAGAATGTTGAAAGTCACAGTATTAATTATTTTATATACAATTATGTGACTTTCAACATCGATGATAGAAGCTGTTATAGAATGAAATAACACTTCCACGGTGGTGTTAAAAATCATCCGATGGTGTTGGGTCGGGATTTGCAATTGAAACATTGTTTCTGATTTCAAATAAAGGTCAATGAAGCATTAACAACCCGATTGGCTCGTGAACGATTAGATGCAATTAAGAGATTTGTACCAATTCGTGACTCTGTCAGGAATAAACTGCAACAACGACAGAGTCTTCAGACTGATTTTGCTTTGGGGTCTAAAGAGTTGTTTAAACCAGTAACCACAGCAACGAAAGGAGTAGAGCGTGCTATACTGGGAGATGATCCCGAGACGGGGAAATTTGTTATCGGTGAACTCGAAAAAATAGCAGCGAAAACTGAACAAACAAAACAAATGGAATCAAAAAGAACAGTAGACGATTTACGCGTGAGGTTTAACGAGGAAGGGTTAGCAGCAATTGATAAGACTGATCCAACAGAAATTCCTGCGCTTGTTGTTACGACTTATGAAAACAGGAAAAATATGTTGAAACCAGAACATCATAAGTTTATTAGAAGTATAACTCATTGGACTGATATATTCTACAAAATCAAAACTGAAAAAAGTCAAATTAAGACAGATAGTGCATCATACATTGAATATATCAATGCGGTGGGTATAGTGTATAAAAAATACAAAGAACTAAAACAACAACAAAAACCGCAAAAATTGCAAAGGCGGCGACAGCATCCTGCAAAGAAAATATCTTTCTCTCCTATAAAACAACAACTACCACCTGATGATGATGATGATGATGATGATGATGATGATGATGATGATGATTATTTACAAAAAACGGATTTAGAAGAACTGGATGACGCAGCTGGTTATAGCGGAAGTGGATTGCAAAACGCTAGCGTTGGAAACTCTTCGGGTGAAAATCCAAGGATTTCATGTCCTGGTAGTGTTCTCAGTGATATATCACGATTAGAAGTTCTTGTAGGAGGGTTCAGAGCTGGAAATAACTCACCGGAAATAATTAATGAAGCAGCTGATATCTGTAGACGGTTATTTCAAGGTGGTATCATGGATATCAAAACATATCGAGATTTCATTGACGAGTTAGCAAATGGGTATCACAGTGACTGAATAACAATTGAAAACACTAGTGTTTTTATAATAATGATCATACACTACAATCATGATAAACCAACCCCCGTCTATGTAGTTAATTCACGGTTGCCAGTTTATAGAGCATACTATGGAGATGGTTTAGGCAATACCATTTTAGGATTCTTTTCAAGAATGGCCCCAAAAGTGATGCCGTTAGCTAAACAATTATCAATGAAAGCCATTGATGTTATTCGTGATAAGGGTATTAGTGCTGTTGGAGATCTTGCGGGAAAAGCGTTTTCTGCAGCAAAGGATAAAATAACATCATTAGTGAGACGAAAAAAGAAACCGGTACCATTGCCATCTACAGCAGAAATGCCTGCAAGTGTTAGTAAAATAATAAATAACGCAGTAGATGAAAAACTAGCATCATTGGTGACTCCAAGTGACCAAAATAACATGATAGCAAACATGATAGCGGGAAGTGGCTTTAAAAAACCACGACGAAAACGCTAGCGTTTTTCACGATGAAAATCTTTTTATGATTTCACGATTTAGACTCTGATAAATAGAATAAAATGTTCAAAAAGTCACCTGATCCAGCATTTGATATAGACGCCCCAGTCCCCAAGAATGATTCTGTACGCGATTATCAATATTACGCCTATCATGCCATAGACTCAAATAGTCGAGCAAGAATTAATCTTCAAGTCCATGATACCAGTAAATACTTTTTACCTTGTGAAGCGTTTATTGAAATCGAAGGTGAACTTGTAACAGCTGCTGATACTCCTGCTGTACAAGCACCGTATCCAGCTGGTACTCAAGTCGGTTTTGTCTATAATGGTATCATGGCGCTATTTGAGAGTGCAAAATATCTCATTGATGGAAACGTAATTGAGTCCATAGATCGTGATGTTGATGTGGCTACAACAATCATAGGACTAGCGAGATATTCCGATGATTATACAAGATCAACAGGACCTTCTATGATGTTTGCAAAAGATGGTAAGAATACCGCTGGTGGAAATCAATTTATTATAAGACGACCAAAAAAACGTGATAATAGTGATGCTGATACCGAAGATATGATTATAAACAACGATGCTAATTTCAATCTAGGAGTTGCAACACGTAATTCAATGTTGCAAGGGGCTCGTAAATCATTTTCATGCGCGATTCCACTGCATCATATATTTGGCTTCTGTAGAAACGTCCGAAAAGTTATCTACGGGGCGAAGCATACAGTATCGCTTGTACGAAAGAGTGATGATAACGACGCAATTTGGAGGATTCCAGCAGACAATGCAAATCCCAATGCTGATGCCGGTAAAGTCAATTTAACAAAAATATCATTGTGGATACCAGTGTTGACTCCATCAATCACCGCAGAAGGACGATTGCTATCATTTATGGACCAAGGAGGAAAATCATTACTAAGTTGGCTAACCGTGAGTACAGATGTTAAACAATCAAATGTTAATAATGTGTTTACGTGGAATCTAGCATCAAAACAAGGCACTGCTGCGCCACGTCATATATTTATTGCGTTACAGGATAACACACGAGTTGGCGATCAACGTTTCAGTCATATGATATTTGATCAGTTAGGTGTTAAGGACGTCTCACTGAGAATAAACGGCCAACAGGAACCATCTGAAGATATACAACTTAATTACACAGAAAATCATATTGCACGAGTTTATCATAGATTGTTGTCATTTCTGGCACGTGATCAAAATGTGGATACCGGTCTACAAATATCACAATATGATTTCAAAAACCTCTATCCGATTTATTACTTTTCATTGGAACATCTTGATTTAACAAGACAATCTGTTGTTGATATACATTTTAGAGCTAATGTGACTCGTGGTGCTATTGCTAATTATAGAGCGGTTGCTGTCATTCTCAGTGATAAATCAATGCTACTTGAAGGTGTTGGAGGAAGAATGAGAGTGGTAGATGCCCCAGTAGAAAATCTTTGAACGATTTTCTCGATTTAGAATCAATCTATTATGTATAATGTCATATAGTGTTATTAGTGTTGCGTTAACTCCTGGTCAAATCAAAAAATTGCAATCAGAATCGGCTAAAAAATGCGGAACCACAATCACGTTGAAACCCAATCAAATGACTGGTGGTGCAAATAAATTATCGCTGACAACTCGTCAAGTAAAACATTTCAATGATGCACTTGTAGCAAAAAAAGGGGTTCAGATTACCCTTTCTGCGGCTGCTATCAAAAATATGATTAAAACAGGTGGTATATTCCCGTTGTTAGCTGCAATACCAGCATTGATTGCAACAGCAGCCCCAGCGGTGGCTAAAGCAGCAGCGTTAGGAGCCGTTGGTACTGCAGCAGGAATGGCACTAAAGAGGGCAACTGGACAAGGATATAAAAAAAGGGAAAGGGTCTAAGACTACCAGGAACCCCGTATTCATGGTACAGCGGAAAGGGTCTAACACTACCAGGAACCCCGTATTCATGGTACAGCGGGAGATCCGTTCACGGATCAGGCCTGAGACTAGGACCGGTTTATTAATTGAGGAACCTATGGTTCTCATGTCCAATTTTGATTTAATGGATGCTGCTAAAAAACTAGCGATTAAAAATTTCAGAGGTGTTTTTATGAAAGATCGATTACCACATCAACCAAACAAAACTGAAACAGGTATTATTAATCTCGATAACAGCACCGGACCTGGTACTCACTGGGTTGCATACGCTATTGATCCACGTGGGATTGTCTATTTTGATTCATATGGATTAGCCCCGCCAAAAGAGTTTATGCGTTACATAAAAAATTTTCCAATGAAGACTTGGTATTCTACGCTACCAACACAACAAATGAATGATCCACCAATATGCGGCAGCGAAGTATTAAATATCCTTAACGCTATTTCTAACTCCTTGGGTAACCCAAGGGGAAAACCACCACACACTGTCGTAAATGAATACACTAGTAATCGCTGGAAATCGAAACGATTTTAAAGAGAGGTGTATAAAATATCATGATCGATATTTGGGGAAGACCTCTGAAAACTAAAACCGATGACACTGCAACCGGTGATATAAAAAAAAAAATTAAAGATGAAATAGCTGAGACGTTGAATTTAGTAAATGTTGATCCTAATGAGATAGTTGTATTTCAAGACAAACAGGGTAAATTGAAAACCAGTAATGTATCGTTGGATGATATTTAAGTTAAACAACGAAACGCAATCGAGGATACTATCGCGTTATTTTCCGATCAGGGTAAACTCAAACCGGGTGTACTTTTTTCGACGATTACAGATAGATTAAAAACTCTCAACGATTCTGCGTTGGAACTAGCAACACTTCAATCTAAAACCGAAGAACACATAAAACAGTTTACCGCATTTCGTAGAAATATCATTGATAAATTTATTGGAACTACATTCGATAAAATTGAACTAAAACTCCCTGATATTAAAAAATCCATCGATGAGACGAAAAACTTCATCGAAGCCATCAAAACTGATTTTCCGAGGATGATAACAATCATTGAAAAAGCAAAAATTCCTCATGAGAAAACCAATAACGTAGTATACACGATCCAACACGGATTATTTGCGTGGACACCTACAAACAACAAATTATATATCACTGCAACCGTTAAAGGTATTTATCGATTAACACTAGTAACAACGACTCAATTCAATATTTCATCGTCAAGTTCATCCGGGGTCAACAATACGATTTCAACGATCATTGACAAGGATACAACTGAACACGTTAACATCTACTGATAAAAATTTGGTTAGGGTTTCAACAACATGGTATGTGGAATTCGTAGCGGATTTAAGTAAATAACTAAATTGAAAGGATTTCACAATTGAAAACGCTAGCGTTCTTAAAATAAAAAATGATTTCATCATCGCAATATCGTTATGATCAGGTCAGAGAATTTCAAACTAGACTCAAAACCCTGTCTGAGGAGTATGCAATGAAAATTAAAAAATATCGCAGGAGAATTACCGCAATTGATATTACTGTGTACGCTGTGAGTGGTGTAATCACCGGAACTGGAATTATACTGTCTTCAGTGACAATGATGGCCCCGATAGCTGTTCCAATTTGCATTTCTGCGGCAACAACAATCGCTGGAATAATTTCAATAATCACAAAAAAAATATCATCATGCAGCCAACGAAAACTACAAGACTACATAATTCAATTTCATGTTGTGTCCACTGCATGCTCGCAATTATCCTCATTGATATCGTCATCTTTCGATGATACAATTATATCAGAGAGTGAGTTCTCAGCGATGGTAGGTATTTATGATTCTGCGATGTCAAAATTAGAGCGACAACAACAGTATAATAACAATGACAACACCGATGGAATTACTTCAACAAATAGTGGAGAACACGAACCCAGTACAAACAAGCATGATCTCAATAACATCAACGAATCCAGAATTCAGTGTGAATTTCCCCTCTCCGGTCCCAGTGAAGGAGATAGCGCTAGCAAAATTACGAGTGTATCACAGTTGGCCTAATATCAGATCAAAATCATTTGGCGGTCAACAACCGAATAATTCACTGGTATTTGCAAATAAAAAAATAAAGACGACGGTACCCCAGACTGGAACGTTGTTTCCATACCAACAGGGTCATACCAAATCGAACAAATCAATAATGAATTCGCTCGTAGAATAAAATCGATTACTGGAAAAGAGTCAAAAATCGCTATAACGGTTCATGAGCCAACACTATCATCTGCCATTGAAATAAGCACAGAAGGATACGTCGTAGATATCTATCAAAGCTCAATAAGGACCGTACTAGGATGGCCTGAATTACCACCAGGGGGATAAACCGTTGATTTACCCGAACCACAAAAAACCGATTATATCACCGACAGGATAAAATCTGATAATCCAGTAAAAAGCTATAAAAGATACAACGAATTGATAGTTTTCACTGCAGTGAAAAAATTCAACAACCCAATATATCACACAACTCAAGAAGAGAAAATCACTGAAAACTTCACAGCGATGAATAATGATTTTTCATTGTTGTTAATATCTCTTAAATCCGGTTCTCTCACCCGAGATGAATTTATCAGCGTCGTAGAAACATGCAACAAAATCATCAATGACATGGAAACATTTCATTTGCGAATCATTCAAGTGGTATTAGGTGACAGTAATCCTATAACGAGAACAGAGTTCGCCACAAAGTATAGTATACGCGAAGAAGACATTCCAGCATTTAAACTACCAGGATATAACGTACCAGAACTACAAAAACTTCTCAGTGATGCCATCGATGTTGGTTTTAAAATAATTCATGATGCATGGAAAAAAACAGCATCACCGGAAATAAAAATCCTCAAACATAATAATGACCCAGACGGTGGTGGCAGGCATATTGCTCCGTTCAATGTGAATATTTCAACGGTGATTGCGCTCAATTTAGTATGCGATGTTATCGAAGGAAGCTATCAAATAAATCTCGAACGATCAAATCAAGCTCAGCAAGGATATATTTTGTATTCATTTGCACCAACAGCTCCTCCAGGGTTTCTAATTATTGAGTCTCCGGTGAATCCAGTCTATATGCGATGTCATAATAATTCATTAACCAGAATTAATTTCAAACTCACTGACCAGTCCAATAATCTGATTGATTTACAAGGTGAGGTTTTACAAATAAGTCTGTTTGTAAAGTCGTAGTGATTTTCGTCTTAAGGACTGGATCAAATATTCGGTTAATTGAAATCGTAAATTGCTTGCAATTTCAAAGGATTTTCATCGTAGTGATTTTATCATTGACCCAGAACTGAAAGTTCTAGCAGCAGAGGGGTGAATGACAACGACGTTGGCGTCATTATTTCGGGGTGAAGCCCTAATCCATTGAAAACGTTATCTGATTCACCCCTAATCCATTGAAAACATGTTCAAAAATGTTGTCTGATTCGCCCCCTCTGCTGCTCAGGAAACGAGAGAGAGAGAGAGAGAGAGAGAGAGAGAGAGAGAGAGAGAGAGAGAGAGAGAGAGAGAGAGAGAGAGAGAGAGAGAGAGAGAGAGAGAGAAAGAGAGAGAGAGATGAATTGTAAGAGGAAGGCATCTTATGGAGAGAACGAAAATAAATAATAGTTGGCCAAGGACATATATGTTGATCGATAGGTAGAAGGATTGATAACAGATAAGTTAAAGAAAGCACATTGCACGATTGCAATAAACTAAACTGTATATGCAATAAATCTAATTAGAGACAGTTGTTAAAATCAAGCAATTCAGATTGCACATCAGTCTTATTAAGTGTCATTGATTAGTTCAGTGATGGGGAAGTAATCACGGTCACAGTACACAATGATCCATGAGAGAATAACAGTGTCACTGATCAGGTGGTAAAAATTTGCAGGCAAACTTGATAGAAAATTGAGAATGGAAAGGATGAGGTTGATAAGCAAGTGCCCAATAAACCAGCTTTTGACTACTTAACGCTTGCAATTAAAAGGGTGCCATACAGCATGAGTCTACTGTATAAACACTTGTTCAGAAATACAGAAACATTGTTCTTGTTATTTTTTCAAGCTTCTTTTCTGAATTCTGGCAAATGTTGGCTGATCATCCACTTATCCAAAATATATTGTATTTCTTAAATCCACACCTTCAGCTTATGACAATAGTTCTTGCAGTTATTAAACAAATATTTGCTAAATATATATTACTCCAAAAATTTGGTTTGTGCCTTGAGGTCATATATGTACATTATGGCATGAGATACTTAGGTGGATAGCCAAATCTGGCTAATTATAATGCTTTTATAAGTTATAACAGCCACACATTCTCCTTGTACTAAACGTTACAGATGACACTAACCATTTTGGCTAAGCATAGGTTTATCTAAGATTTGGTTTCTACCTAAGATTGTGAGGACCAAATTTGAAAGAATTAGCTAAATTTTGCTCAAAGGAAATTAGTTGTGTACCAGCCTTACTTAGCATGGCTGCATGAATCCTTAAAAAAATTGGGGCTAATTTAAAACCTGCCTAGCCCCTCCAACAGACAGTCAAGCTATTGAATAGTGATATACCATATATTGATTAAAAGCTCTTCCAAGAGTTTCATTGTCTGCCTTTTCTACTTTGGGTTAAGAGATTTTAGCCCACAGCAGAGGCCTGATTTGAGGAAATGGAAACGCTCCAGTGAAATGGGAAGCTGTTTTTATCATATCGTTACAAATACAACTTCACCAAAGGCAACAATAATATCAATAAGTTCGACCAATCCTGAATTTAGTGTAAACTTTCCAATTGCAGTCCAGTAAAATAAATTGTAAAGCACAATTACGAGTATATTATAGTTGGTCAAATATCCTGTCAAAATCATTCGGTGGTAAATATGCAAATAATTCATTAGTATGTGCAAATAAAAATAAACCAGACGGAACACCAGACTGGATGTTTGTTGGAATATCAACCGGTAATTATAAAGTTGAACAGATCAATAATGAACTCCAGCGCATGGTTAAATCTATTACAGAAAAAGAATAAAAAAATAACTTTCAATATTCACGAACCAACCTTGTCAGCCGCGATAGAAATACATTTGCAAGATTATGTGATACATATCAATCATCAATCAGATCAGTGTTTGGATGGCATGAAATAACACCAGAATATCATAGACCACCAGAACCGCGACGAGATAATTTTATCAGTAACGAAAAGAAATTTATAAGAGATCCAGAATATCAAAAATTTATCGTGGAACATAACAGCGATTGATTATTATGTTACTGAGTTTGATGGCACAAGACATCCTAGGTTATTAGATGTTTGAGATTTATTAAATATGGACGAGGAGTATAAACATTTCATTGATGAAAAAAAAATATCAAAACATTTTCCGACGTTATCAAGTCTGAACATGAAAAAGGAAGTAATAAATTTAAAAATCCATTTTCGAGTGTCGCGCAATATGACAACGATGATACAAAGTAACAGATCATTCAATTAATACAACATCTAAACCAAGTTACGCCAGACCTCGCGTTTATCAATACACAGATCGTTGTGTAGGTATTTAACTTTGGTGATGATATAATATATCATATTACTCCATTTCGAAACATATGAACATTTATGAACATTCTCTCTGTTTTGGATAGTGGAAAGATTACAGTCCTCACTATCCTAGATTTATCTGCAGCATTTGACACAATAGACCATGATATATTACTTCACCGTCTCCAGCATGTATTTGGCATTCAGAATATAGCCTTACAGTGGTTCAAGTCCTACTTAGTGAACAGGACACAAATTATATCTGCAAATGGAATACACTCCAGCCCAGTTGACGTATATTATGGTGTTCCACAGGGATCTGTTCTTGGACAGGTTCTCTTCATTCTGTATACTCAGCCGCTCTCAAGTGGCATAGATCATCCCCCAGTGTCACGTCAAATGTATGATGATGACACCCAAATATACAAGTAAAGCCACCCAACTGAAGTTGATGCTACCATCCATGGAGTGGAGAAGTGCATTTGAATGTGAAATCATGGATGACATGTAACAAGCTGCAGATGAATGATGGTAAAACTGAGGCTATTCTGATCACAACACAAAGACTTTCTCATTCACATCCTTTACCTTAGACAATAAATATCAGCAACACTAACATTAAATTCTCACAGTCAGTACGGAATCTAGGCGTTACTCTATACAGTACTCTCACATTGCACCAACATGTCATGAACATCTGCAGGGCTGCATATCTTGAATTGAGACGCATCAGTTCCATTCGTAAATATCTTTCAGTTGATGCCACGAAAACACTTGTGTGTTCATTAGTACGTTCATGACTGGACTATTGCAACTCAATTCTGTCTGGTTCATCACAATATTTACTCCAGAAACTTCAAAAAGTTCAAAACACAGCTGCACGGATCATCTTTAGAGTACCTCGATCAGAGCACACCTCACCACTGCTCTGTACCCTACACTGGCTATCAATTCGATACAGAATCAAACACAAAATTTGTTCCCTGTGCTATATTTCAATGACAGACTCCAGTCGAACATACCTATCTAGCCTCACCCATGTGTATACACCAGCAAGATCCTTACACTCTTCTACTGATAATCGCATACTCATTGTTCCCAAGGTGAAAACAAAGTCATATGGACAACGTTCGTTTGCACACCAGGGCCCGGCGACGAGGAACGAATTGCCCATTGAAATTAGACACAAAGACATAGTGGTCCCTTTTAAGAGTGCTCTCAAGACTCACCTGTTTCAACTTCAGGAACAAACGTAGCGACCTAATTATGTTTTGTATCTTATATGTTTTCAGCATATTTGTTATGTTTTCCAATTTCATTTTTTTTTTGTCATTTGTTGTTCTGTAGTGTAGTCATATCATTATTGATGGTGTAAAGCGCTTAGAGCTTCGAAAGATTAGGCGCTATACAAAGTCCTCCTTATTATTATTATTATTATTATTATTATTATTATTATTATTATTATTATTATTATTAAACAGTTGTTTCTAAGACACTAAGCGATCACAGAAAACCAATTACCAACATTTGGTATACCAGAATTTGCCACTGATGGACTAAATAAATCACTCGATGATATTATCAATGAAAATTTTCCTAACATTGTCGAGTCATGGAGAAAAAATAGCTCATTCTCCGGCTGGTATTCTACGATATAATAATGATCCATACGGTGATGGTAGACATATATAACCCGGAATCGTAAATATAATCTCCGTGATCATCGCAGTTAAGCTTGCATGTGATGCAATTGATTGAAGTTATCAGACAAATGCAGAAATATAAAATTAGGCTCAGCACGGATCTATTCACTGACCTGACAAAAAGAAAAAAATATTTGATATTTTTTTCTATTTCTGATAAGATTTTCGTAAATGTTTTGTAAACACCCCATCAGAATGTGAAAATCGTGAAGAATAAAATTATATTTGTTCTAATATTATTAATATAAATTTCTGATAAGATTTTTGCTCTGACAAAAAGAATATGTATTATATATTTTCTGAAAAGATTTTTGTGAATTCTACTAGTAAACACTCCATCAGAATGCTTAAATTGGACAAATTTTACTGCCATTTACCTTATCAAATATATTCACTGAATGTTGTATGGGGCATCCTTTTTAAAGATCCGTCACATAAGGTCTTTCCTATGACCTGACATTGTTTGAATGATGTATGAGGCATCCTTCCTCGTTGACTCTAGATATTGAGAGCTCATCATGTTACTGTTTAGTTTTGAGAGCGCCACAAATTCTTTCATAAATATTCCTCCAGAAGTTTGTATATGCATTTCAATTTCAGGCAACCACCCCCTAAGATCGAACCCGGGGAGGGTGCAAAAACACACCCTGCATGTGATCTGAACGTGATGGGAGAAGTTTACATGAAACCTTTCAGGCTGGCGCCCCAACCATTCATAGAAAAACCGTTAGTACGCAGCCGTCGATAATATGTTCGACACAGAGATTCGAACAACTGACCCCAGTACGGTATATTACCTGAACAATATAGGTAACTACAAATTATTGAAAAAAAGATGCATGTCAGTTGTTTTCTCCCTTTACTAATATATCTTGAAGTATCAGGAAAATTAGTTACATGTATTCTATCTCGATATTTTTGCGACTTAGGGAAAAATCCGGAATTACGTATACTATAAGAAACCAGACGGTTTTTCAAGCGTCAGAATATCTTATATATTTCGATAAATAATGACAGAGGTCCTAGAATAACAATAAAAGTATATATCTCGTAATATATAACTAATTATCTCAAACAATAATGAAATATTATCATCTGGTCATATTTCTTGGAAATAACAGATCTGGTCATATTTTCTTTGACATATTGAACAGAACGTAGTACAATATCAAAATATTTATAAGCTTAATTAATTGATTTAAAATTGATTTCTTTGCCAGTCTCTGTATTTATAGATTTATTAGCTTTCCTTGCTATTGTTTTACATATCCATGTTATACAAATGCCGAATTTTCGCTCGGTATAACAGCTTGTATATTAATCAACGAGTTTTCGAGTTTGTCGCCGTTAATATGATCGATCACATGACCGTCCTTGATCACCCCATGAATAGAAGTCTCGAACATAAAACTATGACAAAGACAACTTGTATTCCCAACAGTAAATCTGAGATAACCAGTATTAATGACAACGCTGACTGTTTTATAATTTTCAATGGTTATTATAACTTTTCCATTGTTATTTTTAAAAAAAACATAAAACCATAATGTCTCGCTTTATTTCTCTATATCCTTTGTCGCCACATTGTACGCACATCTGTTTCCCAATAACTCCAACACCACATCGTAAGCCCGGTTTTGGTCCTAGACTTCCATTACGATCGCGTTGTAAATGCTATCCACAGAATTCATCTACACATGATTTACTACAATGGGTTAAAGTCCCTATCATCAACCCCCTGCACTGATTTTTTTTGAGTCAATGTATTTATCATAATTTTTGTTTAAATATATGTTCAAAATATAATATGGAGGAATGTGAGAGATTATCCACAATCAAGCCTTGGAAATCTTTTTTTCTAGAATCAGTATTTGATCTTGACAGAATAACTCCTGACGTGCGGAGGCGAGCACTGAAGAATACTAATCTGATTAATAGTATTCGGAGAGCTAAAAGAGAATTTCGTGATGATGGGGCATCTCACGTATGGTCCATATTCAAAATTATACGTGATGACTTTGTCATTGACGTTGCAATACACGATGAGCGAGGAAAAAATATTCACGATTACAGATATATTTTCAGATGTTTTTTTACTGCGCAATCAGAAACAGATTGAACTGTGTAGATTTTCCGCGACAAACGTGACCCAGTCCTTGCTAATGGAAATATTAGGAATTGATTTTTTAGTAAAATTAATAAGATTACTATTTTCTTTAAATTGTATTAAAGTAATGTTTTATTCATTTTTATTAAGTAAGTTCTAAAGTGTGTTAAGATTAATTTCATTTATTTCCAAAGCACAAATATATATTAATTGAAGGAAAATAGTTGATGTGCAAAGCATAAGTTGGCAACGTAAAAAACTAGCTATACGAATGTACATTATTGTGTGGAATTAGGTTATAAAGCAAATAAATCTTACTGGGTCAGTCAGCTCCTAAGTCTTATCAGTGAAACATATATTCTGTAAAACCTGGCATTGGCAAACGCCTAATTCGGTTAATAAAAAAGTAGAACGAACTTCCGTGCTCACGTAAATACAGAATGGTTCTTATCTGATGATTGACAGTCGTCTCTACAATATGGTTCTTATCTAATGATGGACAGACATCGCTGCTGGCTTAGTATGTTTAAACATGTTGCTGTTTAGAATACTAAGGAATTATCATATTTGGACCTAACTAATGCCAAAAGAATATAGATAAACTACAAATTTGAGTTCTATCTTATGTCAGATGACGTCAAATAAACCAGTTTTGACCGGGAGAAACTGATTCTTACCTGAAGAGAACGGACATATTTCCTCTCCGATACCTTAAATCTGACACAAGATGCGTATAAATAGATCGCGCATTAAAGGGTCAAGTCAGTTCTTTATCGACGAGGAAATAGATTTTTGTCTTCTCATTTCAGATGTAGCTGGCGATCTCATTTCAGATGTAGTGTAGCTGTCTTATCATCGTGGCGGCACGCTTTTAAGAGAACCTTCTCTTCATTCTTCTCTCTCTCTTCTCTCTTGTGATGACTACAACTTCATTTATCTTCATAACAGAAACATTGCTATGTTGAGTACAAATCCCAAACCAGGAATATCGACCTGTATTGACAAACCGTATTATATACGAGCATATCTTTTAACCGCGGTTAATCTTTTAACCGCGGTTATTTTTGCATATTTTTGAATGATAAACCTAATATTATTGATCTGGCACCAATACAATTTTCAAAAATAAATTGTGTACCTGAGTAATCGAACATTTTACATTACAAACGCGATACGTGGGAACTGGTTAACTGATCTAAGACGTAGAAAAATAAACCCGTGGGTTCAATTGTTAAAAAATTACAATTAATGATGCATCTAAAAAAACCACTAAAATTTCCAATATTAGTAAAAACAAGAACATGGGAGTTTTTATACAATTCAAAACATTATATAAAAGGAGGAGTTCTATTGAATATAATTGATCATAATGCGCATGCGTGGACTAACGCAGTAACAATATTTCCATGAAATTGAACCGTAAGATGTTCCCAAGAAAAAATGTTTGATTTTATTCACGAAATAGGTAAAAACGTTCCTGTATCAGTATGGCTATTTAAGAGTGATGAAAAATATGATCAATTTGAATGACCTAATGGTAAAATGTACCGTCTAGAATCTTTCCACGAAGAAATGAAAAATATGATCAATTTGAATGACCTAAAGGTAAAATGTACCGTCTAGAATCTCTCTACGAAGAAATGAAAAATATGATCAATTTGAATGACCTAAAGGTAAAATGTGCCGTCTAGAATCTCTCGACGAAGAAATGAAAAATATGATCAGTTTGAATGACCTAATTGTAAAATGTACCGTCTAGAATCTCTCTACGAAGAAATGAAAAGTATGATCAATTTGATCGACCTAATGGTAAAATATACCGTCTAGAAGCTCTCGACGAAGAAATGAAAAATATGATCAATTTAAATGACCTAAAGTTAAAATGTACCGTCTAGAATCTCTCCACGAAGAAATGAAAAGTATGATCAATTTGATCGACCTAAAGGTAAAATGTACCGTCTAGAATCTCTCCACGAAGAAATGAAAAATATGATCAATTTGAATGACCTAAAGGTAAAATGTACCGTCTATTAGCTCTCGACGAAGAAATGAAAAATATGATCAATTTAAATGACCTAATGGTAAAATGTACCGTCTAGAATCTCTCCACGAAGAAATGAAAAATATGATCAATTTGAATGACCTAATTGTAAAATGTACCGTCTAGAAGCTCTCGACGAAGAAATGAAAAATATGATCAATTTAAATGACCTAAAGGTAAAATGTACCGTCTAGAATCTCTCCACGAAGAAATGAAAAGTATGATCAATTTGATCGACCTAAAGGTAAAATGTACCGTCTAGAATCTCTCCACGAAGAAATGAAAAATATGATCAATTTGAATGACCTAATCGTAAAATGTACCGTCTAGAATCTCTCACCGAAGAAATGAAAAATATGATCAGTTTGAATGACCTAATGGTAAAATGTACCGTCTAGAATCTTAATTTCTTGAAGATGTGTAGATAAGCTGCTGTGAATATCTTAGTTACGAAGAGTGTTTGGAATATTTTAATAGATTTGGACAGACCAGAGTATCCATAAATGGACCAATACCTGAATTTGATCTAACTGGAGTCGCTCGTATTATATCATTCGAGTTTACTAAGGGTCTCCATCCAATCTGTTATGTTTGGTTCCATAGACACTTTTTTAGAAAAACTTTGGGCACCATTAGTTTTATTATGACCTATGCTTGATTGTAAATATTGATATAGTTGATTGTACGTGAGGCAATTATATCATACCGTCCTCAGACTGAAGTTTGGTTACCACCATCTGATTTTTTAAAATTTATAGTTTGACGCCATTTTTCAACATAATATATTCTATACATGGCGGCCAGTATTAATGGTGGAGGAAGAAACCGGACAAACCCCGGAAAGAACCACCGACCCACGAGAAGCTACTGGCAAGCTTTCTCACATAACTACATTTGCCGAACCTTAGACTCGAACACACGCAGACAGAGGTGAGATGGCAGTGGTCCGTAACGGACAGCGCTTTAGACCACTCGGCCACTCGGGGCCCCCACCACCTGATAATGATAAGACTGCAAAGGTTCTTGTAGAAGAATAATCCGTAAATTTACTCAAGGTGTAGCATATGATCATAAACGACATTATGCATGACTAATTTTAGATGATGCTGAATATGATTTTATAATCGTTGATGTAAAAGCGAGAAATATGTTTGTAGGTCTACAAAACGCTTAATTGTCTAACGGAACATCGGTTAGGTACACTGTTTGGTTATATCGATGATATATCGTCCTATATTGACATATAAGAACGTCAATGATCTCATATGTTTTTATAAATTTAGTATCAATGATAATTAGATTCCATTGTAACACAGAGTTGCAAAATTTTCATTTTATATCAAAAAACATATACATAATTACTGACTCGTTTTACAAGTACTGATGCAAAAATGAATAAAACAAGATATTTGATATAATTGTTCTGAATTCGCAGATGTTGAAATCAAAGATATTCACCTGATACAATCAGGCAGAAATAATCAAATATCAGAATTATCATCTGCGACATCTGTAATCGATCCAGTATATAGACATAATACTGTTTATCTAAATGGACCTCATGGTTGAGTTAAAATAATTCGAGCGATCGAATTATTTAGGCAGACTTCGGATTTAATTAAGTTAACACATACCCACATAATTGCGATCAATAACATCAAAAGGGGCATACTGGATTCGTTTAGGCGGTTGTAAATAAATTTGCCATATTGTCTGTTGTGATGAATGAATAGTTGAATTTAAAGTGAAACCAGCCACTAGGGTCATATGTCCACTATTTTGCACTGCCATTTATTTACATGGCAGTGATTTAATTTATCCAGGAAGATGGAATGGTGCCACATCTTCCTGGCGTTTATGCGCACAGAGTGCGCTATTTAATTTGGTCGTCATATCATACCCCTAAAAAGGGGCTAATGATATGAATGATATGAATGTTAGACCTGGGTGAGTGGGAATGGACCCATCACTCACTCAACCTGTTGTGATAACCACTTTTCAGTAGATGAATGTTTGACACGTGCTGCTTCGGCGAGGTTACTACTCTGCCTCCAATAACCTCTTCGGTTATAATAAATCGATTCCATAACACGAATGACCAGCCCATATTACTAGTTTCCCTTTCATCGCAGATCTTACAAGCCAGTTAGCCAATAATTCATTAAAAGATATTTTTTATTTTATTTTAAAAAATGGAATTTTACGTGTGAATGAATTGTACATCTCCGATATGTCTATACTATAGAATTTTACTTTTATTAACTACATCATAAGCATGAAGAACTTTATCAATTTCATTTGTTGAATATTAACCAGGTCTTGGTTGATCCTGATTATCAAGTCGGATATTACGTCTGGTTCCAGGACAACAATACTTATATCCTGGAAGATAATTTTTCTAGTTTTGTTGCAAAATCATCTCCTGTTGCTTCTATACTTTTTGGACCAGGTATAAATTTAAATGTCTTTGTACCACGTTGTTTGCATTCACCTGCATGTGCTAATCTGTTAATTTTTGTTTTAATATTTGTTAATTCATTTGTGGGGATCCACTCCTTGCATTTCACACAAGATATATCCATATTAGTTAGTATACGTCATGGATGTAATTGATGTTTCGGCGAGAAATAAGAAAAAAGAGAACTAGTTAAACACCTTGCAGCGCGACCAAATTATATTCCCATGATCATAATAGGTCCATCTGGGAGTGGTACAACACAAATGCTACTTAATTTAATACTGAGATGGCTCAAGTCGAATAAATTGTATCCGTGAATGATCAGCGATGCTACGTAGTGTTTAAAGACGTTAATAAAAAATGCAAAGACGACAAATGAAGATGGTGATGATATTAATACTTTTATAACTGATATTGATGAAGCACCGTCCGTGGATGGCCTTGATGGATTTATTAATAACTTAGTTGTGTACGATGATGTAAGACTTTATAAACAATCAAGTCTGTCAAGAATATTTTCACGAGGCAGTCATAAGAATACCGACATGACTAATGTTACTCATCGATACACACAAATACTAAAAGTGATCAGGGATAACTGTAATACTTTAGCTGTATTTAATGTCGTTACGAAATATTCATCAGATTTGGTGTAGCGGAGATCTGGATATAATTCAATTTAACAATTTCTTCTCGCGTGCATAAACTTCCCCACACACATTTGTAACAATAAATTCACACTACCCTAGATTGCTTTTATCGAATCGGTCTTGATAAGATATTTGGTTGAGAGACTGATCTAATTTACAACAGCAGAGGGGTCGTAACCTCGATAAGGGATCAACGGGTAAACAATTACGCGCATACTTTAGAGCAAAATACCAAGACAACAGCACAGTAACAAAATTAACTAACTTGAGTGAGACTATATCGGTTAGTTAGAGGCTTCGGTTTGGCGTTATTGACGTTTTTTCTGGTTTTTATACGAAGCCTCAGGTTAGCAAATCAAACCTTATAAAATGAAGTGGGTTTACTCCTTCTGCTGCTTGTGCATATATGGGTGGCCCGTCCGTATTAGCGGGAGATGAGGATCGCCAGTTTGTAAAGTTGAGCTTCTGAAGCCCACCGACGCCATATGTATGAAAACATAAAGACTCAGGCCAGGTTTTATGTATTGTCGGCAGGGAGCGTAAAATTTAGCTCAGTAATTTGTAATTTCAACGGAATGATTAATTTTTGTTTCTCCAAAAGACTTGAAGGATAGTTCTGAATAGTTGTTATTGTACTTATTACGCGGCAAGCATACATTTGCTAAACGTCAGTAGAAATTTTTACACGTACGGAGGGTGTATGTGACCCAGGAATCGCGTCGTATACGAATGTGATGTTTGTCATGTGCGAGTGAGTGACTGCGTGATCGATCGCTGTGCATCATTCCCGTGCTTGAAGAGTATTCCTCGGCATACTAAGAAAACGTTTGGGCATTCATATTTTAGTTTTTGAAACGGACAACACCTCGAGCAGTACGAGTTGTGAAGAAAAATAGCACTTAGAATGAGTATAAAAAATTAAAAAGTTCGAGTCTGGCTCATTTCGAACCATTTCATCTCACAATAATTCACATAATCGAGAAGCGAGTGTTGTCATTTCGATCCTATATGAGACAGAGCTCACATAGATATGTTCGTATATACTAACGTATATATTAACTGATTTAACGTGCACGACCGTATTTTTTCGGTCAATGTATACATATATGTGAAGTAAACGTCCATCAAGAAAACTAAACTGCACCAAACATTGATCGATACTTATTCAAAAGACTATCGATCAATGTTTTCATTACGTTATCAATTAGTCTTTATGACAAATGCAGTTTTCCTTTCACGCCACGATGTATTGAAATAAACGGAGCTTTATCTATTTATTTCATGTCTGTTTTGTTAGACTCGACAGCTGGAGCGATGCAGAAGAGCCATTGTTATGTAAATTCAAAAGTGCAATGTAAATTAAAAACAGCAAGATATTTGAGGATATCAAGCAAACTTTGATTGATAATTTTCAAACGTCTGGTTGACAATTAAATTTTCTTTCACACCACTATCCATTGAAATAAGACTAATCGATTGGCAATCATAAGTGCGACATGTGTACAGCAAAGTTTGCCAGTAGAAACTGACACGTCTTTGAGTTAACTGATCACTTTTGTGCCCTGCCAACTCTGTGTGCAAAGAAGTGCAAAATCTTTTCCTTGACTCACGTTCTTGAGGATTTGAAGGTATTGGTCTACTAAGAACTGATACAATGCCGTGATGTGTGGGGTAAATGCCTCAATATATGGTTTAATAAGACACAGTATTTTTACCAGAGAAAACCCCGTCTTTAGAGAAGGAAGGTGACAATTGGGTTTGTTTAAGAAAGCGATCTTATGAACCAATCATAGCCATCAGTAAGAGAAAATGTAAGCTTTATGTTGAAATTATTCATGCGTATAATGAGAGCCACAATTAGATATCTTACAGGAAGTGGTCCTTATATGTTAGACTGCATAGTGTCTATGTTAGGTACAGGAATTTTCAATGAAAGTTTTAATCATTATTTTCATTAATTATTAAATTGTAAAACCCACGTTAATTAATTTTTTTTAAATCGCTTCTACAAATTTTGTAAATACGTTCATTAAATGTATAAACTGTTTGTTAATTGTAATTACACATTTTGAATTTGCTTTTGTTTTATTTTTAAAAATGCGAAACATTGTTTTGAAAGATCCGTACAGGACATTTTTGTTCGATTTATCATCTAGGTCATTTTATTTAGAATATTTAAGGAGATTTCCCTACTAAGGGCTTGATTCCTATACACGTTCTGAATTTTAGTATGAATATTAGTCTTTAACATATCTTTGGACTTCATGTTACTTATATGCTTTAATTTAATTTAATTTAAGCTCCACAAATGTAGGTGTCGATCTGGGAATTTTAGTATTAGATTTAGTTGTGGTCATTTAAAAAAACCTCAAGGACTTGTGCTTTTATTTGAAGATAAATTCCATTTTATTTTTTAATAAGTTATATGGTCTATTTTGAATGGCAATTAAAACATAATATTTAGCCAGGTGCTCTGGACTCCAAGGATGCTCCATACAGTCATAATGCCAGTCATGTACTGTTCACTAATTGATAACAGTGAAGACATTCAAGACGACGGCCACCATTTTTAATCTGAGGGACGTTCTAACATCGAATTCCCTTTCCTCTGTAGGGCTATAGTTTCAATATTGCAGCGTAATGTTAAATTTCTGCTAGATGTTTGATGTTAAATTTGCAGCAACAGCGGCATAGTTGAACCATACCTTCTCACCTTCATCTTACCAAAAAAACTGTGTATGCCTATAAACATTTTCGTTTTCGTTATATAACTCTCAAACCAGTCAAGACAGTTCTTCCAAAACTTGTATACACCTTCAGCACGTTGTATTAAGATATATTTTGATACTTATAATTGTTTACATTGAATACTATTGTATGTATTAATGGAAACAAGTATAAGATACATAATACCTAAACTAGGCAGTCACATCATAGGGCATATAATTAGTGTAGCAATGAGATTATCTGACCAGAGCTATTTTTTGTTTATCATAAAAAATGGTCTGGAGAGGGCATGGGATATGTACTGTTACGACGACTCTTGCTTCTGTTAAAATGTACATCATCGAACATATACAATTAACTTAAAATAATATATTTCAGAAACGAAAAGATCTGGTCCTTGGTTTAATGGTACATCCATAACATTAGCCACACTCAAACGGAGGACGGAGTACATGAGGAGAATTTAGCAACACTAATGTGTCAAAACGATACTTCAATAATATATGGTCGTATCAAGTGGGAAATATTATTACACATACACATCACTGGAGCGATTCATTTCTAAAGATATTTGCTTTTGTAAGATTCCTAAACTGGCAGTACGTTTTGGTGCCGGGCCCTTTATATGAGTTCTCATCCTGAACAAGAAGATGAGGTATAAAACGTATTCTGGGATTTAAGTACATGGAACATTATCTTATAAACGGGCTATACCCTGCAATGATTCCATGATAAATAATTCACTGAGTTTTATGGTTACAAGAAACTCTTGGACTCGGCTTTACTCGGCATACATCGATAAAATCTATCTCGAGAAATATGCACATTTTACGGAACACCTACACAATTGATCGAATAATTTTTCTCGTTCGAGGCAAATTGAACACAGGTTTGTCGAGTTCATTTTATACAATTCCTACATCTGTATTAATGTACCTCAAGTCCAATTCATATCATTTCAATATCACACTGTTCTAGCGACAGTGAAGTGTTGACTTCACGACTTTTGCAGGCACAATGCACTTTGTAATAAAGAAGGTCCAATGCTCTCTTGGCCATTTGAAGCATTCAGCACTGCTTATTAAGGTGAATAAACTATTTATCTCCTCTTTCCTGTAAAGGGAGCATTAACCGAATAGTTCAGGAGCAGCAGAGAGGGTGGACAGACCAACACTATTTCAAGCAAACCGAAACTATTTCAAACAAAATCCTAAAGGATTTCAAACCGAAACCAATTCAGGCAGACAAAAAAAAAAGAAAAGAAAGAGTAATGGTTTCGGTTTGTCACGGAATTGAGACTCTGTCTCCAGACAGACCCGGCGCTGATGGCGCTGTGGAAACGAATTAAAAATCCTATAGGATTTCACAAACAGGCTAATTTGTTAAACCTCACCTAGTAAATCAATCAGAGATGACACGAAAGGCACAGTGCATTATGATGTCAACGTCCGTCCCCTTCAATATCCGCAGCGGAGTGAAACAGTCTTGCATCATAGCCCTCAATCATGTCTTTGGGACGCCTACAAAAGGGATCAGCCCGCAAACACGATCAGACGGCCAACTGTACAACTTGGCACGACGAAAGGCAAAGAGCAAAGTGCGCAACTCAACCATTAGGGACATGCTCATTGCAGCCGATGCTGCCATAGCCACTCACACAGAAGGTGAGCTACAGCACCTGATTGACTGTTTGCTTAAGCCATGCATAGAGTTTGGGCTGACCATCAGCGTAAAGAAAATAAATGCGATGGCTCAGAACGCGGACTTCCCCAAGCATCATCATCAACAACTACGAATTTGAGGTATTCGGTCAGTTCACGTACCTCGAATTTACAGTCACCACCAATTTATCGTTGGATGCTTAGCTCAACAAGCAGACTGGAAATGCACCAAAAGATCTCTCGAAGCTGTTGCCGAGAGTGTGGAACAACAGCATGCTGATCCTAAACACTAATATCCGTGTACCGTGCCTGCGTGTTAAGCAACCTACTGTATGTCAGTGAAAACTGGACTCCGTGAGCCTCACAAGAGAAAAGACTGAGAGCCTTTAAAATTTGTTGTCTCCGACGCATACTTGGGATGATTTGGAAAAATTGAAATGGCACCAAAACATGTCCTCAAAGCGGCCGTAGTCAGATCTTCGTGAAAAACAGAGAAAATCTAATTTGAATCCGATTAATCCAACGTCAGACGCATTATCACGCTCTAAATGTTCGTAAACAAACTTATCTTAATATGACAATATACATGCTGTTGAAGTAGTAGGAGACAGAGTCGATTGGCCTTAGCTGCATGCCGCATGTGTCAAGGAGCTATCAATTCCACCGGAACAGTACACGCATTGCAATCAACGTCTGCTCAGTCTGATTTCCCAACCAAACATAAATCTTTACCAATTAAGTCTCGATAACAATGACTTGTAACCAGGCAATTCGGCCATCCGAGTAGATCATCTTGAAGTTGTGAGTCTTATAATATTTACCATTTAAATCTTTCATAACTCCAAACATCCGCATCTATTTTTACTTTTTATTTTAAATGACTTAAACGTCAATCCTGTTGCTTTTCAACTTCTAAATAAGTGTATCTACTAATTAGTGGGGTGAGCGAAAGTTCGAAGGGGTCGGACTTTCATAAAAAATTGAATACGCTGGTTGCTGTGACCACACACACACACACACACACACACACACACACACACACACACACACACATATATATATATAATCTACATTAGCAAGTTCCACTATTTAGCCATCCTCTCTTAGCACCTTCTGGACACACGGTACTAATTAAATGGAAAAATGGAAACCAGCCTAGAAAAAGGTGAACATAAAAATATAGTAGGTATGGCTATTGCTGGGCAGGATTTGTAAATCGTGTAAATTGTTTGTTAAGAAAATAATCTTGTGAGAGCTTATCCCCAAGCTGTAACTGATTTTGTTTAGAGGCATTGTTTTATTGATGGAATTTCAGTCCTTTAACAATCTTGAGTTTGGAACACTCCATTTTTTTGATAAGCAACTGACTCTTTGGTACGCAATATAAAGCACATGTTACAAACACATGTAGGTCAATAGAATGCCGCTGCTCATATCCTTTTTATTTACACAGAAGCTGACATCCAGGTTTCGTAGATGCTGATAAATATGGATTACTATCATTGTGCTTGCATCGGTTTACTATAAAATTGATTTAGTATTTTATGAGAATTTTTATGGGAAAAATTACGGTTTGTTCTCATAAACACATACTGGGAACTCAGGACGATAGAAAGAAGAGAAGAATGAGTTCCTAGATAAAGGATGTCACCAGATGATGGAAATGTCTTGGGGAAAATTCAGGTACGGGATCGTATATGTAATGATGAGACAAACATATTGCTATCTTGCCGGTGCAGGAACTTTATTTAAATAATCAACACACATATATTACTACATTCTAGAAACACATCTATAAACTTTATAATCAAAATTCATGAAATACATATAAAAGTATATTTTCCTTATTAAGTTTTCTAACTTCATTCATTCGTATAATTTTTGCATTGTAGAATATTATACACATAGTTAATTCTCAACCAATTTCAAGATAACAAAAGTATAAAATGCAATAACAATGCCACAATTAATTTAAAGAAATGCTATTTACCTTTTTAAAATAGAATATTGATTTAGAATATATTGCTAGATATTATTCTTTCTTGCTTAAAGAATACTTTATTTCAACATTAAATCTCAACAAGAAGTTGGTAGTGAATTCAACTTTTACCAAAAAAATTACATAAATATAATTAAATATGAATTCTTTAAAACATTTAAACATTCCATTACAATGTATTATAAATAAAAGAGTTACGTGAACAATGTTGCCAACATATCAATTTTTACCATTAAAATCCCAAACATTAAAAGTACTTATTTCTGAAAAAATGTTTACGACATATACAGTTCTTACCTGTAATAAAGAGACAAACATATTGCTATCTTGCCGGTGTAGGAACTGACTTGGTAGTAGTAGGTGTTTTATAGTTGCAACCGTCCCGAGGGACATTTGTGCAACTTTTATAGATACCATATCGGTATCCATTTAAGCCCTTGGGAAGGGGTCGTTACTCCCTCCCCTCAAGTTTTAAGTGCTTAATTGCACTATCAATTATTAGGCGTTCCCCTGAATTACTAAAAAGTAGCTATCAGGAGAAATGGAAGCCCATGGGGTGGGTAGGAATAGTACCTACACACACCCATCCCTATCAATATCAACCAATCAGAAGCAACAGTGTTGATAGCGAGGGAAAACGTTTTCTCATTTTGCTAGTAATTTGGTTGAGTCGGAAATGGAAAAGGCGGCAAAGGCCCAGGTCCAGGAGTCCCGCGACACAGCAGCACACACGAGAGCACACCAAGAAAGAGACAGCAAGGCCACGAACGCAGTCCACACCTGAAACGAAAGGGTCACACTTGTTTCAAATTCAGTCCAGTTATACTAATGGACAGCTTAACAGCCAATATTGTGTTAACCACCTGTGCAATTGATCAAATATTAAAGTTGAAGAATTAATATTTACATTCCTACTTTCAAAATAATCTAGTACATAAGTGTACATAAGATAAGTCCCTAACAATTTTAGAAATTAAAATGTCTAAACGACATATAATAGTGTAGTCAATGTTAGGTAATTTTGGTCTTGAATTTTGTTGGAGGTAATAACAATAAGATCTAATTAGTCTTTTTAGGGCCACAGAAAAGTTGTTCAAAGAGGGGTTCTCGTAACCAAATGAGTCCCCTATTATTCAGGCAAAAGAAATGGCAATGAAAATTCTTTTCATTTTTCAGCGTTCTTCGTAGTCCGGTGGTGACGACCATATCTGTATGACAGCTGAAATTCTATCACACTTCTGGTTATCTGGGGTAGTATTTCGCTGTCGTGGCAATAGCATCTTAATCCTCATGTAGTCCTGTGGGACAATCTCATTCATATTCTGTTATCACCAGACAGCGCGCCCCAGGTCCGCCATATTGCTTAAGTTTCCATGGCTTGTTGCAATATATGGTTCCAGTAGTACGATACAGCAGCATATCAACATCTATAGCAGCCATTTCTTTTCAATCCGTAGTTAGGTAGAAGTAGAGGCCTCTATTTTCTCCTGGTTTCAACCCCTGCCACAAGACAAGTTGGGACTTATGAAGTATCCGCTTCAAGAAGTCGAGGTCGCTGCCGCTATACATGTTTCCCGATATCGATATTTCTGCCACGAAGAGATTTCGGGAGTTACGAAATATCCATGTAGAGTCCCTGTATAGTCCACTGCTGTACAAATTGATGTTTCTTTCAGTAGCAGTGACGGGATAATATCACAGTAACATCCTTTACTGTGAAAGCCCGGGATTCATGCTCTCGCACTACAACTGTGACGTCACCAGGTCTCCTGCTCCAGAAAAGACGTCCTACTCAGTCCGCTGCCTTTGCCTGAATGGAAAAGATGGGAACTGACTTGGGCCATGTGCGCGACTATTTATACGCATTTGGCTCAAGTCAGGGTCAAATAAGGTCACACCCTTAGTATACCGGCCAGCAAAGATGTCTACTCCTCATCAGGCAGGAACCAGTTTGTTTTACGTCATAAGACTTAAGGTAAGACTCAGTCTTGTGGTTTATTTATATTCGTTTGGAGCCGTCAAACCAAATATGGTTATCCATTTGTTGAGAACTATTTTGTTTTGTGTCACTAGATAGAAGTTAACCCACTTTTAGCAACCGAGTTGGAAATTCGCCAATGTCTGGTTTGTAGAATGTATTTTTACTGAGAAAGCCTAGGAACTCTGGCTGAATCAGAGAAAAAGGCATGTAAAATGTTTTTTGTAATATAATTCCACACACATTGTACATTGGTAAAGCTTCAGTTATCTTACTAGTTTTCGGCAATATACATTGTCTATTTTTCGCTTGCGCAGCAACTATTTTCATTCCATTAACATATATAGTTGTGCTTTAAAAATAAATGAAATTACTCTTAATATATTTTAGAAACTTACTTTAATATAAATGAATAAAACATTACTTTAATACAATTTAAAGAAAATTGCAATCTTATTAATTTTACCAAAAAATCTATCCAACAAGTGATTTAGTATAACACAGCGGGTCCTTCTCATCGCATTAGCACTCACGAATATTATTTCGGCCGCTTGTTTCCTGACTTGGAGGGGGTGGGGGTGGAAATTGCCCAATCATTATTTCAAACAGACATGTTTGTGAGAACACAAACTGACAAAGTCCCAAAAACTGTGCTCAGGTAAATAGAATATATAGTAATTTTGATTCTTGATAGCATCAAATGAAATACGGAAGATCATGCCTGACTGTGTTGATGTCTACTGGTAAAATATATAAGACCAAGCCTATGTGAAACCGCTATAGCAGAAGCAATAATAACATCAACAACAACACAAACAACAAAAAAACAAAACAATATTACCTCCTATTATAAGAAGCATAAAAAGCATAGAAGAAATTTTTAATTGCTAATATCGTAAATCTTTGTGACATTTCTTCATACGGGGACCCGACAGTATAAACAGTGCATGGGTATGTATGTATGTATGTATGTATGTATGTATGTATGTATGTATGTATGTATGTTTGTACCGTATTTTCGCGTATATAAGACACGTCTTATACAAAATTTTACGTACCCCACACCCAGGGTGCGTCTTATATTATGGGCGTCTTATCTAAGTAGTTTTTAACACGAACGAACGGTACATTGTGTGATATTGAAGGACGATTATTACGGTCGATATTCACGTTTCATGATTTTCATCCCTAGTTGTAAAAACAATTGGGTAAGTGTTCACAATATAATAAACTGTTACTAAATAGTGTTTGACTTGATCAAAAATCAATGTACCGTATTGTTCTATTCATCTTCATTTTCATCGTCATCAGTTTCGGCTTCAAATCCATCGAAACTTGAATCAAATTCAGTGCCATCGTCGCGGAATAACTCCATAACTGATGCTAATTGATCCTCATTAGTGTCAGTGGTATCGAATGCAGCTGAGTCGTCGTCCGAAGAACTGATATAGCTAGTCGGTTCGGGAATTATCCCACACTTTCTGAAGCCATTGATGATTGTCGTAATTTTAACTTTCTCCCATGCCGTATATAATTTTCGCTTCGGCATCGTGACAATTTTATAAATTTTTAAAATGCTAAGCAAATTGATCACTCATTTATATATAACAAGAGACTGTTCCCGCGTTTATATATGCTAACCGCATACATCGGGCGTTTATTGGTCTATGTACTAATCCCATGCGCTGAAGACTTGGCATAGCGTATTAATGAAGCCATATTTACATCCGGCGTTTATTGTTCTAGAATCTAGATACCAGATACTAAACCCATCCGCTATTGGCCTTTCATCTCAACTAAAAATGGCAATGAAGCCTTGTTTACATCCGACCGGTGATGGAACACTGGACAAATTTTCATTTATGATAAAGAAAAGGTAACCACTGGAGATAAATTGCTCAGTTCGGCAGATGGCTAGGCCGAATGCGTCTTATATTTGTGGGCGTCTTATTTAAAATATTTTTTTTTACACAAATCGTCAAAACCCGCGTCTTATATATGGGTAAGTCTTAAATGCGCGAAAAAACGGTATGTATGTATGTATGTATGTATGTATGTATGTATGTAGGTATGTAGGTAGGTAGGTAGGTAGGTAGGCATGCAGTTAGGTGTGTGTGTGTGTGTGTGTGTGTGTGTGTGTGTGTGTGAAACTGCATGTAAACGTGAGTCTAGACATTTCGGTTGTTATTCTTATTTATGTGGGTTTGTAAATTATATATAATTAAAGTGATTGTACATGTACGGACAAAACAATCCAATATGCAATACACGAACCAATGTAACTGAATGTATGTCGTCTTCCAAATTAAAAACACAATCGCATATTCATCATTACGCAACAATATCATTATTAATGAGCACATGACTCCGTCCAGATAAACTGGAACTTAGTCATGCGCTAGACATATCTTTCAAAGAAAACGGCGTCTAGGTCATCTTGAAATTAAAATTTTGAGTCATATTGTGAATTAATGCTCATTGTAACAACTTTTCCATTCGATCTGAAATAATATAATTTGGTACTTATTTCGATTCTACGAAATGTTTTGAGTATGGACTGGATTTATCTTTGCGAATTCTACATGATATATATTGGATTGAAGGAGCTAGGGAGAAGCGTATTGACATCTGCAAGTGTGGTTCTGTTCTGTCATTGAATGTTTGAAATCGTAATGTGGGACAAATATGAAGTCTTTCAATTGCAATTACCAAAAAGACGCTATGGAATATAATGTTTATTTCATTTTGAATGCAGTAAGGAGGATGTAATTGCACTTGGAATATAGTCAAAGTTCAGTTTCGAAATGTGTAATCAATCTTTAGAACCTCATGTAATTCGGACTTGCAGAACTAAGGAAGTACATTTGTTTGAAATTTAGGATGCAAAAATGTATGTATATGTTTTGCCATTGTTATTACCAGCTAAAAAGAGTTAGTTTTTGAAATGTCACTTGAATGTAAGGACCCTGTCTGGCATCTATAGCTAGCCTAAATCCGAAATATGTATCAAAAGATTAACGGAGAATGTATGTGAAAGTCCACGAAATATCTGCTTTAGTTCATTTAGAAACAAATTTAATCAATAAAAAAGGAGAGCGTCTGCTACGAGATTGTACATGATTTGTTTACAAAGTAGATTATTATGCACTATTGGGTACACGTGACTTGAAGATAAAGTTAAACGTGAGTTCAGTATCGTACGATATTGCACGATTAATTCTGTCAATGTAAAGTTAACGGAGAAAGAATGAGCATGTAATATTACTGTATATCTGCTATAAAATGTAGATTATCATCTTGTGATAGGTTTTGAACAGGTCTGGAGATAGCGATCACAGGCCCTGTGGTAAGAAACACCCGTGCCTCGTCTAGTTTTTGTTGAAAAAAAGCTTTTCTTATTTAAAACGTTTTTCTTTCGGCACGAGCCCTCTTACAGGCCAGTGCCCCTGGGATATATCCCAATAGCCCCTCTCACTTTTGTCGGCTTTGGTTTTGATCGGCATGCGGTGTCGGTTTTAATGAGGTTTCTTCATTTGTTACTGCATAGAGAAAAAAATGTTATTAATTTTTGTAATAAGTTTAAAACGAATAAGTTATACAAATTTAGCTTAGGTCTACACAAGTCTGTAATGACTGTTAGTTTAGATGGTCAGTTTACTTTGGTTTTCAATCAACACTACTGTACGCTCTATATATCCATTGTTTTATACATGACTGTGATGCGAGTTAAAAATGCAATTTGATTACAATCATAGCTGCACCATCATCCGTTTTTATCTGCCAACGACCGGTTAAGGCAGTGCTGTAGGTATCGAATGCTATACTGTATGGGTAGAATATAGTAACAGGTCATGTACGATCTAGTCCCTGCAGTTACAGAAGTCGTTTAGAAAAAAAGCAAATGACAAAAACGTTAACACTTGATGTCCACTTTATGCTGTTTGAAGTTTGCTTTCTTTATGCATTTCTTGATTGCACCTCATGGACTCCATACATGTGCACGATGGGTCGAAAATAACACGTTTTAAGATCAGTTTATCCTGTTGTGGCGATGTGTGTGTGTGTGTGTGTGTGTGTGTGTGTGAGGTAGAGAGAGAGAGAGAGAGAGAGAGAGAGAGAGAGAGAGAGAGAGAGAGAGAGAGAGAGAGGCTATACATGGCGATCAGTATCAATGGTGGAGGAAGAACCGGGTCAACCCCATGATAAAACCACCAACCCAAGATAAGATACTGGCAAGCTTTCTCACATATCGACATTGGTCGAATCTGAGACTCGAACCCACGCATAGGTGTGTTGGCGGTGATTTGTAACGAAAAGCTCTTTACACAACTCGGCCACTCGGGGCCCAAGAGAGAGAGAGAGAGAGAGAGAGAGAGAGAGAGAGAGAGAGAGAGAGAGAGAGAGAGATATGCATAACTGATAAGAGCAAACGTGGCATTAGCATGTTGCCCAGACACTTACTAAATATGGTGTCATTGCATATACTTGACCTAATGTCCATTCAGATTTTAGAACTGTTGTCCAGACACGTATTAGACATGTTGTCAAGACATATATTATGCCTGTTGCTGAGTTGTGCTTTATGCTATTTACGATTCTACATTTTGAATAATGTTAACATTTTCATCCATTAGTGTATTCATCAATCCATCCATCATGTTTTAAGTATACACCCGCTCAAGGTTGTCAATGAACATTGTATGCATATTACACCAGTAGTTCTGATGTGCCTTTGGTTATTCTCAAGACATCTTTTTCGGTTTCAATCTCTTATGTGTCCATCCATTTTGTGCCATTAGCATGCAATCATTTCCTAATCAATATTTTGAAACCATTTTAGATATCCTTATGAATTTGGCACACGTTTTAAAGCTAGTGGATTCAACTTCATTTTTCATATTCTTCAACTTCAAGATATGGCTTGTTTTTATTTTGTGAGTATGACCAGCCACCCAGCCTAGGTTTTGTTTCCAAGAGCGACTAGAAGCAATACAAAAATGTATTCCTGTTCGTGATTCTGAAAAGCGAAAATTAAAAGAACGTCAGGTATCTCAGGTTGAATTTGCAGAGGACACAGAACTATTATTTGAAACCAATTGTCGAACCAAACAAAATGATCGGTGAGGCCACATTAGCATCACATCAGGATATTGGAGCATTACCGAAACAGATGAAGGAAGCTATAGATACTGCAGACAAAACACGAGCTGAAATTCATAACGTTAAAAATATTGTCTAGGATATATCTAAACCATGATTATAAACTAGATATTTTACTTAACAAGCCTAAATAGAACTTATCACTGATCCTGTTAAGGTTGCTGCAGCGGGATATCATCTACGGCATCAGCTTCTAATGCCATAATTTTATAACACCCACAATTACAAGTGGGCCGATAGAGTATTTCGCGAGTACAAAGATATTACACAAATAAAAAAAAAATTATAAATAATAACTAAGCAGTTTATTGATGAAGTTAACAAAATAAAAATAAGTAATCGAACGCCAGGAAAATCGTACTTTAGATCACCTCGTATTAATGAGAATAGAGATTCGCAATTTGAAGAAATAAGACGAAGTAAGGAATTACGTTCACCAAGAAAGCAAACACTAACACGTTTAAAGATCTGACATACTGATGTGGGGATGAGAGAGAGAGAGAGAGAGAGAGAGAGAGAGAGAGAGAGAGAGAGAGAGAGAGAGAGAGAGAGAGGTTGTTGATGTAGGGTTTAACACCATTTTTCAACACACGATAGGTTATACATGTTGGCCAATATTAATGATGGAGGAAGAAGCGGGTCAACCCCTTAAAAGAACTACCAGCCCACGAGAAGAAACTGGAAAGCTTTCTCACCAAACCCACATTGGCCGTATCTGAGACTCTTCAAACTTGAAACTATCATAAATATTAGAAGAATCAAGGACAATAGATAACTTACATTGCCGGTCTGTTCATACACGCGTCACAGAGGATGGGATGGGGTATGTCATATAATAACAACTAACAACTAACTAACATAATACTAACAACTAACATAATACTAACAAACCAATGTCAAAGAACAAATGTACACCACTTCCAACGACCTTCTCTCCACTAGACCTACCACACCCATTTGCAAATTTCTTCAATGACAAAGTTCAAACCATTAGAGATTCGCTTGACAATACAATTTCAACTGATTCGTCACCATACAGGTATGATGCAGAATTTCAGCGACAACCGTTAGGAGCTTTTGAACCTGTTTCTATAGATTTAGTACGGACAATCGTGATGAAAAGTACACCAAAGTCTTGTGAACTTGATCCAATTCCGACATCACTGCTGCTTGAGTGCTTAGAACCGATATTGCCTTCACTAACTGATGTTATTAATATCTCTCTCTCATCAGGGGAATTCCCATCATTTTTCAAAACTGCCATCGTAAAGCCACTGCTGAAGAAACCAACACTGGACCATAACGATTTAAAGAACTACCGCCCAGTTTTGAATCTCCCTTTCATATGAAAAATCTTAGAAAAGGTTGTTCTAACTCAACTTGTATCTCATTTGAATTCAAACAGTCTTTTTAGCAATGTACAGTCTGCATATCGCCCTTGCCACAGTACGGAAACTACTCTTCTGAAAGTATTTAGTGACATTCTCTCCGCTTTGGATAGTGGAAAGATTAGTCCTCACTCTCCTGGATTTATCTGCAGCATTTGACACAATAGACCATGATATATTACTTCACCGTCTCCAGCATGTATTTGGCATTCAGAATATAGCCTTACAATGGTTCAAGTCCTACTTAGTGAACAAGACACAAAGTATATCTGCAAATGGAATATACTCCAGCCTAGTTGATATATGGTATGGTGTTCCACAGGGGTCTGTTCTTGGACCTGTTCTCTTCATTCTGTACACTCAGCCGCTCTCTAATGTCATAGATCATCACCCAGTGTCGCACCAATTGTACGCTGATGACACCCAGATATACAAGTCTAGCCACCCAACTGAAGTTGATGCTACCATCCATGGAGTAGAGAAGTGCATTTCGGATGTGAAATCATGGATGAAATGTAACAAGCTGCAGATGAATGATGATAAAACTGAGGCTTTTCACAACACAAAGACTTTCTCGTTCACATCCTTTACCTCAGGCAATAAATATCAGCAACACCAACATTAAATTCTCACAGTCAGTACGGAATCTAGGTGTTACTCTAGACATTACTCTCACATTGCACCAACATGTCATGAACATCCGCAGGGCTGCATATCTTGAATTGAGACGCATCAGTTCCATTCGTAAATATCTTTCAGTTGATGCCACGAAAACACTTGTGTGTCCATTAGTACTTTCAAGACTGGACTATTGTAACTCAATTCTGTGTGGCTCATCACAATATTTACTCCAGAAACTTCAAAAAGTTCAAAACACAGCTGCACGGATCATCTTTAGAGTAACTTGATCAGAGCACACCTCACCACTGCTCTGTACCCTACACTGGCTATCAATTCGATACAGAATCAAACACAAAATTTGTTCTCTGTGCTATGTTTCAATGACAGATTCCGTGGAACCAATTGCCCATTGAAATTAGACACAAAGACACAGTGGTCCCTTTTAAGAGTGCTCTCAAGACTCACCTGTTTCGACTTCAGGGACAAACTTAGCGACCTAATCATGTTTTGTATCTTATATGTTTTCAGCATATTTTTATGTTTTCCAATTTCATTGTTTTTGTCATTTGTTGTTCTGTAGTGTAGTCATATCATTATTGATGGTGTAAAGCGCTTAGAGCTTTTAAAGATTAGGCGCTTTACAAAGTCCTCATTATTATTATTATTATTATTATTATTATTATTATTATTATTACTATTATTATTATTATAATGATGACCCGTGTTGCTAATAGTCAAATTTAACTTCGTTGGTTTGTATAGTAAATAGAGATTTTTAAAAAAAATGTAGATTTCAGCACAATATACAATTAATGTTTCAAAGCATTTCATAAAGCATGACCGCTGTCCCCTGGCCCAATGATTCATCGAAGATAGCAGTAACTAAGAAACTCACGCATGAAATGGCAGAAGACTAAGTTCGACGGAGAATGAATCACACGTGGAACGTTTGGACATCAAATGTGCCGAAACGATACTTTTGTTTCCAGTGGGAAATAATATATACACATACACAACACAACATTGGAGCGATTCACTTCTAACGACGTTTGCTTTTGCTTGTAGCTAATATATAAATATTTAAAGAATGCATTTCGAGAACTTTGGAGAGTTCATGGCTTAACTGCTAAAAAAATAAAATATAATGTCCCGTGAGGGAAGATACAGCAATGAGGCTGTTAAACATGATTGTGAGAGCAGAACCATCTCCTTCAAAATTGTCCTAAAATATTTAGTGGTAAATGCAATATCTACAATGTACTAACTCGATCCTCATTTTGCACCAGTTGTTCTTTTGTGTGGGAAACATTTTAAAGTCTTTAAGTTTGTTTTTGCAGTCGAAAAAGGTGAGTTTCAAGAGCATTCATGAAAGGGGATATAATGCTTGAAATTGTACATATTAATAAAAAAGTTTCTATTATAATAAGAATTTTTATATATAAATAAATTGAACGTTTCTGATTTTTGATCCTACTAGTTGAAATTATTAGGGTGGGGGAACGGATATCTTTAACGATCGAACAGATATAATTGTTTAGTAGGTTTGCTTTCAAAATTTGGACAAGTATTTAATCAGTAAGAAGAAAAAAAAGTAAGAAGAAGGGGATACATTTCTGACGAGCCAATAAATCCATTTGAAATAAATTTTATTATATTCCTAAAATATGTTAGATAAGTCTTTTATGTTAGGACGCACGAAGGTCTAAGGTAAAAATATGGTTTTCTTTTTTACTATTTTTTTTGTACCTTTTTATCTTGCTATATGATTGGGCCGTTATATTGCACTGATTTTTGGGTCTGTGCTGCTGCTCCTTCTGTGTCTAAATGTGATTTCTCTTAAATTGGAGTCAAACCATATTTGGTACTCTAGTTGCAACTATACGCAAACGGTTTACTACGTGTCAATTACTGAGATATATATATATATATATATATATATATATATATATATATATATATATATATATATATATATATATATATTGATTTCATGTGTTTTGTTGCAGTGGACAGCTGGAGCGATGCAAAAGAGCGCTTTTCATGTAAATTAAATATTGCAATGGAAATTAAATACAGCAAGATAATTGACGATGACATATGTAAACGTATATATTAACTGTCGGGTAGTGTACATATGTATGTGAAGTTAAACTTCATCATCAACAACAAAAACTGCACCAGCATTGATAGATACTTGTTAAAAAATATTATCGATCATTGTTTTCATTACGTTGGCTGGTATTCTGGTTGACAAATGCAGTTTTGTTTTATAACATGCCACCATGCATTGAAATATGACTACTCGAAATGTAATCATAAGTACGACATGTGTCAGGCCAAATGTTACCAATTGAAATTTGCACATCTTTGAGTTAGCTTTACACTATTTTGCACTGCCAACTCTATGCAAAGAAGTGCAAGAACTTTGCCTTAATTTACGTTCTTGAGTATTTTATGATGGTTTACATCTGGAGAAAACGCATCTTTCGTTATCTCTTTAGTTTTACTATTATAACGTGTTTAGCTTGGGTGTACTTTTCACGAACTGGACTGCCGCATTTAGGTATGTATACCTACTCTGTACAATTCTACTATTGGGCCCCTTTTCAGGTCTCGCACATTTCACCTATGTCCGCGTGAGTTCCAATCTCCGCTGGTCCAGCACATGCATATATAAAAGCTTGCTAGTATCTTATCGGGTTCTTCTTTCATCAATATTTATCAGAGAAAGGTAAGCGTTAGGTTGAACATATTCATGCCTATAATTTTAGTCACAATCAGGTATATTACAGGAAGTGGTCCTTAGATATATGTTAGACTGCATAGTGTTTGTTAGGTACGGGAATTTTCGATGTAATTTTTTAAAATTATTTTTATGTAAACACGGGAAATTTATTTTTTAAATCGCTCTTACAAATTTTGCAAATGCGTTCAGTTAATTTATAAGCTGTTAGTTAGTTATTATTATACATTTTGACATTGCATTTTTCAAAATGTGTATCTTTCTGCAAGATCCGTCCATGACTTATCATCTAGGTCACTTTATTTAGAATATTTTTGGGGTTTTCCCTTCTAGGGGCTACATTCTTGAACAGATTCTGAATATAAAAATTAGTCTATGCCATATCTTTTGGATTTAATATTTCTTTCATACTTTTTTAAGCTCCACAATCTTACGTTATATCTCGGAATTTTAGTATTAAATTTAGTTCTGGCGATTTCAATAAAACATTCCGAATTGATGCTTTTATTTGAACATAAATTTCTTTTAATTTGTTTTAAAATTACGTTGTCCCTTTAGAATGGCAATTATAACATAATATTTAGCGAGGTACTCTGGACTCCAAGGATGCTCTACACGGTCAGCATGCCATGCATGTAATATTGACTAACTGATAGCAATGAAGAAATTCTATTTAACGGTCACCATGTTTAATCTTGTTGACGTTTTAACATTGAACTCCCTTTCTTCTGTAGGGCTAGATATTCAATATTTCAGCGTAATGTTAAATTTCTGTTAAAGGTTAATTTGCAGCCACAGTGCCATAGTTGGACCATACTTCCTCACCTTTTCTCACCAAATTACTTATATATGACTATAAACATTTTCGTTTTCGGAATATAACTATCAAATCAATTAAGCCAGTTCTGCAAAAAACTTGTATACACCTCCAGAACGTTGTGTTAAAATATATTTCGATACTTATAATTATTTACATTGAATACTATTATATGTTATCATAGAAGCAAAGTTTAAGATAAGTTAATCCTAAACTGGTCATGTCACATCATAAGGAAATAGTATAAGTACTGTAGCAATGAGATTACCTGTCCAGATACTTTTTTGATAAACAGTGGTCTGGAGAGGGTATGGTATATGTAGTTTTACGGTGACTCTTGCTCATATCAGAATGTAGATTTCATCATCGAACATATAAAATTAACTTCTAAAATAATATATTTCAGAAAAGACAAGATCTGGTCCTTCGTTTAATGGTACATCCAAGACACTAGCGACATTGAAACTCATTCAAAGAAAAACAGATGACGAAATTAAACGCAGGATGGACTATATGAGGAGAATGTGCAACACCAATGTGGCAAAACGATACTCCAATAACTTCCGGTCGTCACTAGTGATAAAGAATATTTACACATTCACACCGCGTGAGCGATTCACTTCTAAAGATGTTTGCTTTTGTAAGATTCCTAAAAGTGGGAGTACGTTTTGGGGCCGGGCCCTTTATATGATTTCCCATCCTGAACAGGCAGATGAGATAGAAACGTATTCTGGGATTGAAGTACATGGAAAATTATCTGATAAACGGGCTATACCCTGCACTGATTCCATGATAAATAATTCACAGAGTTTCATGGTTACCAGAAACCCATGGACTCGACTTTACTCGGCATACATCGATAAAATTTATCTCGAGAAATATGCAAAGCTTACGGCACAGCTACTAACGATTGAAAATGGCTTATCTCCCGGTAAAATTGATAACAAAGTCATTGCTGAAAATGATTGTCAGAGCAGAATCGTCTCATTTGAACGTGTCCTAAAGCAAGTAATATCATGGGCCTCGTCTAGAAAGGGCACAATCGATCGACATTTTGCACCAGTGTCTCTTTTATGTGAACCTTGTCATTATGATTACGCGTTCTTCATGAAACAAGAGCATCTGGAGCAGGAAACTAACATGGCATTGGACATGATGGAAGTTTCAGGCAGTTTACGAAACAGGTTGGATATGACGCAGGAGCAAAATTTCATCAAAGCAACAGTACCAAATTTGGTAAAGACAACCATGTCGGCATTTGCAAGCAATAACCATTCTTGTCTTTCGAAGAATGATATGTATCGGAGAATATGGAGAGTGTTACAAATCAAGGGACTCGTTTCTGAAGAGCTTGCTTTCCCAAATGAGGTGTTTGACAATCAAGGGTCATTAGTAGTTTTAGCAAATGCGCTAACAGATTATGTGTTAGAGAACCGACTTGAGATCGATGTTGCTGTGAAACAAACAATTAAATTTCTTGTAAAGGCTTACGCACAAGTCAATCAGGATGTTCTGAAAGATGTGCAGAGAATTTTTGAGATGGATTTTATGCTGTTTGAATACGGAGTAACTCCTCCAGGAGTTAAAGAGGGTGACCAAATGTTAAATCATGCGACTGCTTTAACAGATACTTAGTTTTCCGTGAATGAAAAGTATCCAATACATATTTGGTACTACTACTATTATGACAACTACCAAAGGAGATCAAATGAGTTTATCTCTAAAGCAACACTCCGACATACATATCTGAAACTTTTGGAAACGATGAATAACTGTGAATGAACAGTATTATGTACATATATAGTTGGTACTACTACTATTACAGCAACTACCAAGGCAACACCCCGACATACCTATCTGAAACTCTTAATAACGATGAATAACGTATATGATGTGGTTACGAGAAACATTTCATAACCCTTATAAAACATTTTAGTGCTTTAGAAACTCTTAGGTTTGAACCACCTCTGTCCTCACAGAATATTTTAGTGTATTCGAAACTCATAACTTAGAATCTTTTCTGCCCTTACATAATACTTTACATTATGTAAATATGTCTTCCTTTATTCTCACTTTAGATATCTTATTTAATTTGTACATGATACCTTCTTGGATAATTAACGTACAATTAACTTAATTTTAAAAAGACTCTTGTGCAACCATTATATCATTTCTTATATCGGGTATCATTATCAATAAAAATAAAATTTTCATAATGACGTATGTTTTGTGATTCGTAATTACTTTTTTCTTCGTCAATAAAAAAAATTATCATTGCTATTTTAATTGCAGTTATCTAAAACGCCTATTATCTGGCCCCTTTTCTAGTTCGAAAGCATAATTCCTTTCAGAGGGACACTAGTCTCTCCGTATTTGTTATTGTCTAATAAAAAAAACAACAATTGATTCGCATTATTTGGCTGTTGTTTAAAAGTTACATTCTTTGGTTCTAATAAGAGTTATTAAATTTGTAGCCCGTTTAATATTTTACGAGTAGCTGTTTGGTAATTGAAACCTTTTTGTTTAAACGATTTTTATACATTTTCAGTGTACTTAAACATTAAGGACGTGATCAGAACGTGTCGCCATCTGGACATGTCTATAGCAAGCTCTTCCCATATGTTGACATCGATATCAAGGACTTTCATATTGCGCTTGCAGACATCCTTGAAGCGGAGATGTGGCCTTCCGATTGACCTTTTGTTAGAGGCAAGTTCTGAATAACGAAGGTCTTTACGTAACCGTCCGTCAACCATCCGACCTACATGGCCCAGCCATCGGATGCGACGTTGGCGGAGGAGTATCACCGTGCTGGGAATCTTTCCATATTCAAACACATCGTTGGTTCTTACTCGATGATTGCGAGTGATCAAGAGACAACGCATGCAAAAGACGCCCAGTCTTTTCTCTTGTGAGTACAGAGTCCGGGTTTCACTGGCATACAGGAAAGTGCTTAGCACGCAGACATAGTACACGGAGATCTTTGTGGTGTTGTTTGAGCCGAGATACTTGAACTGACTCCTTCAAGTTCTTATTTGTTGTTGATGCTGGTTTTTTTTTCTTTTTTCTTTTTTTTTTTTTTTGGGGGGGGGGGGAACCTTCTAAGCCATCACTTTTGATTTCTTTATGCTGATAGTCAACCCAAACTCAACGCATGCTTTAGCAAAGCGGTCCATCAAGTGCTGTAACTCAGCGTCTGTGTGAGTGGCTAGGGCAGCATAGTCTGCAATGAGCATGTCACTAATGGTTGATTCACGCACTTTGCTCTTTGCCTTTAGTCGTGCCAAGTTGACCAGTTTGCCGTCTGATACAGATGGATCTCTTCGGTGGACGTTGAAAAGGCATGCTTAAGCAAGACAGCGAAGAAGATGCCGAAGAGCGTGAGGGGCTAAAACACAACCCTATTTCACTCTGCGCATGTTGAAGGGGTCGGACATTGACATGGTACTGCACTGTGCCTTTTATGTCATCCTGGAAGGACTGTATCATGCTTAGTAGCGTTCGAAGGCATCAAATCTTCACCAGGAGTGTGAAACTTCCGTCTCTGCCGAAAAGAGCGAGCATCTTGGTAAGGTCTATAATGGCTGCTTTGTTAGATACTTCCGTGCCTTATGCAATTAAGGCCTTACTTAGTAAGGCAGACGAACTGTGGCTGGACGGCAACTTATTGTTGAGGGTCTGCCCAGCTTGAGGCGGGCAGTGGCTGTCCAGTGAGACCTGTTGGTTTCTCCCACCGTTGGAATCATCATCTGGCGTTTGACGCTACGCCAATCGAGCGATGCCTTATAACCGGTAAACTGTTGCTTCACGTGTTGTTTCGACGCTGTGAAGCAAAGCTTAATAAAAGATAAAGTAATAGGGGTACGCAAACCACAGTGAATAGATAATGAAGACAATTGGTGAATAAACAACACCATGTAAAATGCACAAAAAATGTTTTTAAAAACAGCCCATAAAATAAGTATAGGAACCTACCCTCACTACTATTACCTTCTCTAACTTTTCTCTCAATACAGCCTCATTGACAGTAAATAATAATTACCAAATACCTATCAAGTTCTAAAGTCAGAGAGCCAAAAATTAAATATAAGTAGATGGTCTGATCATAAAATTCTGTCCCGATATTATGGTCCCAATTTAGACAGTATGAGGTAGTCTAAAAGCCCAAGAATACCAGGCCACGCAGAAAAAGGCTGCAACTAAACTTTATCTAACTTTAGGCATATAGACTCCCAACTCAACTATAAGGGCTGGGGCGTATGAGCTGTAGATTATATGAACTCAAAACAGCACAGAGTTCATCCACTTAAGGAGGGAACACGTTTGGATAAAGGGATATCACCGCTGGACCAAAACCAGAAAAACATCAGGAGAGAAACAACTTCAAAGAACCCAGGACAAAGGAAAATGCTGGTACGAGGGAACAACCATATGCTCGGACACCATGAGAACAAGATGGCAGCCTGACATTAGGGGCTACTCAAACAGACAAGAAAAAGCAACACAGAAAAGAATCCGATTGTTTTCATTGCCTGGTTAACAGGGTCATCATTTGGAACGAGAACCCTCTTCGAACAATCTATTTCACGAAACCTTACGATCATTTTTTTTGCACACCGTTCAAAATTAACAAGCTAATTTTACCAAACAGTGACTATACTTATTTATATCGCATAGACATCTTAGTATTCAATCTTGTTAGGGACTTAATACATGTACACTTTGTACTAGAAATATTGCAAAGTTCAGATAGTTATAAAAAAATTTACGACTTCATTGATTTGATTTAATTGCATAGGTGGCTCACGCAATATTGGTATTTTCCTGACCATTAGTAATAACTGGACCAGATTTGAATTAAGCACGGAATCACGATGTTGCGGGCTGTACGACATCTTTGGACGTTATGGTACCTCTCTTTTATTGCAACAACTCCGATAACTCCAAAATGGCGGAGATGTGGAACTAATGTCTAATACTTCCACTTGTGCCATTGCACACCATTAACACACATAATTGGCTGTTAGGGTTGAATGTGTGTTGGGTCTATTCCCACTCACCCAGGGTCATCCATTCAGGTCGATGGTTACTTAATAGCAACCCCGACCTGACGACTAAATTAAATAGTACTCCTTGAGTACATAAATGCCTGGGGGAAGCGGCACCATTCCTCACCCCCAGGAGAAATTAAATATCCAGCTTTACTGGAAACTTAAAACAGTGCTACATACCCCTATTGGGCGATACAGCACTATAATTTTAATTTATCATCATCAGCACAGCTGGAGTGTCTTCTCCCCGGCGCAAGCCTGGGCAAGGTGATATGGAGAAACTGTTGTTCATGCAGATGATTCCCCCTCTGCACGCAGCTCATGAATACAAGGGAATAGACAAGTCAATACTTTATTGCACCTGCGACGTCACAGAAATTGCCGAGATGGCACTGAAAACAATGCCAAATCGCCTTATGGACTCCGTCTCTGGATTTCATGTTAGGGTTTACTCTCTTAGCCTTTCGCTTTAGAGGGCATAGTCGCAAGACGGTTTGAAGTCAGACTTTACCTTCTCCTAGATGGGCGGACCACCAATGCTTAACGAGCCCCATCTGCCCAATGCGTATATGTTTTAAGGTGCCAGAAACTTTCCTGTCATTACTTCTCCAGTCCGTTTAAACAGGTTCCGCCGGGCTTAGTTAAGACGATCGTGAAGGCCTGGAGAAGGATCTGGTTGTCAGAGGCTCTATCAGATGCAATTGATTGGATGTTTTCCAAGACAAGTGGGTGCTAATCTCTCACATCCACCCCTGTGATAACAACCCTTGGAACCCAACTCTAGCGATCAACAAGTAATATGAATAATTCGCTTCATACCGGATTCCTGCTTGGTATCAGACCCAGGACTTCTTGTATGCGAGTTAGGAAAATAAAAATGAGCTTTGTTTTTAAAAGTGATAATGAAAGACATCAGAAGTGATGTACTGCTCAGAAAAAGAAAACAAACGTGAGTTCATATTTTTCCGTTCAAATGTGCATAATGTTTCCAAATTTATTATATATTTTCTGGTATAACTTAGCTATTCTAAAACGAACACATTCATCTCCATACACAATATATGGAGAAATAATGTGGTATTTATCTTTGCCACTGATGCCGTTTTCTTTAACCACCATCGATATAATTCGCCCGGTTCGAGTAAACGTACCGGTGGAATAACTACGAATCTGAGCAGATGTATAGAACAGAATGACTCGAGCCCCCTATACAAAATAATCAAATTGTAATTGATTACAACAATGAAAAATCAATACAATTCATTAGTAAGATACACTTCTTTTAGAATTAATGTCTTCGAACCTCTTTAGACACAATTAAATTGATATAAAAATAAAAGAATAGCCAATCTGTTTACAGATAGGATTTTTCTCATCATACAATCGAGTGAACAGTCGAAGTCATTGCCGTGTGCGAGTGCATACTCTGCTAGCGATGGTTTCCTCCAATTCGCCCTTTCACTCCTTCTTTCCTTCCCTTTTTCTTTCTCTCCGACTTTCTCGCTGTTTCGCCTCCCTTCTTTGGGCGGACAGGTCGACATGTCCAGTTCTCAATGCGTCTGAAGATGTCCCAAAGATATCTCTGCAGACTTCCCACTGCGTATAAAGATGTCCCAAATATATTTCTGCAGACTTCTCACTGCGTGTGAAGAGCTATTTTTACACCCCGATCTTCATAGGCATCGGGCCACTTGGTCAACGGTTATCACGATAAGAATTACTTGCAAATTCTTTCCTCGAAGTCAAAGACTGATGTTCAAAGACTAATATCATACCTAGCAGTGCAGCTTAGACTGATCTGAAGTTTCGATGTACGATATTAAACTAGGAATTTCAGTGAAGGAAACACGCCCCTTCAATTAGTGCGTCCAATCATAATTATGTCCATTTTCCGCCTTTTTGGAAGCGCCAAACCTTGGGTCAGACGTCTGTCCTCCTACGTTGACTACTGGTCACGGGAAATCCTCAATTCGTGACAGTTTCACCTTGAAATCAAAGTTTACCTTTATTCCTAATAGTCTGTTTGACTCCTGCGAAAACACATGCTAACACATGTTTAATTTCAGAACAGAGTTCTCGGCTCGAAAAGACATTCAGAACATGTCAGTGTGACGATTGATTCGCTTCCATTCTCTAGAAACCTAATTAAGGGTTCACTGGTCTCAGCTAATGGGTTCAAGATAGATCGACAGAAATTTGACTCGTCACAAACTGAATATTAATAACTGCATCGCCACAAGGTGTTGTGCAGTATGGACAAGTACTGCACAGTTCCCATGATAATAATAGTTTATTAAGATCATGTTTAGCTTACAATAGTGAAACAATGGGGCCGTAAGCCTACCAACCCAATAGGAATCATTCAGCCTACCAACCCTATAGGAAACAAGCAGTCTACCAACCCTACTGGAAACAATTAGCCTACCAACCCTATAGGAAACAAGCAGTCTGCCAACCCTACTGGAAGCAATTAGCCTTCCAACGTTATAGGAAACAAGCAGTCTGCCAACCCTACTGGAAGCAATTAACCTTCCTATCCTATAGGAAACCTTTTAGCCTTCCAACCTTATAGGAAACAAGCAGTCTGCCAACCCTACTGGAAGCAATTAACCTTCCAATCCTATAGGAAACCAGCAGTCTGCCAACCCTACTGGAAGCTTTTAGCCTTCCAACCTTATAGGAAACAAGCAGTCTGCCAACCCTACTGGAAGCAATTAACCTTCCAATCCTATAGGAAACCAGCAGTCTGTCAACCCTACTGGAAGCAATTAACCTTCCAATCCTATAGGAAACCAGCAGTCTGTCAACCCTACTGGAAGCAATTAGCCTTCCAATCCTATAGGAAACCAGCAGTCTGTCAACCCTACTGGAAGCAATTAGCCTACTAACCCTATAGGAAATAAGTAGCATCCCAAGCCTATAGAAATACGCAGCCTACCATCCTTATATGAAACACGCAGTCTAAACAGGCTAATGATATTCTATATCACGATGAATTGACAATATCAAATATGGTGAATTATTTCATTGTTTTGGGAATCAATTTTTGCAGTTTTGCAACAATAGGAAAAATAATTACATTTGTGGAGTAAGATCCCTATTGTTTCTATAGAAAGATAATATTTTCATTGCATGTAAATTCACGATCTGTAGCATCCATGGAAATTCATCGAGTTCGGTTTTAGTTTGGCATTTTACAGTGCAGCAAAAAAAGAGTTGGTTATTCAGCACGAGGACTGAATTCCCTTACTCTAGGACACATCACAGATGCGGATTCAGGCTGATTCAACGTTAGGTACACGCCATAACACATTCAACATGCAAATTCTACATTTTCTGTCTGTCTTTGATCTTGTAGTACGATATGTCTACGTTGAATATATCCAAGAAGTACAATAAAAATCTCAAAAATTAATATGATATTGTTTTTACATGTTACAATAATCTACATGATGTAAATATCAATACTGAAAATAAATATACTACCTGCACGTTTGCAAAAAAACAATTATTCAACCATCCCTATAGGAAATACGCAGGTCAATGACACACAGAAAATGTAGCATTTGCATGTTGTTTTTATTTACAATGTCAAACTTTTCAGTGGCTTGAAAACTTGAAACAGTATTTCTTTAAAAGAAAGTGTCACTAATTATAGTGGTTTTTTAAAGACACATGTTCCATATTTCAGCACAACACAAACAGAAGAAAGAGTGTTGGTGTTTTTTATTTTATAATTTATCAAGAAAATCTGGACAACACCATGGCATGAACATATGACTCATGGGTTAGCAATAGAACGACGACTTTAAAAACGACAATGGAAAGATTAGCGGAGAAACAGATGAAAAATGGATTACACGCATGCTTTTTTGAAATTTTTCTGGAACAGTGTCTCATGCCAAATGAATTACGTTTAAAATTAAAATTCATAAATGACATAAATGACACTGTGTTGTTGTTGTTATTATTATTATTATTATTAGCAAATGTTCACGGCGTAATATTTATCTTCCACGTCACGTTGGATCATGATATACATTTTAATTTATCAACATAATTAGATTTTACGTAATTAAATGAAACTCGTATGTTAACTCCTTTACGTAATAAGAAGCATTCTCGACCGAGGAAACAAAAATCATTGCAAACGAATGGACGGAGGAAGATTATATGATCTAGTCACCACGAATTCTCTCTCTCTCTCTCTCTCTCTCTCTCTCTCTCTCTCTCTCTCTCTCTCTCTCTCTCTCGTGGTCCCCGAGTGGTCGAGTTGTGTAAAGAGCTTTCCGTTACCGATCTCCAGACCTGTTTAAAACCTATCACAAGATGATAATCTACATTTTATAGCAGATATACAGTAATATTACATGTTCATTCTTTCTCCGTCAACGTTATATTGACATAATCGTGCAATATCATACGATACTGATAGAGAGAGAGAGAGAGAGAGAGAGAGAGAGAGAGAGAGAGAGAGAGAGAGAGAGAGAGAGAGAGTTAATCTTTGCTTTTGTTTGCTTCTATAATCCACAGATCCGTTTTCATACGGGCAACAGCTCCTCTTCATGATATATTTTCATCATATTCTACTTCTATATAAATTCGATCAAAGTATTTACTTGAATAATAATATTGAAAAAGTAGCATTATCCCATTTAGCTAGCCATATATTCATCGAGAGAACAAACTCGTTATATTTTAAATATTCCTCGAGCATCGTATACATCGACAATAAAAGAACAATTCGTGTAAAGAAACTCAAACTAATTGCGAAACCATAATTTCAAGCCTAATTTTCACCTAAATATAATCACCGCAAACCGACTGTTTGTAATTCGGACATCGTAAACATCAGTTTAACATTTAATCAAACAAGTTAGACATGGATATGGATCCGTCCATTACTGTGTGTATATGTGAATGTGATTATATATATATATATATATATATTTATAATGCATAACGGTTTTATGTCAAAACTTGACCGTTTGATTATGAATTATCTACACAATTAAAAGTCTTCTTGTTTTCTTAAAATGAGCATAATGAAAACAATGAACAAAAGGTTGTCATTTTTAAAATGTGGGCCACATTGTATTCTTAGTTTGAGTAACACATAGGATTAAACAGAAGATAGTAAAACTGTGCAGTAAAGAGACTTAAAAGATGTATTAAACAGAATTGTATGATCCGTTTCGTGATAATCTGCGTTTCTGTACATTCTGGTTCAGCCAACGGAAGTAGATATAGAACAGAGGCCAAGTTTGGTGTTCGATTCAGGATCGAATAGATAGCCACTGTAGGGGACAGAGCAACTAAGACTTTCCAAGAACACATTAAGACCTTACACTTTAAATTTTTAAAAAGTAACAATGAAACGCAAATCTTTAATATTTAGCGATTATTTATGTACGAGGAATATCAGCGAGGTCACAGAGTTGCCAAGGGAAATAACTCTCATACTGTAAAAGATTGTTCAGATGCAGTAACACAGTGCAGTGAATATTTATTAAAATTTATCAATAAGTAGCACAATCACATAGGAGCGAAACATTTTGACCCCAAGAAAATTCCCTTGACAATTTTGACCCCAAGAAAATTCCCAAGACATTCTAACCCCAAGACATTTAAACTCCAGCCAAGGGACAATTTTCCCCCCAATTCATGCAATTAAACCAATAATTAGCACACTTTTAATATTAATGTCCCCTAATCACACCATTATCCATTGACGTCTGCAATTAAATTATATACCACACATCTCTAAGTCGCCGAAGATGACAACATGAATTATAATTCAAGTCACTTTTAAATAAGTCAATGAATGCATGCTAACCAGAATAAAAAGAAACACTTTTACAGCACACTAAATTTGCATTTAAAAATTCGATTATTTTTTTAGCACACTGCTAATGTCATTCTCACTAATCACACTGTTATTTATTGATGTCTGCAATTAAAAAAGATGTAAACAATTAATTATAATTAAAGTCACTCTTATTAAGTTATTAGCAATGTATGCTAATTTGAATTAAAAGAAAACGGTTTGAAAATTAAATACACCACAGGGTTTAAATTTGTATAAAAGATGGTATACATTTTTCATTACATGCCATTTTATTTTTTATCCTAAGCTTTAATAAAGGTGTCTGGTATACTTGTGTGTAAATTATGGAATAATTTGTAGTAAATACATGGGTTTTGTGGTGACATTTCGATCGGATATATTTTGTGGTGACATTTCGATATATTTTGGTATAATACAAACTAAACTGTGTTACTTGTGACATTAGTGTTTTATCTTTGTGTAAAACTTCATAGCCATATCAGGCCTTGCCAGCTTGCTTTGTCTTGTAATATAGGCAGGAAATGGCAGCATCGCATGTGTGTGTGTGTGTGTGTGTGTGTGTGTGTGTGTGTGTGTGTGTGTGAATGTATATATAAATGCCTGGTCCAAAAAAATAGTGACGAACCTAGAATACTGGATAGAGCAGGCTTAACCAGTATCGAAGCGATGATCATGAGAGCCCAATTCCGGTGGACAGGTCATGTCATCCGTATGGAGGAGTCTCGATTGTCAGATTTTGTATGGAGCTCCATCTAGTGGACACAGCATAATTGGTTGCCTAAAGAAAGATTCAAATACTTCATCAAGGACAGCCTGAGATGCTGCTCGATATCTGTGACAAACATAGAGTACTGCGCTAAGGATAGACCTGGCTGGCGTGCAGCTGTCAGTAAGGGATGTAAAACCTTCAACGATGCCCTCAGAACGAAAATCTCCGATGCCTGGAAACGCAGTAAGTCCTCAACGTCAAGAACCAACCAATGCCATCAACGTACACATTGATCCAGAACATGCGCATCTAGTATCAGACTCATCAGCCACACGAGGAAACATCAGCTAAGAACTTTGCAGGATTGACTTCATCGAGCCCATATGGTCATCAAACACACACACACACACACACACACACACACACACATAACGATTAGCGACAAATCTTACCAATTGAAATATTTCAGACTGATTCCAACATTGTTTGTAGTAATTGCGAAGTATTAAATTTTTACTTTAAAATACCGACATATTATGTTTTGAAACTTCAAATGTATTTTATTTCGAAATTAATTATTACTGAACATGAAATTAGTAGCGAAATCTTAATAAATCAATACTACGATTTCATATACATATACATTTTTAAAAATAATAACTTTCCAAAACACAATATATTTTTTATGATTAATGTGTTCAGATTTGTTAACTGGAAATTCCCGCTGTCGTAAAGAGCGCTTCTATCATATATGAAATGGAGCTGTGTCACACTGAAAAGTTTATGTGTCACACTGAAAAGTTTATGTGTCTGCGTGTCTTGTGGTTTCCAGTCCAAGAAGAGTTTTAGAATGTTACTGATGGGGTCTACATTTTCAGTCGTAAAATTCGCGCGTGCAGTATTTATACAGTTAGGTTTTTGTTGGTTTTGTTGGTATAGGGTTTAACGTCATTTTTCAGCACACGACAGGCTACACATGGCGGCCAGTAATATTGGTGGAGGAAGAACCCGGGAAAATCCCCGGAAAGAACCACGGACCCACGAGAAGCTACTGGCAAGCTTTCTCACATAACTACATTAGCCGAATCTTAGACTCGAACCCACGCAGACAGAGGTGAGAGGGCAGTGATCCGTAACGGATAGCGCTTTAGACCACTCGGCCCCCATGTTAGGTTTTTAAAAAAATATATCTATCTGTAGTCATGGTTTCAATTTATTTGCAATGTATAGTGCAAAAGTCGGATGCAGTTCATTTAAGTTTCCAGAAATGACGATCGGCTTTTAAAATATTTTGATCATTATTATATCACGTTCATTCTTTTTCATCCATATTTTTTTGGGAAATTAGTTCTGACATTATCCTTCATATATTTAGTGGCAAGATAACATGCAGCCGATGGGAATGCAGGTCCTTTTGGCTTGGTTATACTCTTCATCATCATCACTTCAAAATTCCATAATTTCGGGCACACTTACTTCCACGGACTCAACATCTCTATCCAGCTCTGCAGCATTATGCTCAAAAAAGCTCTTGTAATTTCCGTAAGAAGAGTCTTTGTGCAGAAGGACAGGACCAATACAAATCGGATGTTCGTCTGTACTGTTTCCGACAGCTCTTTGATACGTTACACAAATTCTTTGATTCGTTATACTATCGTTTTAGTCGTCAATAATTTTATGCAATATGTTTTGTAAATATAAATACAAAGAAAGCACCATTTGCTAGAGAACGCAATAAGCAATAAATATGCATTACTGTTAGTGTTGATAATGGTCTGATTTATTGAGAGTTAATTTTGTATTTTCTTTATTGAAACATTGGAAATATAGTTTAGTTAAAATAAATGTAAATGCGATAGCTTATATATTTTTTTCTGATTTCAGCTAGAAACTTGCTATATTAAATAAAGTTAAAACGATGAAAATCTACCTTTTAAATTATCTTACTATGCTTGCGAAAACAGTCATAGCTTCTATAATAAACCAGGTATGCGTGTTTCATTGCTTGTATTTCTTCTTTTAATCAGTCGGTAATTTGAGACGAATCAGTCCATAATTTGGGCTGAATAAACACTGGCTCTATCAGCCATGATCCTAATCAGCCTAATACAGAGTGCGGAAAAACTGAGCAGAGAGGCAATGTTTTAGTTTAACCAAAAATGCCGTTTTTGATACGAACAGTCAAGGTATTAATACAGAAAATTACACTTTATAAATTGGATTCAGACGTCTACGATCTACGACATTTGCATCACTTAAGAAATCTTGAGATAAAGAGACAAACGCCCTTTCCGTCAATGTGGGTGGACTAGCAGTTTTTAAAAACACTTTTAAACAATTCAGTTTTCGATCAGCGTTCCTCTGATTCAGATCATGCGATCACATATAATCGACAAATCTGTCGAAAACAAGGCAATGCTAATTCATTTGTAACAGGTGACTTTGTTTAATGTACGGCAGCATCTGTGGATACATTCCTTAGGATGGCAAATAGCTGTAAGTACTGCTTTTTTTCCGTCAAAGGATTTTGAATCGAGTAATCATCTTTGCTCGACATGTGTCATATTTTTTGGCATGTCCTCTAGTTTCGCTATTGAGACAGAGCAATTCATACATTGACAGAAAGAATTACCATGCAGAATACCACTAATTGTATTTATTTCAGTAAATAAGTCTTAGTATAAGGAATCAATTTTATTTTTCAATATACAGCATAAGAAAAGCAGCAATTTGGCGGAGGGTTCATCTCTCTCTCTCTCTCTCTCTCTCTCTCTCTCTCTCTCTCTCTCTCTCTCTCTCTCTCTCTCTATATATATATATATATATATATATATACATATATATATATTATATATATATATATGGGTTCCAATGGTTGTTATCGCCGGAGCGGATGCGGGAGATAAGCACCCACTTCCTTGGAAAATCCCAATAGCTTGCATCTGATAGAGCCTCTGACAACCAAATCCAGTAGAAATTATATAGAAGCGGGTTCTGGACCACTCCATGTTAATCCTATGGGAATATTTTTCCACCACTGCATTTTTAGTGACATTTTTAGGTCAAAAAGCAGGGGTACCAAAATAAAGCCTCAATTCTGCTAAATAAAACCTCTATCAGATCTAATTTTTAAAATCTAAAACCCAAAAACCCTATGGAAAATTCCTAGACCACTAAAAAATAGAAAGATAGCGTCAAATCAGTGATTTAAACTTTATAAATTTTACAAAAATTGGCAAAACAACAAAATTGTGTTCTAAATACTTCAATAAAATTTAAAATAAGTGGTACCAAAGACACAATAAAACGTTAGTAGTTAATGGGGACAAACTAGCGTCAAGGGAAAATCCTATGTAAAACAGCTTGGGACCCTCTAGCGTCAAGGGGAATTTAACATGGTGGGACTATCTAGCGTCAAGGGGAATTTTAACATGGGAACTATTTGGGACTATCTAGCGCCAAGAGGAATTGAACATGGTGGGACTATCTAGCGTCAAGGGGAATGGAACATGGGAAATAGGATTGGTAAAAATGGCGGCAATGAAAGCTAATATCTTTTCGAAATTTATGAGGAGCCCTAAAAAGGACCTTTGGATACTTCTTCTTCTTTTATTTTCTGCCGTTGTTCCACCACCTTTTGATTTTACCAATGATTCCCGTTTTCTTCTTTTCGTCGGGAATCCAGTCAGGATGTCCCATTGCTCTAAACTTCACTTGTATCTTTATCCAATTATTATTTAATCTTTCAAAGTCCTCTTTCTTTTTTTGGTTTTCATTATCCTTTCTCTCCTTACTCCAGTTATCTTTTATCTTCTTCACTTCTTCTAATAACTCCTTTCTCATCAGTTCGTCAGCTTTCTTGAGTGGGTCCAAACCATTTTGGACATAGGGGTACTCTGTCAAGATATTATCCAAAAAACACTTGACGTTGTCGACAATATCTATCACTTGCTTCAATGTCCCCACTCTAACATAGGGTGGGTTAATGCAGCCTCGTAACCTTTTGGCTTCTTCTTCTAGCATTCCTTCTAAGAGCTCCCTGGCTATTTTCAGTCTTTTTGCAAAGTCCAGGCTGTTCGAAAACGTCCATTTATGATGTAGTTTTTCCATTTCATATTCCCCGTCTAATATCCAGAAATAGCTGTACCTTAAATTGTTGAATAAATTTGATGCTTTCGCCATCTTCTATGGTTATTCCGTGGAATGGTTCTAATGTCAGTCCCTTGAGTATATATATCTTAAGCGCGGACGTGAAGGAAAACACCCCTTACACTTACTTTTCATATTATATACTATTCACAAACCCTATTATATACTATCCAAAATCACACCCTATACTATCCACACACACGAGGTAGTAGCCAAAACAAGCCCTATTATTTACTATCCAAAATCACACTCTATACTATCCACACACACACACACACACACACACACACGTAAAGCAGCCAAAACAAATTCTATCATTTACTATCCAAAATCACAACATATACCATCTAAACAGAGTCAGTGTTTATAATCACACTACTCCTCTCTCATACTCATTGGCAATTGACATAGTATTTCTTTTCTAGTTATTTGGGTAGCCTTGAGAAGGGCTGTTTTTTAAACTTTAAAATGCACCTGGCTAATGCTGACATCTCCCAGGTCTAGCCCCACACACACATCTCCTATTCCAGTCGTTCTCCCAATTCACTCTTGTGATTGGGAGTGTAGCCCAATTCACTCTGGCGATTTGGGGTACAAACGTAGTGGCTTCACTATCCCAATCTTCTGTTTGAGGGATAGTGAAAGCCTCTTCATATCTTCGTCTATTCCGCAACTGTCGTTGTTGCGGCTGAGGCTGTGGTTGTTGCGACTGAGGTTGTGTTTGTTGCGGTGGGGTTTGTGTCTGTAGTGGACGAACTGGTTCTGGTGGTGAAGGCGTCCTCACCATAGGCTTGACTTCACTTGTTTGTCTCATCATACGGCGAGGTGTAATTGATATTTTCATTTCTTTTTTTCCCTCTCCTCCTCTTCTTTCATCCTAACTTCTTCTTCTTTGGCTTCCATAGCCAGCTCGTCCAGGAGACGCCTCGCATTCTCCAGGTGCATTTGAAGCTCCCTCAATTTCTCTACTCTGTTCATCTTCTTTGAGGTTGATGTGTCAACGATACGTAGCCAGACTGACTGACCTGGATGTTTTATAGCTGCAACCGTCTACTAGAGACATATGTGCAGCTTTTATAGACACCATATCGGTGTCCATTTATTTACTTCAGGGAGGGGAAGTATGCACTCCCTCCCCTTAGGGTTAAAGTGCTTAATTGCACCATATTGTATTCATTGACAGGCGTTCCCCTGAATTACTAAAAAGTAACTATCAAGGGAAATGGTAGCCTAAAGGGTAGGTAGGAATGGCACTACACACACCCACCCCTACTCTAAATACCAATCGAAGCAGGAACAATGGTAGCAAAGGAGAGTTTCTAACTTTGCTAGTAATGTAAATGTCCGGAAGAGGCAAAGGCGGAAAGGTCCAGGTCAGGAAGCTCCAAGGCACTGCAACCGTCGTCCAACACGAAGAGGAGGCGAACGCACATCCGGAACCAACACGAAGAAACCCGAGGCACACCCTAGATGCTTGGCTAATTTACAACCTCATAGGACATGTACCAGAGTGTATGTGTTATATATGTTGTGTTATGCATTGTTTTGATGCTATTTATTACGTTACTGAACTGAAGTGAGATTTTTATAGTAGCCACCGACCCGAGGGTCATATGGGCTACTTTTATAGGTACCATGACGGTACCCATTTAAGCAGAGTTAAAGTGCTTACTGCCACTATAGTTTAATTAATTATGGCGTTCCCTGTATTACTAAAAAGTAACTAACAAGGGAAATGAAAGCCTATAGGGTGGGTAGGAATAGTACCTACACACACCCACCCCTATCGAATCAAACCAATCGAACAAAGTAAAGGTAGCGAGGGAAAATGCTTTCTCATTTCGCTAGTAATGTAATCTATCCGGGAGCGAAAAAGGCGGCACAGGTCCAGGTCCAGGAGGCGCAGACGACACAGCAACACACACAGAGCACGCAAGGAGACAGACAGCAAGGCCACGAATGCAGCATACACCTGAAACGAAAGAGCCCTACTTATTTCAAATTGAGTCCAGTTTTACTATTGGACAAACCTAACTTCCGATAATGTGTTAGCCACCTGTGCAATTACTCAAATATTAGAGTTGAAGAATTGTTATTTACATCCTATCGTTCGAATTAAAACTAGTACATAAGCGTACATACATTAAGTCCCTAACAAATTTATGATTTAAAATGTCTTTGCGACACATAAAAGTGTAGTCACTATTAGGTATTTTTAGTTATAAATTTTGACGGAGGTACCAAAAAAGTCATATCAGCTTTTAGGGCCACAGAATAGTTAGCCAAGGAGGGTTACTCGTATCCAAATGAGTACCCTATCAACATTCAGACAGTGAAATAAATGGCAATTTCTGCTATAACATCTTGCTCCGGGACGTCTGTTCAGCACGGCAGTAGGTTAGCTTATAACAGAGTTACTCATGTTATAGCCAGTTTTCCTGTTGGTTCCACAAGTAACATGGAGAAATATTTCTGTGTGACGTTGCGAAATATTTCAGGTGACGATAACAGCCTGTTGACTTCTCCACTGGTGCCCTGTCGCAATAAGCAGTTGTGTACCACAGTTGGTAAATCCAAACTATGGTGTGGTACCTCTCCAGGACGCCATTTTGAAATCCACGTGGCCGTCGCCATTACGCCTTGTGTCCTCAGGGAAGTAGGAATGTCAGACTCGGTACCGTTCAGGGCATTTATAGGACTTTCTCGTCGACCCAAAATTTCTTTACCCGTTTGAAGTAAGACATTTTTGCCTGCTCTCAAAAAAGCTTCTTTAGGGTTTTGTTTGTCAATGAGAACATTTTGAAGAAAATCTTTGCCGTGAGTCAATGCGGCATCTTTTAAGGCGTGCAATCCTCGTGTCACCATCGGTTTCAAAACAGGGACCACGGAACGAAAGGCTGATTTAAACATATCTCCTAAACCATGTCATCGTTGTCGAGTGACTCCTTGGTATACAGGATACATCACTTTTTCAGTTGTTCGAGAATCGTTTTTGAAAATGGAGTTTCACTGTGACTTTCCCTTTGGTAAATGGAATATTTTGTCCTAGTTCTCCTTTTATAGTAATGTTGACACTGTCGAAATACGACTTACTGACAGGTAAATAATGAGGATGTACAAATTCGCGGTGAACGTGATAGGTATTTCCACCTTCCTCGCCAGCGGTAGTGGTATCCACTTTGAAAGAAATGACACGTAGTAACGGTACAGAGGTGTGTCCTACTACATTGTACTCCACCACATCGGAGTACACAAACATCAAGTTGAGACCTTGGTTCATTTCTACAGGGGATCGAAAATATTTTGCAAAGTCTACGTTACTACTTATGCCTGGTATTTCTTTTTTTGTTCGAGAGCATCTTGAGGTCTCCACCTAAAATATCAAACAATTCAGGACAAAAGGTAATGGCTATTATTTTGTCATCTGAAAATTTCATCAAGAGGCGACGAGCCACTTTAATGTACTCAAAGGTAACACTTTCTTTGATTTTGTCCAGGGGTTTACCAAACACAGTATTGAACCTGTTGGCAATCGTAGTCACTAAATGTTGACCACTAAAATAGTAGCCTGCAGGAATGGTAATCACATGAGTGGACAGTTGTTTCGTTAAGGGCTCATTTGATTTCTTGGTGTGTATGCCAGTGATGCCTCGTTCGTCTAAGGATTGTTGCAATTGCTTGTCATACACTTCTACTGTAAAAGTGTTTTGATTTTCGACGATGTTTTTGATTTGTGTCGGGTGTATTATTTCCACTAAAGCTACTTCCCAATGATCATCTTGATCCAAATGCATAGCTTGAGGTAATTTAGACGTGTAACAGCACAACGTGTTGTTAGGAAACACCTCCATGGAACTGTCACTAGGTAACGTTAAGTAAAATTGGTTAATCGTGTTGTTCATATTTCCAATGTTCTTCTGTCCGAGGAGTCACTCGAGGTTAAAGGAGTGTCTAAAAGAGGATTGTAATTGGAAGGGGGACTGTCAGGAGAATGACTAACGTTGGACGCAGGGCTCCCAATAGTGTTACTGTTGTTCCCGTTGTAAGAGTATTTCAGGGAAGGATTGGGAAGAAGATACCCGATACAACTGCTGAGTAAAATGGTCCACAATTGTTTGTCTCCTTGTTGCAAACTCAAATTAGCAATGGCTGCACCGATGACACAATACACTACAAAGATTTGACAGAAAAAGACAATTTGCGTTTTAGGGACACGTTCTCCACACCACACCCACAAGGGTTGTTTTTGTAAATCTTGCAGAGAGGAAGTGGGTGAAGGAGTAGTCACTGTGGTCGATGAAGCTGTATCGAAGGGCATGATGATCACTTCTTTTTATAGTCGATGACTTGCGCAGCGTCAATCCAAGAATCAAAACTAGGAGGATATCCTTTCCAATGTACTTTGACTTCTTTGACACGACGTTTTCCTACTTTACGAGTTCTTCGTTCGAGAATACTTTCAATGTCGTACACGTCGTCTTCTTTTTTGGTGACACGTTGTAACTCAGGCAAGTAAAATGTTCCTTTTAATACTTCTCCGTTCATGTCTTCCAATTTATAGACGGTAGGATGACGATCACGCACTCGTCCAGTAACACGAAACAATTCGGTGGTCCAGTTGGGTAAGTAACCTTTGTCGAAAGTGCGTTTAGTTTTACCAATGCGTACCCAATCTCCCGGGGTTAACACTTCTCTACCTTTCTTGGGGACAGCCATCGTCCGGGACGTACCAAACAAACGCTCAAAAACAGTCACTTCGTTGTCGGGTGTCACCTCTTGTGGGGCACGTCCAATGCTTCTATGGTAAGATTGATTGTAGGCTTGGACTAAGTGCGGTAAGATGTCGATGTACTTGAGAGTGTGTTGATGCGTAAAATATTTCCACATTCGTTCTTTCAAGGTACGTTGAAAACGTTCCACGATACTGGCTTTGGTTTCAGGATTTTCGGTGGTGAAAAAATGAATGTCACGTTTCCTTAATTCTCGTTGGAAAGCTTGATTCAGAAATTCGGTGCCTTTGTCGGTTTGCCATCGAAGAGGGTGACGACCACTTTGTTTCAACACCAGTTGCAAAGCTCGTACTAACACTCCGCTCGATTTGGATGTCAATGGTACAACCCAGGCAAATTTAGAAAAGACGTCGATGACACAAAACAAATATTTGTAGCCACGATTGTAAGTGGCTAAATGAGAGACATCAGCTAAATCGGCTTGCCATTGATGATCGATGCCTTCCACTTGAGTGCGACGTCTGTGAAATTTTCGTCGAATGGGTTTGTGTAAAGTGTACGTCGCTTGTTCTTGTAACCATCGTTGTACTGCAGGTAAACGGAGTTTTTTCAGGCGAGTTTTGGCAGCACGATACAATTTCTGAATGCCTCCGTAACCAGCAGGGTGAGATGGATCGTAGTAAATGCTGGCTAAGACCTTTTCCATGGTTTAGTTAATAAGGTACCCACTCTTCGAGGATATTGCTTTGGGTGGGACGAAATGGGGGTTGTTTGGAAACGGTTTTACGTGTCCGATGGGCCACAGGAGTTGACGTCGAGGGTATTGGTGGTGGTAGTGGAGGTAATGAGATAGCTTCTTTGGCCTTCTTTTCTTTTTTCACTTCTGCTTTCCTTTCTTTCTTTTTCACTTCTGTTGAAGAAGGAGTGGCCATCATCTTTTTAACCCAAGTTTTGAGTTCTTCTCGTGGAGGAGTGGGGGAAGGGGTTAACAAGGAAGCGGCAATCTTACTCGAAATGGGAGTGGTGGTGGGTGATTGAAAGAGATCCTGGGGTTCCTCTTCCTTGGGTAATGGTGGAGTAACGTCTGTTTTAACCACTGTAGAGGGTGAGGGTGACGGGCTATTCATTAGAGCCTTAAAATCGGACAAAGTGGGTTGAGCTGTTTGTTCCACAGCTTTCTGATGAAAGAGTTGTAGTCGTTTCAAGAGTTGACCGTACTTTTGTGATTTTTCGGTTTCGGATAAATCGTGACGATGCATCAAAGATTGCAATTCGTGTTGTAATTGGGACATCTCTGCCAAATTAGGATTGGGGGGTAAATGAGGGGTTCGTTGTTCTTGCCAATGATGGTATTCCATCCATCGTTTGTAAGGAACCAAAGTCAGTTTTCGTCCTTCCATAAGCTTTCAAAGGTTATGTCTGAGATTGTGGTGTTCCATAGTGTCCTTTTATCTTCTACCCATCCCTTGATTAAACCCTTGGGATATCCCTTGGGTCACCCCTTGTAGCAAACCTGGTATTATGCCTGTCAACAAAGGAGCAAGAAAGGGTAAAAATCCTCCCCGTTGCACTAACATCTTTTTCTTTTGACGGACGGGTATTTTCTTTTGGACCATTTGACGAAGAACGTGTCGATGTTTGGCTAAGCATTTTTTCTGGTGTGAAGACAAAGGTATCGTGCCTTTCAAAACATTCAAACAACATTCGCACACGGTATCAATGACATCTTTGGAGGCCGTTTTAATGATTTGTTTTCGCATGGGTGGAGAGGCTTTGGACAGGACAGACAACATGTCTCCGTGTTTGGCTAAACGAAGAGGTAGTCCTTTCCTTTTCTTTCCTTTGTGGGGTGCATAAGAATCTTTTTTGCGAGGTGACATCTTTGCTTGTTCGTTCCAGAATTACACTGGTGTCAAAGCCTTGATACACACTCTCTTTTATCTTCTTTTTCTATTGGCTTCTCAAAAAGCTAGCGGCATGCCTCGCTAATTCGTCAAAAGCAGGGCTAAAGATACCAGTGTGGTTATTAGCTGAATTGATTAATTTTCTTATTAAAGATCCTCCCTTTTGGTGACTTCTCTTTTTCTTTTGACGTCTGGGTACTTTCTTTTGTGTCCTTTGACGAAGAACGTGTCGATGTTTGGCTAAATGTCCTTTCCTTTTCTTTCCTTTGAGGGATGCATAAGAATGTTTTCTGCGAGGGGGCATCTTTGCTTGTTCGTTTCACAATACCACTGGTGCCAATGCCTTGGTACACACTCTCTTTTATTTACTTTTTTGGGAACTAGCGCTTCGTCAAAAAGGTAACAATGTGTTTCCCAAAATTGTCAAAGGATCCTCCTTTTTGGTGACTCTGTTTTTTCTTTAAAGGACGTTGATGTTTGGTTTTAAAGCTTTTGGTGAGATGACGACATTGTCTTTTTCTTGTTCCTTTTTGGGTAGCAGAACGTCGAGGATTGTGATGTGTACGTTTTTGAGGAGACATTCTTGAGTGTTCAGCAGTAGTACAGAAAATATTGATTCCTGTTGTGGTCCTCAAGTCATTTTTATACTGGAATACGACGCCACTGATTATCTTTGCGTCGTATCAACTTCATGGCAGGTAACACACGTCGTGAAGGAGTTCGCAATGGACTCAATCGGGACAGTTCTTGTTTGGACAAATCTAGTAAACTCTTTAACATGCTAGATCTTTCTTGGACTTTGACTTTGGAGGCAGGTACTTTGTGAGCAGCTGCTACTGACGCTAATGTGGACGAGGGTGTCACCGGTGAAGGAGACGTTTTAGGAGACGCAGATTTCCAATGTTTCATCAAATTAGGAAAAACGTGTGTCAAACTGGTTTTGGCTGGCATCACCCGCAACGGAGAAGTGGAAGCCCCTGAGGCTACTGACAACGTAGTCCCTACCAATCGTCCTTGTAGATCTTTTCTAACAGGTTGTGGTTGACGAAGGTAAGGTTGTGTCCTGGCTGAAGTGCCTCTTTTGCGAGGGACTGGTTTTTTCTGTGGACTTTTCTTTTTCTGTGCTTTGGTCTTGCCACCCTTGTTCTTTTTCTTTGGGGTTCGTTTGGCTTTTTTTTTCTTGGGATGAACTTTGGGAGCATTGGGATCCCATTTTAAAAGGGAACGAATGATAACACCTCCTAGAGAACCACTACCTCCAGGTTTCAATATGATTTGCTTTTTGATTTGAGTGTCGATGCGAGGATTGGCTAGTTGTGTCAAGGCTGTTTTGTTTCTGTCAAAAAAGCGTTTGGTTTGATGTGGAATGTGAATGATGCCTTGCAGTATTTGACGTGCTGTCACCGTAAACCATCGTAAGACTTCTTTGAGACTGGCATCTAAGACGTGAGCTTGTCTTTGTGGATTTTTTTCGCGACTGATGCCGTACAAGGCACGAATCAATTTGATGGGAAGATGAGCCTGAAGGGATGTCATGTTGACGATGTATGAGACAAGGTTAAAGTAACCCAAGGTTTTTATAGATTTTTTAGTGTTTCATGTAGTTATGTCGACGACGAGGACGTGTACACGACAAGTCCTCCGTCTTGACACCAGTCGTGAAACAAATCGGTACGAAATCGCAAATAATCAGGGGTAGTGGGTTTTAAATCCACGAGTAAGTAGGCGTGTGGCGTTTGAGTGGCATCTTCGTACGCATGAGTCAGCCAAGGTGTTCCTAACTGTTTGGCTAAGACTTGCACTTGTGATTTATCTCGAGGACTTTTAAACAAGACCACGTAATGAGAATTGAGACTAATGGTAAGATGGGCTTTACTTTGTTGAAATAAATTTTGTGTAATGTAAATGACACTGGCATTACGATGATGCCCTTTACGTGTAAACCACAGTTTAATTTCGTCTTCGTCTTCTCCTAACATGTCGTCAAAAATAACCCAATGCGTTTGACTAGGGTCAGACACGATCCCCTTGTCTTCTTTAGGAATGCCTTCCACAAATACAATGGAATCACCTTGACTTTCTTGCAAGAGGCTGTATGACGTTTGCCACTCTTTGTAACACCACACGATACGCTGAGGTGGACGATCGATCAAATGATGTTTATGTTCGATCAAACGTTTGACAAATTCGGTTTTGCCTGAACCGCTCGGTTCAGCAATTAACATGTTAAAAGGATGACGAAGATACAAGGCTTCCCAACTAGCATGATCTAAGTGTTCGTCAATGACTTTGAATGTGGAGGAGGAAGGAGTAGTAGAAATAGTAGAGTGAGCCATTGTCGTGTAGGGTATGACAGTATTGACACAAAAACAGACAAGACAAGAGGTTTTTATACTTTTTTTCAAGACACGTTTATTTCAATGCAACACGAAAGACAAATATACACAATAGCCAAATGGATAAATACAGGAATAAAATAAACAGGGAAACGATCAAAGTGACATATAAACAAGTTACTGTACAACATGATTTGGGTAATGAACGTCTCCTAGAGGTAGTGCGTAATGTTCTTATAGTCTCCTCTACATGAGGTATATCACATAAGTGTCTTCGCGAAAGGGTCTTTGTGAGGGAATGTCCATGACAGTTCTGTCTTGAACAGAGGGATTGTCCTGGGTGACAGATTCTTTCTCTTCTTCTTCTGGTACTGTCACTAACACAGGTTTAAAAGTGACTTTTTTCACTCGACGATGAATTTTAGGAACACAACGTTTGGGCATAATGGGATGTTTCGTTTGTCCACGCCTCAAAATCCCAACTTTTCCAGTGACGTACATCTGTCCAATGAGGGTGTAAATCACAAGCTACACACACATCTTCGTACACTGCTTCCGTACGTAAAAGTTGCCGAATCTTTTTTTCCTGTAGAGGTCGAGACGTATCCAGATGAAACCGCAAGGCTTTGAACAGAATGAGCCTCTCGTGGACATTTAAAGGAGTCACCATACTGTCTTTTTTTTGGTAGGTAGTGTTCGTAAAGTGTCCACAAGGAATCGACAGGTAAACGAAATCCCAGAAAGCAAGTCACTAAAACACACACTACACGTCGACCCCAATTCATAGGGTACAGTTCTTGCAATAAGTGTTCGTAATCTTTCACTGTGTGAATCTTCTCATTGATATCCTTCCATGGAATCTGTTGGATCACTAGTGATAAAGGTTGTGGCATGGTCGTTCTCTTTTATACTTCTTTAGGTCGAAAACCATCAGTCTATATTCTGCACAGAATCAAATCTCCTCCAAAAGCGAAAGTGATTAATATAACCTGTAATTTCGTCCCACTGCCATTCAGGGTAACGATTAAGAAGGATCAAAGTATCTTCAGATGTAAACGTACTAAATTGGAAACAGAGCAAAAAAACACCCTTGATCCAGAGAAATCTAACATGTTGGTTAATTTTTGTCACTTTCCTCTTGTGAATTTCACGACACAAAAGTTCTACAGTCACCCCTTGAGATTTTTCTTTCGCAAGGCTTTGCCAAACGTCCTTGTAGATCTTCTCTTGCAATTCTTGTGGTAATCCTTGAATATTATGTTTTATATTATATACTGGTCTTGGTTTGTTCAATGCCATGAAGCAGTAGTGTCACTTCCAATCCCTTGGTCCTACTAAAGGTAGGTATTGACAATTCGGAGACCATCGAGCATGTTCCAGGTAAGCGGTATCTTTATGTTCCCACTCGTAAATGGACACACCACAACTGAAGCACTTGACTTTATCCCCTACGCCCGAGTAGAAAAATCCAGCTCTGGCTAATTCTTCAGGAGTTGGTCCAGGCAAATATTTTGGCCATTTATCTTTGAAGGTTTGGAGTCGACTTTTAAAGTGACAGTATTCAGGCAAGCGCACAGGGAACGAATATTCAACTCTCCTCACTTCAGTTTGATGTAGGTACGGTGAAATTCCTAGGAGTCCACGATAACGTGTGGCATCGCTTTCGCATCCCTCAGGTTTGACACGCACAGCATCACTTTCCACGGTAGATATAGGGGTAGTAGTCATAGCAACGTTCCCACGATATCCTGCTGAATCACTAAGGTCACAGCGCCTGGCATCCCTACAATCGTAAGGTTTATAATCGCTCCACTCTGAAACGCAATTACTGTGCAAACCGCAAGGACACTTACAGTTTCCTTCCGGACAACGGCCGTTACAATGCATAGGTCTTATCCATTCAGTACTTTTCACACTTGAGGAAGGTACATTTGTTTTACAACCCTCAAATTTGAATGATGTCTGTTTAAATGGATTCATCTTCGTTTCGCTTGGTCAATGTAGTGACAAATGAACTATGGGTCTTAGACAATAGTCCTTTTTATATGCTGCCCAATTTCGATGTGACCGTACGGTAGAGTGAAGTGATTGGGAAGTCGTACTCTTTTTTGGTACACGATTTGATAGACTTTTTCCAAAGGTCGACTAACGATTTGGTGTGTGGGTAAACGGGTAATCTTGTGTGGTTCGTGGGTAGTCACTTTAAACGTTTCATCCTGTCCCGACTGTAAGGCTTCTTGAAGTACGTCAAAGTTCACCACTCGACTGGTGCGATAATTGAGAGTCAATCCTTTCACTTTACATTCGGTGTGCATTTCTCCTTGAGGGTCTCGGTATTCGTAGCCGTAATTTTTAGGACCGCCACTTGCAAAACAGAATCTTGTCGTCGGGATGTTCATCGGTCCAGGCTCCTAATCGGTCTCCTTCGATGACAGGGTTGCACTGGTCCGGCCGATGAATGTAGATGCAACTGTCCGTGTCAAAATACAACACACGATCTCCTAACAGTTCTAACACTTCGTACAATTTTAAGCGAGCGTGGGCTGTCACGTAATCCGCAATGATGACATTGCCAAATTTGTCGGCTTCTATAAAGTCTAGTTCTTCTTCGTAATTAACTAAGATCAAGTCCTCACGAATGACGTCCACGTGTTTCATGACTTTGGTTTTGTCGTGAATCATCTGGAAGTAGCGAGAAGGTTCAGACAAATACTCCGTCTTGGGTAAAGACGGTCGTTGTGCCATTTTACCCCACAAACAATTGAGCATCACTTTGGCAAACGATCGCCTTCCTTCGTTTTTCTCGATGTGGTCTAAAGTGATGCCTTCCTGCTCCCTATATTTTTCTTTGAATATCTTTTGGTCTTCGGGAGTGTGACACCAGGACGGATAGCCACTAGCTTCTTGTTTTAGTTTTAAAAAGGCATCCACGTAGTCTGCAAAAATACCTTTCTGTGTCTCGTCGCCCTTGCGGTATTGTTGTGTCTTGGGAAAATGGTAAATTTCGTACACTTCTAACAGTTGGTATCCCAAGTCCAGAGCTTTAAACAATTCCACGCTCACCCACGTTCCTGTCAAGGCGCGTTCTTCCTGGCTGTGCTGACAAGGTTGGTCTTGGTTGCACGTTTCGGTACATGTGCGACACAAAGGAAACATTAGTTTTCCTTGGCAATGGTAAGATAAAACGGGATGGTACAAGTCTGTGGGAGATAAGACTTTGCACTTGATTAATCCTTCGTACTGACGAATGTGGTCCAGGTCAATGTGTTCTGTCATCAATTGTGGATACCCTACGGGAAAGTGACAATATTTGCACACGTAAGGATACAACGAACACACGTCCAAGTATTTGATTTCTTCTCCCTTCTCCTCGTCCGCTTGGTACAGCAAACAGGTGGCATTCGATCGTCCTCCGTACAAACTATCACGAGGGTTCAGGGGGTCCACCAGATTGTAACTTTCTACGATGTGTTTAAACTCGGGATCGGTTTTCAAACGCTGATCGTACTCGTGTTCCCACATTTCCACTACCTGGTATCCTTGCTGTTCTAACTTCAAACGTCGCTGACACGTGGACTGGTACAAGTCTTCCATAGTCCTTTGTAAAAACTGATTTTTGGTGTTACGCTGAGGGAAGCATAGGGGACATCCGTGAAATAAGCATCCGTTAAACTCGTACACGATCTGAGGGTTTTCTAAGTCCCATCCATCCACCGAATACGTTCCGATGGTCTTTTCGCCTCCTCCGTTGCGAGCGTGTTGGATACATTTGTCTTCCTTGTCGCACAAATAATGGAGCCAGCGTAAGGCTTTGACCGAGTATTGACGTTTGACAAAATTTGTCGTTTGAGGACTGATGACTGCTAGAGTATTTTCGGGCATAAAGCGTTTTCGGTACACTAAAGAACACGCTTTGGCAATGGTACAAGCTTCTTTCAAAGGATCGATCCCTCCGTATTCCATGAACAATTCTCGAAATTTTCCACAGCAGCGTCGTAAAATGTCCACGTCAGATCGACAGTACTTTAACATTTCTTCTTGAAAGTCAAAGGGGTCCGAGGCGTGAGTCTGGTACCAAGCATGGAAAGCTTCTCGTTGTTCGGTGCGCATGTTATCGGGGTCGTAGTCGTCAGCCTCAGGCAAATGGGGTATAACGGTATGTTGATTGGCTTCGGTATTGAAAAAGTGTGGAAAATAACCTTTAGCCATTTCTGTCACTGTACTTGTCCTACTTGCATAGAAATGATTTTGGCTCCGTTCAAAGTCACTTGAGGTTGTTCGGTACTTTGTTCCGAATAGTATCTGAGCAGAAATTGCCCATCATATCCCGAGAAATTGTGAGCCATGACCGTGGCATGGCAATGACAATCGCCGTAACGTTCGATGTCTTCTGGACTCCACGTTTCGTCAATAGGGTTTAGAATCCATGGGGCAAAATTGGCTAGCGTGTTTGACCCTCGAAAGATTTTTTCACGTCCTCCAGGAATTTTGCTACAGTGAGGGCAATAACTAAAGATAGGTTCTTGGATGCACTGTTCGCACGCACGGTGAGCCACGCAGAAATTAGGAATGTGAATACCGGTCTCTTGCATGCATTCGAAATCAAAAAAGATAAAATTTCCTTTCTTCTGGGTATCTTCTGGTCGGAGTTGATATTTTTGAATGAAGCATTCGTGCTCCAAATCCACGATTTGGTGACAAATGTGACATCGTTTCTTCCCTCGACAAACGTGAAACTTGACACTATTGGTACGTATGACTTGTCCACAAGTAGGACACAATCTCAGGAGTTGACAAGTATTTTTCTGATGTGAACCTTGCATCTTCAAATGTTGTTGGTAACAGGTAAAACTGACAAAAGTGCGCTGACAAGCAGGGCACTCTTTCTTGTCCTTTGTCCAGACAAGGTTGAGAGGCCAAACATCCCTCACATTTCGATCCACAATGTTTGTGTTGTTCTCGATTGTTATAACCATAATCACATTTTTCACAGTAGTAACCGTATCTCAGGAATCCAGTGATACTGGTAATGGTATCAAAATGACCATTGTGATGATAGACGTGAATGTATTTTCTGTCTTTGAAATCGTGACCTCGAAACAAAAGAGGTCCACGCACTTCTTGAGGGTGTACTTTCAAGGTGTAACGTGGAGTCAAGACGTCTTGCAACTTTTGCATTTCTGGAATGCCGCAAGGGGTGTCTTTGGATATCCCCGCTTGCTGTAACAGGAGTTCTGCTTCACTTCTTTGTTTGGCTCGGTCCGATTGTTGAATAGTTTTCCAGGCTCTTTTCCATTCTGCCGTGTCGTTCTTGTTGGCATACGTTCGTCCCACGACGACAGCACGGGATAAACACATTTGGTCTTGAGGATTGTTAATTCGGACGAGACTTAGTTTGGTGTTGCGAAGGTCGTCGACCAATAATACTTTTTTGCGTCCTGTCCCCTGGGGAAGAGACACGTGGGTCATGAACAGTGTGGCTTTTCCATCGGTGATGTGAAACTTGTCATTGGATTGTTGCACATGTTGAATTTTGTCAATGACTTTGGAAGGGGTTAATTGTGATGGACTAGTAAACTCGATCCAAACGGGAGACTTTAAATTATCGTGATGAATAGAAAGTCTCAAGCGATCGTCTTCTTTGGCTTGACATTGCTGTTTCAATTAAGTTAATACAGAATCCCACACCTCGGTAATGAAGCCTTCTGTATTCTCCAAAGGTACATTGGACTTGAAATCTTTAAACTTTACGGCATACGTGTAAGCCGATGTTCTAAATTTTCGAGAGGAACGCTTTTCCGTCTCTCGAATGTGATAGTAATTTTCAGGGTTTACTAAGGGTGGTGCACTTTGTTTGGACGTCGATTGGCTGGGTGTAGATTCGGGCTCACTCATGTCATCTTCAAAATCACTGGCATGAATTTGAGCCAAGACTTCAGCTACTGTGCTAGGCGATACATTACGTTTCTGTCTCTTACTGTTTTCTCCTTTCTCGACAACATGATGCGGTCTTTTCATCTTGTCTGCAAAAAGTCAAATGACTACCTTTTAAAGACCATAACCCTGTATATTCATGTCCGATCTGTGCATATATAAAGGGCTAGTGTCTAACCTTTCAGTATTCATTTCACTCTCACATTGACCAGAACGATGGAAGAACCTACACAAGTGGAACTTCTCATCAGAGGTTTACGTGCGGTCATACGAAAGTATTCTTCAGACCAGCCGACGGACTACTCTTCCTCCTATCGAGATAAAAGTCAAGATACTTGCTATATCTGTAAGAAGAAAGGGCACTGGGCTACAGAATGTTCAGATCGTGACAAAAACAGAAAAGAGTACAATAGAGACAAAAGTCAAGATACATGTTATTATTGTAAAGAGAAAGGACATTGGTCTCCAAACTGCCCTAAGAAACAACAGGAGCAGGAGGAGGGGGAGGAAGAGGTACCCTCCCCCAAGGTAAACCCCCGACACGTTCACAAAGACAAGAAAAGAAGAAGAAATGAAAGTGAAGAAGAAGAAGAAGAAGAAGAAAAAGCTGTGACAGTAAAGAAAATGAAAAAATAGAAAGAGTGAAACAGAAGAAACGTATGAACTTTTTAAAAATGGTATTGTGTTATGTTATGTTGTGATATTGAATTGTAAAGTTTGTACTAGAATAAACCTGAGAGAAAAAAACGTAAGTGTCTCTTGGTTTTGATTTGATCGAATAAGAACCTACACTCACACATTCATTCACTCACACGTACATTATGGATTTAAAAAAATATATAAAAGGACTTTTGAGTTTTCATTGAATTAGGCAATTGAAATAGTATTTCTTTTCGAAATAATTGGAGTGGCCCTGAAAAGGACCGTTGGTGTTTTGTGTGTTTAAATTAAAACAAACTCAGAAACGGGACGAAATCCTCTTGAGATGACTTAAGCCTTTGCCACGGCCAAGACCTACTTCGGGACTGGTGGTTTCTGTCAATGATTTGGTAGAAATCACTAACGGTGGTATGGCAGACGTAGTCACAGAGAGATCAGGTTGTTTCGCTCGAGAAGGCCTTTTTCTCTTCGGTCGTGATAAAGAAGTCTGATACATTTGTTTCAGACTCCTTAACTCTGCTAAAATATCTAAAAGTACCGTCGTGACCGTTTGATTTTCACTATTTTCTTTCTGCCCTTGGTCTTCTTTCTTCTCGGTTACTGCTACTGTTTCTTCCTGGTGTTTCCTTCTTGCTTCTTCTTCCTGCTGTTGCATAAGAAAAGCTTGTTCTTCTACTTTCTGTTGTTGTAAAAATTGCTCCAATGCTTCTTTTTGTCTTTGTTTAAAATCATCGACGTGTACATAAGAAGATGCAGAAGGCAACGAAGGTTCCGGAATAAACTCTTGCGATGTTAAAAAATCTACAATATCCCAGTTAAAATCCACTTCTTGTTGATGTAGATTTGTTATTACTTTAGTAGTCATTGCTGGTCCGTGACTTACTGTCTCTACTCCTGACTCACTCCAATTCATCGTCTTCTTACTGTCCGCCATTATTGACAACTCTCTCGAATCGATTGACTGCGCACAGGCGCTAGTGCCTCTATATAGAAAAGGTGACGTCACAGACTGCTCTCTTCCGATTGGATAGCTGTGACTGACTTTTGTAACGCACGTTTGGATTGGTCGATACACTCAATCCGTTTCGATCCGCTCTTCCTCTATAAATAACCGCAGTACACGGCATTCACTTCACCTGTTCTCATCACAAGATGTGGACTAACGTTGAATCGTCAATATTGTGTCTAGCATGCTGTTTAGGACTGACATACCCATGTATGTCAGATCATCATGGAGTGTCATTCATATGACGGAGACATCCTTTTGGAAGAGAAGGGTCTATGTGGAAAGGCAAGGCTGCTTGAAGAGAGTTCTCTTCTATGGACCTACAGTGAGGAGAAGTTTAAGGAAAAGAAGAAGATCTGTGAGATGCCATATGTGTTAACAAGACAACGTTAAAATTACACATAACGGTCCTTTTTAGGGCCCCTCATAAATCTCGAAAAGATATTAGCTTTCATTGCCGCCATTTTTACCAATCCTATTTCCCATGTTCCATTCCCCTTGACGCTAGATAGTCCCACCATGTTCAATTCCTCTTGACGCTAGATAGTCCCAAATAGTTCCCATGTTAAAATTCCCCTTGACGCTAGATAGTCCCACCATGTTAAATTCCCCTTGACGCTAGAGGGTCCCAAGCTGTTTTACATAGGATTTTCCCTTGACGCTAGTTTTTCCCCATTAACTACTAACGTTAAAATTGGGTATCAAAGGCATCAAATCGGGTATGAAATAAATAAAACAACATTAAAATGGTATCAAAGCGGGTTCTGGACCACTAAATAAAGCAAAATGGTTGTTTTTTAAACATAAAAGGGGGGTACAATAAATCAAAACAAAAAAAAATATATCAAATATCGGAGAAGCATATACGCCAATATTATTTACTATCTTTTTTTTTAAATTCAGGGTCTGTCAAAATTTTAATAAATTTATCTACCTTTTCTTGTTCAATCTTTCCTTGTTCTTTTTGTTCTATCTGCTTTCATCTATCTCGTTCTGTCTAGATGTTAGCTTATATAATTTTTTCCTTTTTAAATCGATAAGTTGAAATGCCTCATTTATAGCATTTTTCACATCATTGTATTCTTTTTTAATAATATTGCGTTCTTCAAGTTTAGCGTATTTCTTTTCTCGCATATTTTGTATATCCTCTGTAAGATCTTTTCCGGCTGTTGTTCCAGCTATACCAACAGGATATCTCGGATTTTTTCCGTAATGGCTCCAGATTTTGATTATCGTGTTAAACCAATTATATATTTTTGTGCGATTTCAATTACAGGCATTTTTCCCCGTAAATCGAATATATTTTTTCTCATCAGAAATAGATAAATACTTTGCATTGTTCGGCATATTAATCAAATATTATACAAGCAAGTATATAAAAATAATAATGAAAAATAAATATATAAAAATATTTATAGACAAATAAATGCAAAAAATAATCATGGAGTTTCTTTTTATTTCACAAATTAATGCCTAATACAGCCTGAATGGCATATAACATTAACAAAATTAAAAAAAGATACAAGATTACTTTACAAAATTAAAATAAAATACAAGATTATTTTACAAAATTAAAATAAGATGCAAGATTACTTTACAAAATTAAAATAAGATGCAAAATTACTTTATAAAATTAAAATAAGATACAAGATTACTTTACAAAATTAAAATAAGATACAAGATTACTTTACAAAATTACAATAAGATACAAGATTACTTTACAAAATTAAAATAAGATACAAGATTACTTTGCAGGTGAAATATATTGCTAGTATAATCTAACTAAATTTTTACTTTTCCCATAATTACTTTACTTTTGTAAGAAATAGTATTCAGACATTATAACCAAGTAAATATAAACGATAACTATGAAAAAATAATCATAAAAAGAAAAATATAAAAAATAATCATGGAGCTTGTTTTTATTCCACAAATTAATGCCTAATACTACCTGAATCACTATAAAGCAATCTAAAAGTGAAATAATAGGCAAGATCGCTTTTATAGACGAAATAAACTGTAATCCAGCAATTTATATATTCTCTATGATTATTTTTTATATTTATTTAACAATATTGTTTCTATGTTTATTTTTTATGGTTATTTGATATGATTTCTTGTCATTATTATTGTTCGCAATTTCTCATTACCATAACTGGTTTTATAAAATAATAATGGCAATTTCTATGATTACTGGTTTTCTATGATTACTGGTTTTTGTTAGTAATCAGATTTATTGTTTTTGCAAATTTTGTTCATCAAGTTGACCTTTTTTCAATAACCACGAGCACGCATTGCATTTATACCTTTCATGATAATTATACTATCACATTTATCAAACTTCGCAAGAGATAAAATATGGCCGATCTCATTAATTGTTTCGCTTATTTTGGTTTTATCATGTATGTCAATAAATTCGTCAATCAATTCCTTGTATATTCCTTTGTCCATGATTCCTTCCATAAACAGTTGTTTACATATATCCGAGGCCTCATTAAATATTTCAGGTGAACTATTTCCTGCGAGAATCGATCCTACAAGTATTTCAAGCCGTTCAACATACTTAATGATTTCATCTGGACAGTTTTCATCTTCATTATATCCTTTTCCTGTAACAGGTAGATCTTCCACATTGGTGAATTCAACTTCTGTATCAGATTCAAACTGTGGCTTTTCAAACTGAGATTCTGTTTCTATTTCAAACTGTGGCTTTCCAAACTGAGGTTGAGATTCTGTCTCAAACTGTGGCTTTCCAAACTGAGGTTTTTCAAACTGAGGTTTTTTAAATTGCGGTTCAATAATCGGTGACTGGGTTCTTAAATAGTTTACATCATGTTAGAATTTACTATACTCTGCTTCTAATTTTGGAGTTATCCTTTTTACGTTTTTATGTGCAGTAAATACTAGCCTTGTCCATTGATCAGCATTTATGTTTGATGGGGTTTTCAAGTAATCGTTTCTTTCATTGTAATTATATGCTAAATTGACTGCATCGTAGTAGTTTTTCAACCTAATGTGATTAGTAATACCTTCGCGAAGTTCAGGTGTAGATTTTTTGTAAGGTGGAGGTGTTGGTTCGACAGGTTCACTTAAATCAATCAATGGTATCTGTTGTTGTGGTTGTGGCTGTGGTTGTTGCTGTTGTAGTTATTGCTGTTGTAGTTGCAGTTGTTGCTGTTGTTCAACGATTCTGTTTTAAAGATTTTCTGTTGTCTGAGCAAATTTTTGCAATACAGGAAGAATTGCCTGCTTTTTTAACTCCTCGATGGAATCTCCAAGCAATGCTGTGGTAATTGGTTTATATTTTTTTCTCTTGCTCGGTAACAAAATCATCATGACTATCTTGCCGTTGTTGAAGTTTTTCTCGAAATGAATCTCTCAAGGGGATATATTTTTGGATAGCTTCCTGACGTTCTCGGGACATTCTTGTTGTGTGGGCTTCTCCGATATTTGTCATTATTACTATTTATTTTGTGTTTAATAGATTAAGACCCTATTTGATCTAACCTTATTTTGCGTTAATCTTGTTAGATCATATTTAATCGTATTTCACATTATTACTTGTAAAAGATCCTATTAAGCTGTATTCAAATTTAATCACATAAAAAGGTTATATTAACCAGTATGTAAATTTATGAAAATGCTCTAAGAGCCACACTCTTTTTAATTTACGCTATTTTTTTAATGATAAAAAATTTAGTGGTTGTCATGCCATAAAAGATTCACCGATGAGTTATCAGTGACATGTTTTGATATTGGATATATTAACAGAGTAAATAATTTTAGCTTATCATCTAACGAGAAAACATTAATTCAACTTGGAAATAAATCTGATTCTGTTTTTCTATCTTTGTAATTTCTTTCACTGGAGTTGGATAACTGATTTCGGTCATATTTATCCGACATTGGTATGGAGTATAATTACTTACTCTGTCAAGCTGATTGAGTGCTGGAAACAACGCAGACAACAACAACCATAGTACACATTTTTCATCTGAATTTTTTACGTTGATACACGATTTTGTTTTACTGATTTTATCTGGAAGCTTTTTATAAGATCCATCTTTACTAATTTCAAATTCGTATGCAGCGACTTTAATAAAATTAATTTTATCAATAACCCACCCAGAACCATACGAGGTAAACTTTTCAACAACCTTCGATATTTCTTGAAATAGCTCCTTAGCTAGATCTTCAAGATCTGTAGTTATTAAAACAATCTTTGTTGTTGATCTAAAATCAGCAGCTTGTATTTTATTCGGATTAGTTGCCTGAAACATTTCAATGTTATATAGTACGTTTACTTTTCAGTACAGGCTGATTTATTAATATTTGAGGAATAGTTTCTGTGATGATTTTCATCAGATCATTTGCGATAAAACGATTATATTTTTCTGCTTGTGGAATAAATTTAATATATTTAGAAAGGCCACCAAATCCTTCATCGATGACATATCCGCTTTGAGAAATCTGTTTATGCACTTCACGCTTTTTTTTTCTTAAAACTGTTAATCTCTCAGCAAGATCAAATAATTGCATATTTGATCTTGGCCAGTCAGGTTTTGTTCTAGTTAAATTATAGTACTTATCTACGAGTTCTCGTGCGTATATATACCGTATTTTTTTAAATACAGTTCTTGATGTAAGAAGAATCTTGGATGGATCCATTTTACTCAATGACATTCCTATATGTTTAATCATATCTCTAATTAGAAATTCAAATTAAGATTAAAACTGAATAAAATATAGGTAATAAATATAAATTTTATAAAAGATGATTAAAATAGAATGATTAAAAAAATGATTAAAATTGAATTAAAGATATATATATATATATATATATATATATATATATATATATATATATATATATATATATATATATATATATGTATATATGTATGTATATATAATGCTATACAATTTATCATCGTGCAAGTGGCTGCTCAAAGGATCAAATCAGCATTGCAATAAAAACTGTTTTGGTGAATATTGCGGAGATCGCGCTTTTTTGTTACGAAGAAGTGCTGCAACAGGAACCTCTCCTTGTATTCAATGCAACGTTGGAGTTTGAGGAAAAATTCCGTTATGTGATGATTGTGGGCGACATGCATATCGCTCAATATTAACATATTATCGAAATAGGAAAAATTAGCATCATGTTCTCGTGGAAAAACCACCTTCGTTGGAGGATTTTCTGAGTAGCTATAAGCCACGATCTGTTGTTGTTGTTTAACTAAATTAAAGAAAAAATATAGTAAATAATATTGGCGTATATGCTTCTCCGATATTTGGCATATTTTTTTAATGGTTTGCTTTATGGTACCCCCTTTTCAAAAACAACCTTTTTGCTTTGTTTAGTGGTCCAGAACCCACTTTGATACCATTTTAATGTTGTTTTATTTATTTCATACCCAATTTGATGCCTTTGATACCCAATTTTAACGTTTTATTGTGTCTTTGGTACCACTTATTTTTAATTTTATTGTAGTATTTAGAACACAATTTTGTTGTTTTGTTTATTTGGTACCAAATTTTTGTAAAATTTTTAAGGTTTAAATCAGTGAGATTTGACGCTATCTTTCTATTTTTTAGTGGAATTTTCCATAGGGTTTTTTGGTTTTAGATTTTAAAAATTAGATCTGATAGAGGTTTTATTTAGCAGAATTGAAGCTTTATTTTGGTACGCCTCCCCTTTTTTGGCCTAAAAATGTCAATAAAAATGGAGGGGTGGAAAAAAATTCCCATAGGATTAGCATGGAGTGGTCCAGAACCCGCTTCTAGATAACTACTCCAGCTCCACGCTTTCATGAGTGCTTTAACTAAGCCCAGGGGAACATGGAGAAGGGATGAAAAGCGAATTTCTAGCGCCTCTGGCAGATTGGGCTTGTTAGTCTTGGGTGGTTGCCCATCTAGGGAACGGTAAACTCTTGACTTCAAACCTATGCTCTCTCATGGGAAATGCTAAAGGAGTAAACCTTACCAGAAAATCTGGAGAAGCAGTCCCTAAGGTGACTTGGCATAGTTTTCAGTATCATCTCATCAATTCCTGCGACATCGCTGGTGGCATGATTTATCAACTTGTCTTTTCCCTTGGATCCATCAGCTGCCTGGAGATGGGGAATCAGCTGCATGGGCAATAACTGATTCTCTATATCACTCTGCCCAGGCTTGCGCCCTGGAGAGAAGCCTCCAGTTTTCCGGTTATAAGTAGTCACTCGATTTACGAAGAAACAGACGCCAGGGGTTGCTTCTGACCTGCACACACAAACAGACGGCAAACTGTTCAACCTGGCACGATTAAAGGCAAAGAACAAAGTGCATGAAGCAACAATCAGGGATATGCTCTTCGCAGACGATGCTGCCATAGCCACTCACACAGAAGCTGAGTTACAGCACCTGATGGACCGCTTTGCTAAAGCATGTGGTCAGTTTGGGTTGATCATGAGCCTAAAGAAAACATGCGATGGCTCAAAACGCGGACACGTCATTATCAACAACTACGACCTTGAGGTAGTCAGTTAGTTCAGGTACCTCAGCTCTACCATCACCAAGAACCTAGCGCTCGATGATGAGCTAAACAACCGCATTAGAAGGGCATCAACAACTCTCACTAGGTTGTCACAATGGGTGTGGAGCAACATTATGCTGTCCCCGAACACTAAGATATCCGTGATAAGCACTCTCCTGTATGGCAGTGAAACCTGGACTCTGTACGTCTTACAAGATAAAAGACTTAGCGCCTTTCACTTGCGATGTCTCCGACGTATACTAGGGATCACATGGAGTGATGTAGCAACAAACAACGAGGTGCTTGAACATGTCAAGATTCTCAGCATCATTGGTCACACTCCTACCAAAACATCGCATCAGATGGCTGGACCATGTACGTCGGATCGATGACGGAGTTATCCCTAAAGACCTATATTCGGAACAAGATTCTGGAAAAGGGTAGATGAAACGGCCGCATCAACTCCTCAAGGATGTCTGCAAGCGCGACATGAAAGCCCTTGATATCGATACCAAGAACTGGGAAGAGCTTGCTCTAGACAATTTCAGCTGGCGACACGCTTTGATCACTAGTCTGAACGCTGGCGAGGACAAACTACGCTTGCTAGCTGATGAAAAGCGATCTCGGAGGAAGAAGACGTAGCTCCAACACAAACCAGACTCAACATTAAAGTTCAGCAAGGAATGCCACTCCCGTGCTGGGGTACATAGCCACTAAGACGCTGCATAAGGGTACATAGCCACTAAGACGCTGCATAAGCACCAACTGGGACATCTCTCATGGGCGCACATCCATCGTCTCCCATGACTAACGGATGCCAACTATATATATATATATATATATATATATATGTTAAGTAATCTGTCATCATCAGTGTGGCGGTGCCGTAGTCTAGGGGTGGGGTTCTTCCGAAATATTTAAATGAATTTTGAGGAAGTTCCCCTGACCCGTAATTTAAAAAAAAAAATGTTAAATTATTGATAACACTGGACAACAAATTTTTACAAAAGTCATGTTACTGAAATAAAATTAGTCAATTCTTATCAATTTTTATGTGATGAACACGAATATGACAGTAAATTGCAAAATTGGCTCTAGTTTTTTTGTAATCTGCAAGAAATTAATGTTTACATAACGAAATGCATTCCAATAGTAAAAGGTCAACTGTAATAGCCTACCTATAAAAAATAAAGTCATTGATTACATCTTAGGTTTCTTCGCCTGTCTCTTGTACAGCTGTTCAGGAGCATCTCTGAGGAGTGTCCAGCAGTAGTCAGCCAGCATTGTAGTGGACCATTTTCCGTGGTATCTTTGTTCCATTGTTGCGATATCTTGATGAAAACGTTCGCCGTGTTCATCACTAACAATACCGCAGTTGCTAGGAAAGAAATCCAAATGGGAATGAAGGAAGTCAATCTTTAGAGACATATTGCAGCCAAGTTTCTTATACTTCATCAACATGTCTTCTACTAGTTCCTTATAGTTTTCTGCCCTAACATTTCCGAGGAAGCTTGTAGAAACTAGGCGAAAAGCATTCCATGCTTGTATCGGAATGCTGGCAAAGTCCGGTCAATGGCTTTCACGAAGTTCTTCATCAAACCTAGTTTGATGTGAAGGGGTGGTAGCAAGATTTTCTGAGCCTCAACCAGAGCTGGGTGTTGGATATTCTTCTCTCCAATGGCTACATTCTGCCTGTGAGTCCATTCCTTCCTCATGTAGTGAATTTCCCTTGCTCGGCTATCCCACTCGCATAAGAAACACATGTATTTTGTATATCCTTGCTGCAGTCCCATTAAAAGGGCAACTACCTTCAAATCACCACAGAGGTGCCAGCTGTACTTGTTATACTCAATGGAATTCAGTAGCTGCCTTAAGTTATCGTATGTCTCTTTCATGTGGACAGCATACGCTACTGGAATAGATGGAAGAATGTTTCCATTGTGCAAAAGCACAGCCTTGAGACTCAGTTTTGAAGAGTCCACAAATAGTCTCCATTCTTGTGGGTCATGAGTGGTTTTTAAAGCATTCATGAGGCCCTCAGTATCGGAACAGAATATCAGATTACTTTCCTTTCTGAAGAAAGGCTCCAATTGCTGGTGGCGCTTTCGATATGCAGTAATTGTGACATCTTCTTCTAGAAGATTCCATTGTTGGAGTCTTGATCCTAGCAATTCTGCCTTGTTCTTTGATAAGTCCAAATCACGAATCAGGTCATTTAGTTCTTCCTGTGTTATTCTGTGTGGGGTTGATGATGCACCACAGTGAAAATCTGGATCACTGCATGCTGATGGACCAGGAGAAGAACAGGTCGACTCACCTTTGTCTTCATCAGATGAATCAAGAGAATATTCTGCTGGAGGTTCTGGAATAGGAAGTCCCTCACCATGTGGAACTGGTCTCAATGCAGACGGAATGTTTGGGTAGACTATTCTCGACTTCTTTCGCTTCGTTATTCCGCCGGAAAGAGGAGGAACCAAGCAGAAGTAACAGTCATTTAGGTGGTTGCTTGGCTCTCTCCACACCATTGGGACTGCAAACGGCATTGATGACCTTTTGCAATTCAACCACTGTGAAAGCTGTGTTGTACATGTAGCACAGCATATATGCGGAGCCCAAGGCTTGTCTTGGTCACCAACCTTGCATCCGAAGTAAAGATGATATGCCTTCTTCACTTGAGAATTGATACTTTTCTTCTGGTTGGCAAATGTCACTTCCCCACAAATATAGCAAAAATTGTCCGCGGTATTAACACACTTTCGAGGCATTACTGTTCTTTATTGTACGTAAATGGATAAAATAATAAGTTTTATGTAACAGTAGCTTGAACTGTCTCGCACAACGTCTAAAATATTTTAAATGCTGAACCTATCTGATTGGGCTTTATATAGTACACTGCTTACGTCAGCTTCAGCAGCCGCCTGGCATTAGTATAATAGGCCTACACATGTATAGTACACAGCTGACGTCAACTTACTTCAGCAGCCGCATGGCATTAGTATTGCATTGCATCAGAAAATGATGCAATCAACTGTGGATGATGTGAGCATGATGGTATTATGCAATGTTACATCATTATTCCGGATGTTGCTGCAGTCCTACTGGAGAAATTTACACAGTGAAACATAGAAAATGAGGTATATGAATATCTTCAAAACGAGAGCCAATAAAAAAAATTCACGGTTATATTTGTGTTCGGCACATCAAAATACTACAGATTAGGGCCTTTTCAAGTCAGTAATGATTTCACTGTTGACCAGTGTAATAGATTTAAAGCTGAGCCCCCAGTCAGCAATGCCGACGGTTACCTTATAAATAAACACGAAGATAAAATTAAATTGATAACAATTTAATAAAATGTGAACTTTATACGATAATTAACAATCACTCGTCTCTCCCTTGACCAAGTGACGGCCTAGTTCATCACGTGATTCATTAGTGTGAGTATAATTTCCCCTGTCCTTGTGATCTACTCATCTAATTTTCTCTGTTATACGCTTCCTTCCGTCTTTCTCCTCCTTTCCTTTCCTCCTTTGACTCTTTGTCCCTCCTGTCTTCTCCACTTCCATTCCACGTTCCTCCTGTCTATCTACTCCAACTTAAAATTTCCTTCTCTTCTCGTAGCTCCTTCTACTTCTCCTTCCTTCCGTCTCTCAATCCGAGACTATGACAAAACTTCTCAAGTCTGTCACTCAAAGCTTCCTGTGAAAAACCACAAGGCATTAACAAAGGGGTCATAAAATCTTATCTCACACTAAATCAATAGTTAACCATCAGCTATGACGGTAACGTTTTTGGTCACGCTTGCGCACACATCGAAATTACCACACACGCTTCTCGCAATTTACACAATGGCGCAATAACACGGTATCAGAAAATAATTCCGCAGACATCCATACACTGCGTCATATCAGTACATACACGCAGATGTATATATATATATATACAAACACATAAAAATATATCAAATATCACCGTATTATAATATTACTACGATTAGATGTCTGTCTGTATATTTTTCCCACAAGCGTGCCCAAATATCCAAATATTCATATACTAATTGTACACACTGCAACCAGTCAATTTAACAATGGCGAAATCTATAATTACATAACAAATGTGCTACTCTACCATAATATAACCACACAGTGAATCATAATATGAATTCTTACGGCGGCTAGCAAGCAATATAATTCTTTACAAATATCAACTCATCTTTTCAAAGATGCAAACATATTAACTAGCGAAATAATATGCCAACATATTAACTAACGAAATAATATGCAAACATATTAACTAACGAAATAAGAAGCAACATATTACATCACAAAATAAGATGTAGCATAGTAACATCACGAAATAAGAGGCAACGTATTAACATCATAATTAATTATTCGTACTACGATTCTAGTAATATAAATATATATATATATATATATATATATATATATATATATATATATATATATATATACACACACACACGACAATGCTTCAGTTAAAATTGCAGTCGTATAAAACAGAGATCGAACACTATTTCACTGACCTTGAAACTGTATATCTCTTAGATTCCCAGAATTTAAGATTTACGGAGTTCCTGTTCCTTAGTGAAAAACCTTCCAGTGGATATAACGAACTAATTTAATTTCTATCGACATAAGGTATTATTCTTGGTTTAAAACAAGGGCTCATCCATATCGCATTCTGACTGGGTGGCGCTTGGACCCTGTCCAATCGTTGAACGGTCAATTCAAATCTACCTGTCTGTCTTGGAGAAACTGTAACTAACGTCCACCTACTCGTCGGCCACGCTACCTTTGATGTGGTCATAAGCTTCACATCTACGTGACATTTTTAACCCTCCTTGCCGCGTTTCTGCTATCTCGACCCAACTAAGACCATCTTACGTAAGGGGATTAGCTTTACCTTGGCCAATTTTACACATCAAACACGTCGGTCAGAATTACCTTTTATACATGTACAAGTGGGTCAGGATAAATCGTGAGAATCAGGTTATCACCACCATCCACCAGACTAAAAATAAAGCACGAGTAACTAAATTCTCATGTAAACAAAATTATAAAGCCCTCTACTTGACCTAGGTCACATTTAGCATTTTCTGGAAATAATACGACTTAATGAGATATTGAGACGAACCAGAAGGAATCGAGTTACAGTAGTCCAGTTTTGAAAGCACTATTGAACACAAGTGTTTTAGTGGCATCAACTGTAAGATATATGCTAACACAGCTGATGCGTCTCAGCTCAAGTTATCAGAGGCGTAGCTAGGGGGGTGCAGGGGGGTACATATGTCCCCGGGCGCCAAGGTACAGGGGCGCCAAAATGAGGCTTACAACGTAACATTATAATAAGTAAACAAGGGTAATAAATCGGTAACATGATCGCTGGGGCGCCAATTTTATAGTTCGTCCCCGGGCGCAAAATATCATAGCTACGACTCTGCAAGATATACAGCCTTGCATTTGTTCATGACAATTGACATTCCGGTGCAATGTGCGAGTACTGTCCAGTTAACACCAAGGTTTCGTACTGACTGTGTGAATTTAATGTTGGTGTTGCTGATATTTATTGTTTGAAATAAAGGACGTGAATGAGAAAGTCTTTGTGTTATGATCAGAATGGCCTGTTTTATCATCATTCATCTGCAGCTTGTTATATATGTCAATCCTGATATCAGAAATGCACCTCTCTATTACCGGTCTCTCTAAACACCCCAAGACACCCCAGGACACCCCAAGACCACCCCAAGACACCCTAATATTGCATATATTAGCACCAAATCTCGTAATAACGTACCAAGAAGCGGAAAAAAAGAAATGAAAACACACATACGGACATTGTTACTATCAATGATTTATTGTATTGGAAGATGGCCCTATTTCTGATAATCTACGGAAACGAACTCTATGCATCACATATGTTGAATTGTTTAGGATCCATGTTAATATTTGTCAAAAAAAAAAGGAATGAATGGAATAGTTAAAATGTTATTGAGATAAAAAAATTTTTTATATACAATAAATTTGCCAACTTTTTAAATTTTTTAACGACTTATTTGTGGTATTGCTAATAATTAAATGTAGATTAATATTCACGTTACTGTACCGGAACACTCTTCGTCAAAACGGGAGTTGTTTCCCTTGGCAACTCGCGACCTTACTAATTTTACTGTTACACAAAATATTGCTAACTATTTGCAGTTTTTATTTGTTTGTTTGTTTGTTTTTTTTAGTTTTTTGTGCTGTTGTTAAAATTTTATTTGAGTATTATGTAAGTTTAAGGTGTTCTTGGAGAGTCTTGGGGTGTCTTGGGGTGTTTAGAGAGACCCCTCTATTACCGTAAAATTATATATTTCCGTCTAGAGGATTGGCCGCTATTGCGTCATTAGCTGTGCCTGTTTGTAAGCTGGCAAAGATATCTTCATATTTCTTATATATTTGTGTTTAACTTCGCAAAGTATCTACCTCATGCAGAATTTCACCAGATTTGTGTTTCGATCTGGATTGGCACAATTCCGGAAGTGTGATTTTCCGGCAAACAGAATTGACTGGCTTAAAAGAATGGCTACGAAGGAGACGAATCCTCACGTTTCGCCAAGGATGAATGGCTCCAGAATTCCCAGACCGTTTGTCATTGGGGTAGCAGGCGGAACTGCATCGGGAAAGGTGAAAAATAGTGCACATTGCGTACAATTTCAACAATGTGTGAAACGTGGCCTGATTGTCACCTAATTTCGATAGTGTCGCGCATAGTAAATAATGACTGCAATTCGATCTTGCGTGGTTGTGCAGTGCGTTCCTCACATGCCATACTCTTTCAGAATATATCGATCTTGTCTTACTATTTTAACTAGAAGCACTTGTCTCTGTAAAATACGTATCGAAAATTAAGTCTGACGTTTCATCAATAAAGTACGACGATATCTCTGACAACACGAAATCACCTTATGGGTACTATAATTTAACACAAGCCAAGGAGTGCAAGCGTCCGCTCGATTTGACTTTTATTATGTACTTAAGAATCCACAAAAGACTGAAAAGCTAAATGTATGTATCCATTCAAAATACAATAACGTACCAACACATAAATCTCAGACGGCCATCACAAGGATAAAATCTGGCAAATTAATATTTATTTCCACCATAACAGTCCAAAAATTTTCTACTGGACTCCATCAGGCGGAAGTAGCCGATGCTGTCACAAGTTGAATAACAGTTTGAAAGTAATTTCACAAAATAAAATGTTTACTTGCTTTTTATTTCAGACTGTATCATATGATAATTTTATATGAATTTCCTGAACAGAAGTATCGAGTTAAAGTTAGGAAGGTAAAAATGACAGTTGATGACATCATCACAATTTCAATATTAAAGCCAAAGCAGATGCTGGATTTGGTAATATTGAAAGATAACAAAGATTCTGCTCCATGATAGATACGAGGATTAGACCCTAACATTTATTTAATACTGTGTAGAATCTAGTGAAATAGGCCACTTCTGCTTCATAGTGTCTTTTGTGGCCGTAATGGCAACAGTAAAGTTTATTCGCCAGATTAGATTCATGTGTGATGGTCATTCAAGAGTTATTTGCTGGTACCATACTGTATTTTGAATGAATATGTGTAGCTTTTCAGTTTTTTTAAAGTCTTAAAAGATGCTTGACAAAAGTCAAATTGAGCAGAGGCTGGGGCACACTTGCACTTATGTTACTTTATAGTACTGATAGGGTGATTTCATGTTGTCAGAGATTTATTGATAAAAATTCAGACTCCTGTGATAATATGAATGGCTATGCACAAGGTATTTTGAAAAACACATTTTCAAGCTCTAACTTGAACTTCTTTGGATTTGTATTGGTCTCATTATTACATATTTATATTTTGTTTTCTCATTAACCCTAAAATATTATGCCAGGAGTTGTTCAGACATTGAAATGTGAAAATAACTGGCAATCAAAACTTTCGACTTTTGGTGATGAACATTTTTTTGGGTCAACAATCAAAATTTGTAAAATGTAAGAAATCGAAACACTTTTGATAATACCCTAAACTAAATAAATGTTAGGGTATTAATTAGTATTAATTAATTTGTATGAATAAATAAAAAAAAGACATTTAAAAAATGTATTCATTTTTTTCCCCTCTATATATGGTAATTGGAGAAAATGGCCACTGATTGTGCATTAAGATTCATTAAGATTCACATTGCTTTGATTTACTCCTAAACACTTTGTAGCAGATTAAAATTGAGACTATACTTAATGACACATAAGTAGGAAAAGGTTTAAGATGTATTTATAACAATGTAGATTGGCACTTAAAATCAACAAAGTAGCAGTCCAGTTTGTAAGCTGGTGATCTATCCTATTCAAATTGCGTTTTAGGGTTTGAAAAGTTATGAATCTGTGGTGTGCTTATTTGTTTGAAACAATTTATATAAATTTGCAGTGTAATATTTTCACTCCTTGAGAATGACGTCACTAAGTTCCGTTACTACTCCTGTCATCCTGGCAGTGAATATTCTGGTTTGGATTATCCCCTTAATTCAAAACTTTATTTCACACAAAATGCATCAATGTTTTAAAAAATATTAATATTGTTCTTTCTACAAGAGGATAAAATGTAAAGACATTACTTTGTAGTGCCCTTGCTCACCTTAAAACACGTTTCTGTATTGTGTCCTTTTTCATTTGCCCTTGGTTGGCTAAAGAAAACTAACCCCAAATAAATGGACTTCTGAAAAGGATATTTCTATATTAATTAAGTTGCTTTTATATTATTACATGTACATATATATACACAGGGCTTGAATTTAACACAAATTTCTTTGTAGCCAGAAGGACTAGTGTACTGAGAAATTTACTAGTCCTGTCAAACATTTACTAGTCCTTTCCACAAAACTATGTCACACACTTATATTGAGATTAACAACAATTTTCTTTCATAAATAGCATTATCATATGAAATGCAGAAGTACAGAAGTATAAATCCTACTTCAAATCAATTAGTCAATTCACATTTCCTGTTTCTCAAGATAATCTGGATCCAATTCCAGAAAGGGGTGCATTTCTAAACAAATTAACGAGCTGGTCAAATACATTCTGATTTAAAGTTTCCAAAATCTTACCAGAGGTCGATTCTTCTGGTGGTATCTGCATAGCTGTTTTTCTCTCTGAACTCTTTTTGTGTTGCCCACAGCTTTCATGTGCGTTTACAAATTCAGTTTTAAAATTCTAACAACCCGCAACAAAACTGGATGTTTTCTCTGTGTTTATTTTTGCGTGTTCCATACACCTGTTACACAGTATAACGTTCTGGTCCTCATCATAATTCAGCCATTCCCTGTCTTTTGTCCATGTCTTCTGAAACGTCCAATTAAGCTTTTCCCTATCATAAGAATTATTCCAGTCTTTTATGTCATTTTCATTCAACTTTTGCTTTTTTTCTGGAGGCTGAACACCTATAAAAGGCCACATTTTGCCTGTGTTATAAGGTGGGAATTATGCTTCATTTTGAAATATGAGATGTTACAGTATAGCCAATTCAAATTATTTAAAGTAAGAAAAGGAATGGCACAGTGTCCTTTATATAAGAAAGTCCAAGCAAGAAACACATTTCAAAACACGTGCCTTTGCCCCCACCCCCCACATTAAATGGTCTCTCCCAAATAAAATCTTGACTTCAGCGGATGTTCTGCAGGATCAAAGCAGTGGCTATTATAAACACTGTTATAAAATATTAACATCAAAAGATAATGTTAGTTTCATCTCAGAAAATATGTTTTCCCATCAAATGGAGCCATCTGACTTGGAACATTGTATTTAACAGCTCCAATTACGGTCTCATCATTAATAGCGTAAGTTTAGTAAGTGTTCCTAATTAATCAAACCTCAATGTAAACTATTGTTGAAATTAATATTAAGCGGGAAATTTTTAAAATCTTAGATGCCCATGCTGAGATATTTCAATTCCCAACAAATGTACGGCATTCTGCTTGGATATCTCCAGGTGTATTCAATTAGTTGATCAGTCTTGTATGGGAAAAATATAAAAACAATTTTTATTGTCATTGAAAAAGTAGTTGTATGGTAATGTGATCATAATAAAATGATCTAATTCTTATAATTATTTCGATGCAAACGTAAATTATGCAGTTTCCCATTTGTGACTGTTGGCGTGTATGGCTAGCACGCAACAAAAAAAAAAGGAAATAAACAAGCATGCAAACTAATTTCTTTGAATAGTTGGTGCCACGTTCTTTTGTGTTGTAGTTTTGTTGTTTGTTACTGTGGTCGCATGAATAAAGTGTGATACCAGGTTATTTTTCATTTAATTTGCTGTAAAATTAATTAGGATATCAATTACCAAACCTCTGATGTTAATGACGGGACCATGATTGGCGCAGTTAAGTGAAATGCACAAAATCAGATGGCTTCTTGTAATAGAAACACACATTTCGGAGGCAGAAATTGACTTCATCTACTATTGCTAATATTTTATGACTGTTTATAGTGGTCACTGCGTTGATTCTACAGAATATATGCTGAAGTCACGTCTTTATTAGGGTATTGAGTAAACAAACCCTGACTGTTGATACACAAAACTTGCTAGCCCATCGGACTAATAACATTATGATAGTTACTAGTCCGACATGAAATCTACTAGCCTCTGGCTAGCAGACTACCGCTAATTTTGAGCCCTGATACATTATTTTATGACATTCCATATAGTCAGTACCATTAGTCACAAATTTGTTTACATTAATATTATATATTTCTTGCTTATAAAGAAAACAACCCAATATGCTTTTCACAAGAAACACTTTCAGATTTAATTGCCAAGAACAAAAAACTCCATGGTGTTTTCAAAGATCTTGGGACAGTTGGGAGTTGATCTTGGCTGGATGAAAATAATGAATTCCGCAGTGTTTCATCTGATATTTCATACAGTATATCCACATTCCACTTGAAAACCACTCAAAATAATTCACAGATCACAAAACATACAATATGAATTTAATGTGATCAATTTTTTAAGGTATATGGTGTTATTTGGTGATATTGTACCACCTAATTTTTTACAGTACAGTGGCAGTGGTATTATTCTACTAACTTGGGGAAGTAATCTTTGTGAAAGGTTGCTTCTTTATGAGTGCAAGATCATCTCTTTAAAATTATGTAACAGCAACTTGGCATTCCTGTGGGATAGTATTCTACTAACTTGGGGAAGTAATCTTTGTGAAAGGTTGCTTCTTTATGAGTGCAAGATCATCTCTTTAAAATTATGAAAAAGAAACTTGGCATTTCCTGTGCCCTATCATTAGTTGCTTTTAATAATTCTTTTGTATGAACATGTCAGACATACAATATAAGTATGATTAATCTCTTTACTGTCATGCAGTCCTCAGTTTGTAAGAAGATAATGGAACAACTGGGAGAGGATGATGTGGATCACAAAGAAAGAAAAGTTGCGATCATAAGTCAGGATTCCTTTTACAAGGAACTCAATGTAGAAGAAAAGGAGCAGGCAGCAAAAGGACAATACAACTTTGATCACCCAGGTAACTGAACTAAAGAGGAAAACTTTTAAAAAATAAGTATTGTCATGTTTGTTTGTCTTTCTGTTATGATGGCTCACCTGCTTCAACATATAAGGTTCAAAGTACATCATCATCCATGGATTGAAATGAATTCTTATTCAGCTAATTCCATAATAATAATAATCCTTCGGATCAGTAAAAGATGTCCATCAGTAATATATTTTGATATTGCCATCTCGTTGGTTATGCTTGTGTTTGAATAAAAAAGTAATCTCCGTTTTTTGAAGACATTCATTAAGTGTTATTATTAAACATCATTGAGAACAAAATCCTTTGCATTAGGTCACATCAGAAAACTAGTAAATGTGAGTGCACTTTACATATACATGCATTTACATAACTTTTGATTGATGCCATTTAGTTAATTTCAGGTGATGCTTGATTTTTACCAGTTCTATTTATATGCTATTATGTTAGCACTCTAATAAAGAAACAACATTAAATTTGCACTGCTGTGCTGTGCTTGTTTTTACATTATTTTTGGTGCCATGTGCAGGGACTTGCACACATCACATATACATGCATTTACATTACTTTTGATTGATGCCAATTTTGATTTATGCAATAACCCCCGAAATGCATTGATGGAGTAAATTGACCATCACCTTTATGCAACTATATCATTTTAAATTTATGATAGAAGTTGGTCTACTCAAAGCAAGCCAATACAAATATGACAGGTATAAGATAATATAAATATGACAGGTAAAATAAATGATGACAAAAATCTTACATGTCTGAAAGACCAGTGAAATTGTTAATTGTCCCGATTCTCTTGAGGATTTCAAAATATTATAAACTCAGAACACTGCTCTTGGACATCCTGGTTATATGCATTTTTGAAGAAGAAAAAAAGCAACATTGTAAAGTAGTATTTGATACTGCAGTTTTTGATGAGAGATATGTTTGTTGATCATATTCATGTTGTTTTGTGATGAAAGGTTCAAAGTGTTATTTGTATTTAGGATTATATAATTGTAAAATGACTTTGACCTGTCCTAGTATACATCAGCTTGATATCAGGTGTAGGTGAAAAAAACAATTTATTTGGAATTTTCACCTAGGTAAATTCATGTAAAAATGTTATTTTTTTTTTATAGATTCCTTTGATTGTGATCTCATGATGAAGACAATGCATGACATTGTCCATGGAAAGAGAGCAGAAGTCCCATGCTATGATTATATAACAAATTCCAGGTAAAAGTTACAAAGATCCTGGGAATTTTTTTAATTTCAGGAAACGTCTTCTTGGATTAGTGAAGTGATTGTCAATCAATCAGTTCATTACAAACTCACGAAACTACTGTTCCCACCCATCATTTTTTCTCTTTATGCAAGGTGAATGCCAAACTTTGTTGTTGACCTGACATTGTTTTGTGTGGATGTACTGTGGAATTATCTAACATTGTTTTGTGTGGATGTACTGTTGAATTACCTAACATTGTTTTGTGTGCATGTACTGTGGAATTACCTAACATTGTTTTGTGTGGATGTACTGTGGAATTACCTAACATTGTTTTGTGTGCATGTACTGTGGAATTACCTAACATTGTTTTGTGTGGATGTACTGTGGAATTACCTAACATTGTTTTGTGTGCATGTACTGTGGAATTACCTAACATTGTTTTGTGTGGATGTACTGTGGAATTACCTAACATTGTTTTGTGTGCATGTACTGTGGAATTACCTAACATTGTTTTGTGTGCATGTACTGTGGAATTACCTAACATTGTTTTGTGTGCATGTACTGTGGAATTACCTAACATTGTTTTGTGTGGATGTACTGTGGAATTACCTAACATTGTTTTGTGTGCATGTACTGTGGAATTACCTAACATTGTTTTGTGTGGATGTACTGTGGAATTACCTTACATTGTTTTGTGTGCATGTACTATGTAATTACCTAACATTGTTTTGTGTGGATGTACTGTGGAATTACCAAACATTGTTTTGTGTGCATGTACTGTGGAATTACCTAAGTTAAACATTGTTTTGTGTGGATGTACTGTGGGATTACCTAACATTGTTTTGTGTGCATGTACTGTGGAATTATCTAACATTGTTTTGTGTGGATGTACTGTGGAATTACCTAACATTGTTTTGTGTGCATGTACTGTGGAATTACCTAACATTGTTTTGTGTGGATGTACTGTGGAATTACCTAACATTGTTTTGTGTGGATGTACTGTGGAATTACCTAACATTGTTTTGTGTGGATGTACTGTGGAATTACCTAACATTGTTTTGTGTGGATGTACTGTGGAATTACCTAACATTGTTTTGTGTGCATGTACTATGTAATTACCTAACATTGTTTTGTGTGGATGTACTGTGGAATTACCTAACATTGTTTTGTGTGGATGTACTGTGGAATTACCTAACATTGTTTTGTGTGCATGTACTGTGGAATTACCTAACATTGTTTTGTGTGGATGTACTGTGGAATTACCTAACATTGTTTTGTGTGCATGTACTGTGGAATTACCTAACATTGTTTTGTGTGGATGTACTATGGAATTAACTAAAACTGTTTTGTGTGGATGTACTTGTGGAATTACCTAACATCACTTTGTGTGGATGTTATGTGAAAAACATTTAGGCTATTACAAATGATGTCAATCTGTCTTTACAAACGGCTGCTGTTGCTAGAATTAGGAAAATAATAGAACCATTTAACCACACATACTAAAAAAAAACTGTAACTGCCTACCAGAATTTGACCAAATTCGGTAAAAGTGTCCTAGTTTTTTAACACATTTAAGATTTATAAGAAAAAAAAAAATGGCTGGTGTTACTAAAATTAGACAACAGCTGCACAACTTTATCTTTTAAAAAAAATGTTGATGAGAGTTCGACTAACATTAACACCAAGCATCCTAGAATAGGGGGTTTTAGTATTGGAATAATTATACTGATGTGTAATGATATATAGATGATAATGCAGCAACAAGAGAACCTTTACAACAGTTGTTTTCATTACATTTGGAATAAACATCATTGGAGAAGTTTTGACATGAAACATGCTAGTGGCTGAGATTTCTTGGTCAACTACTAATATGTTTTGCAGTAAGATCGATGTCAGTCAGGTAAGCAATCTCAGACCCACTTGGGGCTCATGATAAAGGATACCCATCCAATTAAGATAGATGGAAATAGTTTGGCAGATTTGTGGCCAGTTCATTTTGTTCTTTTAAGGTCAAATTTTTGACTTGAAGGAGAGGTAGGATAATTGTACAGAGGTTAGACATGACTATAAGACTTGTCAGAGCATGTGGGGAGTAAGAATTAAAGATTTCTCTGGCACACGTTTTCACACTGTGAATAGTATGTGATATGTATGTCTACATGATGATTTACTTAGTACATAAATTATTTAGTCAAATCTTGCCTTGGGGCAGAAAAGGCTAAAACTGTCCTTTATATAATGCATCCTCTGAATGCAGGTTCATCATTCAAGCTTGGTTCTTGAACAAATTAGTAGTTTTGCCCATCACCCTTGCTGGGGTAAAGGCCACCCACAAAAGGTCGCCAGAGGCTTCTGTCCAGTGCCATCTCCTCAAGCTGACTCCAGGTGTGACCCATCTTAGTGATGTCCACCTTAAGGTTGCATTGCCAGGTGTTTCTTGGTTCTATCCTTCTCCTCTTGCCTTGAGGGTTCCACCCTAGACAGGTATTGAGGTGGAACCCTCTTGAACAAATGCCATGAACCAAGTACCATTATAATCCTTTTTTCAGCAATTGGCATAATTTCCTTTTCAAACAATTCACTGTATAAATGTATTATTCATAACTTCTGGACTGCTCCAGAGGCCTAAGTGGTTATAGTGTCTGCCTTGGATGCAGGAGGTTGCTAGTTCGAACCCTGGTCAAGTCATACCAACGACTTTCAAAAATAGTACTAACAGCTGCCTCACTTGAGGCTCAGCATTAAGAGGTTAGTATTAGGACTGATTGGCCTGGTGTCTATATAATGTTACTGGGTGGAACATGATGCTATGTGTCTGCAGCATGATTCCCCAGTGCTAGACATCACTACAGACTGTCATACTGCAGACATCATAGCAATTTGACTGCATAATTGTTAAAGCTTTTTTGAAAATTCAAATCACACGCATATACACATAACTTCTGGTTGAAAAGGGTTTTATCATAGATTTAAGGTTTCCTTTTGACTATTTTTCATATAGTAACATTTTTTCTTACGTATTGGATAAAGGAGGTAGCCAATTCAGGTGCTTGCATGTTGTAAATAGAGTTTCAAATGAACACACCTTGGCCAGATATAGAAAGTGTTAACCCATTGATTGACAGGTCACCTCTGTTCAAAGACAAGTAATGCCTTTGAAGTTGAAACACTGTTCTCATCATGTATTTACTAATAGAAGTACATGATCATCCTTATTTCTGTCTTGCAGATTGCATTGAAATTTAGCCTTCCAATTAGGTTACGAAGAATTTTATCCAATTATAATGTATTTTGGTACCCAGCAATTTAAGTTTTGCACAAAATATTTATCCAACCTTGGTTGTTTAGGGAAAATGATATCCTGCGTTCAAATTGTACTTATTTTCCCATGGAATATAAGTTACATCACTGTCACTGTTTTAGTTGTTTGATACTTAAGGTTCAGGAAATCACCAAGGATTAACTGGTTGGCCAGGTGTCATAATAATGTGACTGGGTGGGACATCATGCTACATGTCGGCAGCATGATGCCCCAGTGCTAGACATCACTATAGACTGTCACACTGCAGACATCATAGCTATGTGACTGACAGATTGTTAAAGCTATGTTAAAAATCCAAATCTCTCACACACACCACGACCTGCAGATGCTAGATTGTGGATTTTCCCTTGGAGCAAATAACCAAAATGTTACACATAATCATTTGAATAGGCACTAATTTATGTCCATGTGTTTATTCTTCTGTTATTTGTTTTCACTGCAGAAAAAATGAGAAGGAAGTGATATATGCACCCGATGTGGTTCTGTTTGAGGGAATCCTAGTGTTCTATTTCCAGGAGCTTCGAGACATATTTCACATGAAGCTTTTTGTTGACACAGATGCAGATACTCGCTTATCACGCAGAGGTATGGTAAAATGAACTCTGTAGCTAGCACACAAGTTAATATTTTAGTTTAGTTATTCTAATGAAGGAGAGGTCCTTTGCAGTCATTACTGTTGACAAAAGTCAAGCACACAATATAAATTACATGTGGAGGCATTGAATCTCTAATTCTTCTGCAGTGAAAATGGTGCTGATTAGATTTCCAATATGGCCACCACAGTGGCCATCTTGTAAATCTGGGTGTTTCTACTTCTCTTAAATGTCTGGTCATATCAGCTCTGTGCTTTCACCAAAGACTTTTATAATCGCCAGTTGGTTCTAAATGAAAATAGTACCAGTTGGTGCTAAATGAAAATTGTGCCAGTGATATCTACAATAGTAACAGCCTTGAAAATCTTGTTAATGTTGATCCTTCTCAATGGAAAGTCACACCAACATGGGGTTTTCAACAGAATAGGTATTATGATTTATCGACGGACCTAAATGAAAATGTTGCCAAGCTGACATCCAGTACGTTCAGCCAGTTTGAAAATGTTGTTATTGCTGTAGAATATTGAAGATGGTTTCAACACTCAGCATTTTAAAAGAAAGAAATGGTCTTGGCTTGAGTTCCTGGAAAATAATTTTGGCTGGTTAAGTTTCAGTCCCTTTGAAAGATTTGTTATAATTATCTTTTCCTTCTTAATTGGGTTTTTAGGCGCTGAAAGGGTGCATGACGTTTCCATGACAACAGCACGCAATACCTCAAAAAGCAAAGAAATAAATCTCATTGACATCCATAGTTTAATGTCTTCTTGTTCTAAAAGTGTCTTTTATGCTCTTAACTGTGGTTTTTTTGTCAGTTGGTATTTTTCGATAGTTGACGGTATCATTTCTTCTCTCCTGGAAATATATATATTAGAGAGAAAAGCGAAAATAAGTCAGGCTGAGCATAGGTGTAATAGGAAAAGAACACTTGATGAAATTTGTTAATGTTCATTTCAACAAGCATTGAGAAATTTGTGTATTTAATGATTGGTTGGTGCAGATGTACCAAAGTCAAGGTCAAACATGTACCTTGTGCCACATTTAGTGTATTGAATTTATTTTTTTATGGGACATGGTGTATTTTTTACACAAATCCCCCAAAGGCACATCCTTGCTGAAATATGGAACATGTCAATTAAAACTTTAATTAGTAAAACTCCAAGCTTTAATTAGTAACATTTTCTTATAAATAAACACTATTTCAAGTTTTCAAGCTAATGAAATGTTTGACATTGTAAATAAAAACAACATGCAAATGCTACATTTTCTGTGTCTTTGATCTGCTTATTTCCTATAGGGATGGTTGGATGATTGTTTATTTACAAACGTTCAGACAGTATATCCAATTTTATTATGATTTTTTTCATCATGTAGTTTATGTAACATGTCAAAACAATATCAAATTAATTTTGGAGATTTTTTTTTTGTGGTTGTTGGATAATTCAACATAGACCTATCGTAATATAAGGTCAGAGACATACAGAAAATGTAGAATTTGCATGTTGAATGTGCTATGGCATGCACCTAACATTGGATCTGCCTGGGTCAGCAACTGTAATGTTTCATTGAGTAAGGGACTTTAGCCTTGGTGCTATATAACCAACTTTTTTGCTGCACTGTAAAATGCCAAACTAAAACAGAATTTGATGAATTTCCATGGTTGCTACAGATCATGAATTTTCATGCAATGAAACTATTTTCCTTCTGTAGGAACATCAGGGCTCTTTCTCAGTCCACAAATGAAAGTATTTTTCTTTTTGTTGCAAGACTGCAAAAATTGATTCCCATAAAAACGAAATAATTTACCATATTTGTTGTAGAAGAGAAATAGGATATTGTCAGTTCATCATGCTATGACAGCAGAGCATTATTAGTCTGCTTAGACTGCTTATTTCCTACAGGGTTGGTAGGCTGCTTATTTCTATAGGGTTGGTAGACTGCTTATTTCCTACAGGGTTGGTAGGCTGCTTATTTCTATAGGGTTGGTAGACTGCTTATTTCTATAGGGTTGGTAGGCTGCTTATTTCTATAGGGTTGGTAGACTGCTTATTTCCTATAGGGTTGGTAGGCTGATTGCTTTTAGTAGGTTTTGCAGATTGCTTTTTTCCTATAGGGTTGGTAGGCTGATTGCTTCCAGTAGGGTTGGTAGACTGCTTGTTTCCTATACTATAGGGTTGGTAGGCTGATGGCTTTTAATAGGTTTGGCAGATTACTTGTTTCCTATAGGGTTGGTAGGCTGATTGATTCCTATTGGGTTTGTAGGCTAATTGCTTCCAGTAGGGTTGGTAGACTGCTTGCTTTCTATATAGTTGACATGCTTCTTATTTCCATAGGGTTGGTAGGCTGATTGATTTCTATAGGGTTTGTAGGCTAATTGCTTCCAGTAGGGTTGGTAGACTGCTTGCTTTCTATATAGTTGACATGCTTCTTATTTCCATAGGGTTGTTCGGCTGATTGATTTCTATATAGTTGACATGCTTCTTATTTCCATAGGCTTGTATGGCTGATTGATTTCTATATAGTTGACATGCTTCTTATTTCTATAGGGTTGTTAGGCTGATTGATTTCTATAGGGTTGTTAGGCTGATTGATTTCTATAGGGTTGTTAGGCTGATTGATTTCTATAGGGTTGTTAGGCTGATTGATTTCCATAGGGTTGTTAGGCTGATTGATTTCTATAGGGTTGTTAGGCTGATTGATTTCTATAGGGTTGTTAGGCTGATTGATTTCTATAGGGTTGTTAGGCTGATTGATTTCTATAGGGTTGTTAGGCTGATTGATTTCTATAGGGTTGTTAGGCTGATTGATTTCCATAGGGTTGTTAGGCTGATTGATTTCTATAGGGTTGTTAGGCTGATTGATTTCTATAGGGTTGTTAGGCTGATTGATTTCTATAGGGTTGTTAGGCTGATTGATTTCTATAGGGTTGTTAGGCTGATTGATTTCTATAGGGTTGTTAGGCTGATTGATTTCTATAGGGTTGTTAGGCTGATTGATTTCCATAGAGTTGTTAGGCTGATTGATTTCTATAGGGTTGTTAGGCTGATTGATTTCTATAGGGTTGTTAGGCTGATTGATTTCCATAGGGTTGTTAGGCTGATTGATTTCCATAGGGTTGTTAGGCTGATTGATTTCTATAGGGTTGTTAGGCTGATTGATTTCTATAGGGTTGTTAGGCTGATTGATTTCTATAGGGTTGTTAGGCTGATTGATTTCTATAGGGTTGTTAGGCTGATTGATTTCTATAGGGTTGTTTGGCTGATTGATTTCTATAGGGTTGTTAGGCTGATTGATTTCTATAGGGTTGTTAGGCTGATTGATTTCTATAGGGTTGTTTGGCTGATTGATTTCTATAGGGTTGTTAGGCTGATTGATTTCCATAGGGTTGTTAGGCTGATTGATTTCCATAGGGTTGTTAGGCTGATTGATTTCTATAGGGTTGGTAGGCTTTAAGCAACATTGTTTCACCATTTTAAGCTGAACATGCTATTAATAAACTGTTATTATCATGGGAACGGTGCAGTACTTGTCCATAGTGCATTACTTGTCCATACTGCACAACACCTTGTGGCAATGCATATATGAATATTCATTTGTGTTATATGCATATAGTAGTGTATCTACACCCATCCCCATTTTGAATAATCTCCTATTGCATCTGTGATATCGGATTATGATGTCAGAATATGATGTCATAAAGATATTTATTAGTAATGACTCTTGCAGGTCAGAGAAATGGGCACCAGTCAGTGGCAAAGATAAATACCACTTTATTTCTCCATACATTGTGTATGGAGATGAATGGGTTCATTATAGACTATCTCAGAGTTAAAAAATAATAATATATATAAAAATTTGGAAAAAGTATATACATTTGAACTGGAAAATATGAACTCACTATTTTTTCTTCTGATCAGTATTGCACTTATGTTGTCTTTCATTATCACATTTTAAAACGACGCTTATTCTTATTTCTGTATAAATGTAGTAATTATATTAATGTGGTAACATATAATAAATACTCCATAACATTTTTTTTGTGTTTTGATCCTTACAATTGGAATAACAAAGACCCCCCCCCCCCCCAGCTTTTGTGAAACAGACTAAATCTGTGCTTGTAAATGTATACACACCGTTGCACAAAAGAGAATAGCCATGAAAAACATTTTTACCTTGCCATTATTTATTGGAAAGACAAATTTTATTTCAGTCTTACGAGATACTCAAGAAAGGGGACGTGATCTTGAGCAGATTTTGAATCAATACACAAATTTTGTGAAACCAGCGTTCGAAGAATTCTGCTTACCCGTAAGTAGTTATTTAAAATTGTATCTATTATTATTATTATTGTTGTTGATGTTAGTGTTTTAGCAGCATTAACAGCAAATGTTTATCAAGCAGATTCTTTTTGTCGATATAACATCTTGTAATTTCATCCATCTTATATTTTGGCATGTTATTGCAGGTTTAGGAAATGTGTAGTATATGGGATAACACCTTTTGACATAATTTATTTTCATGATCTCATTCAGAACCTGATAATGTATCATATTAATCCATTTCTGAAAACAGCATCTATCCAAGAAAATGCTGGATAATTCTCATGTAATGGAAAAATTCAAATTTTCAACAATTTTGGATAAGGGCTGTTCCAATAGAACATACACGGGACCCAGGGATAGCACATTTAATGTGCAATACTCACCTATAGAATCTGATGCAATTTAGAATTTTCTTATCATTTTAATACAAACTTTGTGCAGTCAAAGTACCCTGACATATCTTTTAATATACTGCCTTCCCTGGCTACCCTGTATGTTTAAATGGAACAGCCCTAAAATCAGACTGTATTTTTTATTCTCATAATCTTGTAATGAGAGAAATTATTTTAGAAATATTGAATTTATATGAATATTGGTAAGAAAATGGAAATATTTCTTGCTTGTAGCAAGATTAGTAAAACATGAAATATTTATTAAGTTTCATAGTATTTGATTTGCATTGATCAAAGATGTTAGTGTTTAATTATTACAGTTTTCATATATTGTACAGAAATGCACAAAGGTAGTCTGTGGGATTAGAAAAAAGGCTTTTAAATTTATCTTTTGTGATTTAATTACACTTTTATTAGTATTAACGTAAAGTGGGTTCATAAACAAGCATATTGATATAGCCATGTGATAATATACATATTGATATAGCCATGTGATAACAAGCATATTGATATAGATGTGATAATATACATATTGATATAGCCATGTGATAATATACATATTTATTTAGCCATGTGATAATATACTAATTGATATAGGCATGTGATAATATACTAATTGATATAGCCATGTGATAATATACATATTGATATAGCCATGTGATAATATACATATTGATATAGCCATGTGATAATATACATATTGATATAGCCATGTGGATAATATACATATTGATATAGCCATGTGATAACAAGCATATTGATATAGCCATGTGATAATATACATCTTTATATAGCCATGTGATAAAATACATATTGATATAGCCATGTGATAATATACATATTGATATATCCATGTGATAATATACATATTGATATAGGCATGTGATAACAAGCATATTGATATAGCCATGTGATAATATACATATTTATATAGCAATGTGATAATATACATATTGATATAGGCATGTGATAACAAGCATATTGATATAGCCATGTGATAATATGCATATTGATATAGCCATGTGATAACAAGCATATTGATATAGCCATGTGATAATATACATATTGATATAGGCATGTGATAACAAGCATATTGATATAGCCATGTGATAATATACATTTTTATATAGGCATGTGATAACAAGCATATTGATATAGCCATGTGGTAATATACATATTTATATAGCCATGTGATAATATACATATTGATATAGCCATGTGATAATATACATATTGATATAGGCATGTGATAATATACATATTGATATAGCCATGTGGATAATATACATATTGATATAGCTATGTGATAACAAGCATATTGATATAGCCATGTGATAATATACATCTTTATATAGCCATGTGATAAAATACATATTGATATAGCCATGTGATAATATACATATTGATATATCCATGTGATAATATACATATTGATATAGGCATGTGATAACAAGCATATTGATATAGCCATGTGATAATATACATATTGATATAGGCATGTGATAATATATTGATATAGGCATGTGATAATATACATATTTATATAGCAATGTGATAATATACATATTGATATAGGCATGTGATAACAAGCATATTGATATAGCCATGTGATAATATACATATTGATATAGCCATGTGATAACAAGCATATTGATATAGCCATGTGATAATATACATATTGATATAGGCATGTGATAACAAGCATATTGATATAGCCATGTGATAATATACATATTTATATAGGCATGTGATAACAAGCATATTGATATAGCCATGTGGTAATATACATATTTATATAGCCATGTGATAATATACATATTGATATAGGCATGTGATAACAAGCATATTGATATAGCCATGTGATAATATACATATTTATTTAGCCATGTGATAATATACATATTGATATAGCCATGTGATAACAAGGATATTGATATAGCCATGTGATAATATACATCTTTATATAGCCATGTGATAATATACATATTGATATAGCCATGTGATAATATACATATTGATATATCCATGTGATAATATACATATTAATATAGGCATGTGATAACAAGCATATTGATATAGCCATGTGATAATATACATATTGATATAGGCATGTGATAATATATTGATATAGGCATATGATAATATACATATTTATATAGCAATGCGATAATATACATATTGATATAGGCATGTGATAACAAGCATATTGATATAGCCATGTGATAATATACATATTGATATAGGCATGTGATAATATACATATTGATATAGGCATGCGATAATATACATATTGATATAGGCATGTGATAACAAGCATATTGATATAGCCATGTGATAATATACATATTTATATAGGCATGTGATAACAAGCATATTGATATAGCCATGTGGTAATATACATATTTATATAGCCATGTGATAATATACATATTGATATAGGCATGTGATAACAAGCATATTGATATAGCCATGTGATAATATACATATTTATTTAGCCATGTGATAATATACATATTGATATAGCCATGTGATAATATACATATTGATGTAGCCATGTGATAATATACATATTGATATAGCCATGTGATAATATACATATTGATATAGCCATGTGATAATATACATATTGAAATAGCCATGTGATAATATACATATTGATATAGCCATGTGATAACAAGCATATTGATATAGCCATGTGATAATATACATATTTATTTAGCCATGTGATAATATACATATTGATATAGCCATGTGATAATATACATATTGATGTAGCCATGTGATAATATACATATTGATATAGCCATGTGATAATATACATATTGATTTAGCCATGTGATAATATACATATTGAAATAGCCATGTGATAATATACATATTGATAAAGCCATGTGATAATATACATATTGATATAGGCATGTGATAACAAGCATATTGATATAGCCATGTGATAATATACATATTTATATAGCCATGTGATAATATACATATTGATATAGCCATGTGATAATATACATATTGATATAGGCATGTGATAATATATTGATATAGGCATGTGATAATATACATATTTATATAGCCATGTGATAATATACATATTGATATAGGCATGTGATAACAAGCATATTGATATAGCCATGTGATAATATACATATTTATATAGCCATGTGATAATATACATATTGATATAGGCATGTGATAATATACATATTGATATAGGCATGTGATAAGAAGCATATTGATATAGCCATGTGATAATATACATATTTATATAGGCATGTGATAACAAGCATATTGATATAGCCATGTGGTAATATACATATTTATATAGCCATGTGATAATATACATATTGATATAGGCATGTGATAACAAGCATATTGATATAGCCATGTGATAATATACATATTGATTTAGCCATGTGACAATATACATATTTTTTTAGCCATGTGATAATATACATATTGATATAGCCATGTGATAATATACATATTGATATAGCCATGTGATAATATACATATTTATATAGCCATGTGATAATATACATATTTATATAGCCATGTGATAATATACATATTGATACAGCCATGTGATAATATACATATTGATAAAGCCATGTGATAATATACATATTGATATAACCATGTGATAATATACATATTTATATAGCCATGTGATAATATACATATTATATAGCCATGTGATAATATACATATTGATATAGGCATGTGATAGCAAGCATATTGATATAGCCATGTGATAATATACATATTGATTTAGCCATGTGACAATATACATATTTTTTTAGCCATGTGATAATATACATATTGATATAGCCATGTGATAATATACATGTTGATATAGGCATGTGATAACAAGCATATTGATATAGCCAGGTGATAATATACATATGTATTTAGCCATGTGATAATATACATATTTATATAGCCATGTGATAATATACATATTGATATAGCCATGTGATAATATACATATTTATATATCCATGTGATAATATACATATTTATATAGCTATGTGATAATGTACATATTGATATAGCCATGTGATAATATATATATTGATATAGCCATGTGATAATATACATATTGATATAGGCATGTTATAATATACATCTTTATATAGCAATGTGATAATATTCATATTGATATAGCTATGTGATAATATACATATTTATATAGCCATGTGATAATATACATATTTATATAGCCATCTGATAATATACATATTTATATAGCCATGTGATAATATACATATTGATATAGCCATGTGATAATATACATATTTATATAGCCTTGTGATAATATACATATTGATATAGCCATGTGATAAGATACATATTGATATAGGCATGTGATAATATTCATATTTATATATCCATGTGATAATATACATATTGATATAGCTATATGATAATGTACATATTGATATAGCCATGTGATAATATACATATTAATATAGCCATGTGATAATCTACATATTTATATAGCCATGTGATAATATACATATTGATATAGCCATGTGATAATATACATATTGATATAGCCATGTGATAATATACATATTGATATAGCCATGTGATAATATACATATTGATATAGCCATGTGATAATATACATATTGATATAGCCATGTGATAATATACATATTGATATAGCTATGTGATAATATACATATTTATATATCCATGTTATAAAATGCATTCTTGTTTTGAAGTCAGGGACATTCTTCTGTACTGTGTAAAAATATACTTTATTTTTACTGCTAAAACCTTTGTTTCGATACTTTCAACTGTACAGCTCTCCCACTTGATACTGTAACAATGGTAGTTGGGTTTGATAGCTGCCAACTTCACTATATGTATCTCATAACTACTGTATACTAGTTGGGGTCAGTAGTTACCAAATGTATTACACATATCTACTGAACCTTCACATATAGTAGTTAGGTCCATAACTACCAATCGTATCACATGTACTTAACTGCCAGTTGGTACGAATGACAAAACAACTGGATGAATACATGTGTATTTTTATGTAGAGTAGTGGGTTTGGAATTGAGTGGATAAACAAAATGCTTGTAAAATATATAACAATAATTTAAGTTTATTTAAGATAAATATATTGTCACTTCATGGTATTGTGCATTTAGTCTTGTCAAGTAGCGTGTAGGTGACTCTGCTGACAGAATACCAAAAATACCATCCATTGTTTGTTGTCTTACTGCACAAACCATTGTATTGTTCCGATCTACTGGATTTTAAAACTAAAAGAATTGAAATAAAAATATTGATAAAACCTATGGTATTTTTATATGTTCTGTTGATGCATAGATATCAGCACATCACAAGAATGATTATCAACAATTATGTCAGTGTACCTGGATGATCTGCATGGTGTTGATACAGGGTTAAGTTGCAGATCAGTTGGAGTGGATTAGTGCTACAGTAAGCTTTGGTTGTCCTGTATAAGGTTACTATATGCAGTAGCCAACACGGATCAATTACAGTACAGTAAAATCTGTCTTAAGAGACCAGGTTCTCCATGACTGTACAGATTTATTGATTATATAGTGTTATGACCTGTTATGATAGACCACCTGTCATGAGAGACCATTATGTTTTGGCAGAAGGGGTGGTCTATCAAGACAGGTTCCACTGTGGTAGCTAATTTGAGACATTGGTGTATGCTATTGACATTTGTAGTATAATATTTGAAATTGAATACACTGTAGTAGTTAATTACAGACATACAGACATGTTTTGGCAGGGTCCAAATTAAATACAATAATTTTGATGTAAATTATTAAGTTGATGGATTTTTATTATTTTGGTTATGGATTCTATAGTGTTATATATTTATATCCAGAAATCATAGTACAATAAAGTAGAGCTGTATATTTGTATTTCCTTGCTTTAAGAAGAAGGCAACGTATGGGACATGTGTCATCCATGCATCCATACTTGTATATATTGTTTCTATTTTCTCAAAAATGTTTGAATGACCAGAAATTTTTCTGTGACATTTCAGCCATGAGTGTATACCTATATGCTTTGAAGCTACAGTCAGGACTGCACCTCATCCCAAGTGTCATAAATAACCACTGGGTAAATTTAATGATGGGACCTTGGTTGTGTCAATGATGTCAATTTTCATCCACTGGAGAAATATACATCATGACTAGACTCCTCTTTTGTGTAGTATGTTTGGCTCTTAGTTAAGGACATCAAGGAAAAATTAAACATTGTTACTTGAAGTTGTGTTTGGGCTTGTAATTTTGAACCACTGGAGAGGCATGCATTATGACTCTATTCCTGTGTTGTGTATTGTACTGAGTTGTTGAACTCGAAGGTGAAGCACATAAATGGGAAATGAAATATTGTGACTTAATTCCATGTCCAGTCAAGGCTTATATCAAGATTTCATTGTCTTTTGTGTACAATAGTGAAATCTCCTGCTGCTTTATGATATATTTGAAATACTTTGAGAATTTTGGTTTTAGTGTATGATAATAATAATAATAATGAGGACTTTGTATAGCGCCTAATCTTTCGAAGCTCTAAGCGCTTTACACCATCAATAATGATATGACTACACTACAGAACAACAAATCACAAAAACAATGAAATTGGAAAACATAAAAACATGCTGAAAACATATAAAATGTGGTAGCTGTTTGTACACTGATCCGTATCTCTAAAGCCATTTCAATTGTCCAGATTTAGTTCTGTATGCTCTTATAATATATTTATCTGAATTATCAGTTCTTGACTGGTTTGAATTAGATATTAGAATGGGTTATTGACTAATTGGAATTAGTTATTAGAATGGGTTATTGACTAATTGGAATTAGATATTAGAATGGGTTATTGACTAATTGGAATTAGTTATTAGAATGGGTTATTGACTAATTGGAATTAGTTATTATAATTAGTTCTTGACTGATTAGCATTAGTTATTATAACTGGTTCTTGACTGATTAGAATCAATCATTATACGGTTCCATATATATAACATAACTCATTATGATGTGACATCAATTACAGCATGCCATATATTTCTTTGGGTCATTATTGTGATGAGGAAGTGTTGAATTTGTCTGCACACAGAGAACAAAACAGATTTGAGGCAGATGGTTTAACATTAGTTACCTCTATATGTACATTATTGACTTTTGGACATATTTTTTATTTAATTAATTTTTAATACTCTCTTTTCAGACAAAGAAATATGCAGATGTGATCATACCAAGAGGATCAGATAATACAGGTAATTATTTACCTGAGGAATACAGACATAAAATATAAATTACAGTGCTCTCCCTTAGTACCTCTGTTCATGGTGACCTTAGTAGAGAGTCTCATTTGATGTGCAGGAGTGTTATATTGATGGTATATCATTATATTTGATAAAAATTAAACAAATGCGAGACAGTCTCGTGCATCGTCTGTGTACTCAGTATGGTAGCTCAACTCTCATAAGTGCCATAGCTGCAACCGTTAATATACAACACTGATGCAATTCACATAATTGGTTCTCATGCAAAAACATTATATTTTTAACATAACTAAAGTAGACAAAACCATGTTACAATATGGGCATTGGATTGCTATGGGGCTTTATACAGAGGTAGCTCTTACCATGCAGCTGGTTATTTCTTCTGCAGGTATGTTACTTGATCATAATATATTTTTATAGTGTCCACCAATCTCAAATCAGCACCTAGAAGATAGAAAAGACATTCACCAAGTTTTTTTATTTGTTAAGCAGCAAACGTGCTTAAAGGACATCTGAATGCCAAATGTAAAGTCCATTGATCAATGTCTTCTAATGGATTGGTGATAAAATGGATGGACTCTAAAACTTGTTCACAGTCCTTGCAAACCTGCTTCACCAGCTCAGTCATTGATACCTTTGCTGGAAGTTTCTATGATCCATTTCGTTCGAGTTCCAAGACATGCTCATTGGCAACATTTTCCTTCCTTGAAATGATGCCTGGTTAAGTCGCAGAGATTTTTTTATTATTACAAAAGTACCATAAAGACCAAAGCATTACCAGGCCTTTCTTTTTACAATGACTCCATGAAATTTCGATTCAGCTTTTAAGAAAGCTAACTGGTATCTTTTTACACTGAAATCCCTGCTCTCGAGACATATTTGGCCAGATCAGAATGTTTTTATCAACGCACAGAGACTGGCTTATAGCAGTGATATGACTCAAAGCTTAATTTGGTCTTATATTTCAGCAATCAGAACATATCCTAAACCAAAAAACCATGTTGTCAGACATGACTGAGTCAGTCTCATGCATGGTCTGTGTACTCAAGTGTCATAGCTACATCTGTTATTATCCAGTACGTGAAATAGTATGCATTGTTAAAAGATCATTACTGTGCCATTACCAGGTTGAATCTTGGTTGTTCAACCATTTGCTTCACATGGAGACAGGAGAGGTTGGGAAAAAAGGTCCATAGAGATGCAAACTTCATGACTTAATGAACCAGAATGCAGCTTTTTCTCCCAAACATGGATAGGAGAAATGGGAAGGACCCTTCATAGACATGGCAGATTGGAAAATAACATGGATCAGAAAAATGGGAAGGACCCTTCAAGGACATGGCAGATTGGAAAATAACATGGATCGGAAAAATGGGAAGGACCCTTCAAGGACATGGCAGATTGGAAAATAACATGGATCAGAGAAATGGGAAGGACCCTTCAGAGATGTGGCAGATTGGAAAATAACATGGATTGGAGAAATGGGAAGGACCCTTCAGAGACATGCCAGATTGGAAAATAACATGGATTGGAGAAATGGGACAACATATATATATATGGGAGACCATATATATATATATATATATATATATATATATATATATATATATATATATATATATATTTTACCCTATGGGAAGCCATGGTTGTTCAGTTTGTAGTACTTTGTACTTGTAATCCTGGTGTCACTGTTTCAGTAAAAGGCACTTAGCTCCCATTTTATTTGTATAATAAAGCATATGATTCATTGACAGTGCCATGAAGATCCAAAATAAAAATTCCACTCACTTAAATGGGATATATACTTGCCAAATAACAGGAATCATGTTATAATGATGGGTCTTTTAATGAGACTTGGAGATAAAGTACATGGTATATATAATTTACTAGAACTTAATGAAATGGGATTCACAACCATTCTCACCGTGTAACAGTGTTATACTGAAGGGCCTTAGAGTAAGGTAAAGCTGTGAACTGTTAACTTTTTGTTGATTTTAATGTAACTAAAATTTGTGTGAATTTAGTATTAAACTAACCAACAAATTTGTCCAGATTTTAAAATGTGCAATTTGTTAATATTATTTTCAGTTGCAATAGACTTGATTGTTCAGCACATTCAAGAATTGTTGAGACCATCTGGTAAAAGAACACGTCATTTCTCAGAGGGTTCTGGGTCTTATGGCTTGGGACGACCGCATTAGTGTTTGATTCACATCAAGAGGAATTCCAGCCAGAGTCCATCTGTGTTTGATTCACATCAAGAGGAATTCCAGCCATAGTCCATCTGTGTACAACTTTTTGAACTCAAAAGTTCTTGTCATCTCATCTATTTTTTTGGGTAGAAATTATTGTGGTTGACAAAGAGGAATTCTTGTTGGTGATTAAATTCATGGAGTAGGGAATCTTGGACCATCACAAGAGGAAGCTTCGGCAAAAATGCCACTTTTGTGGTAATTTAGCCCATTCTTCCACAGACATAACTTTGGGCTGTTCCATTAAAACATACATAGGACCCATGGAAGGCTCTTTTATAGTGGTGTACTCAGCTTTAGATACAATTTAATATTTTTTTTATCATTTTAACATAAACTATGTGATATCAAAATTCCCCAACATATATTTTTAAAGAACTGCTTTACATGGGTACCATGTATGTTTAAATGGAACAGCCCTTATCCATTAAGTTTGATATCATGGTGAATTTTCAGTCTAAAGTATACGTTGACTGAGGAAGTTTACATTTATATTTATGGTGTACGACAGGAAGCATTTGTTTATCATACAGTGTATGAGAATTAGTTCGGAAGTGCCCTAGTGGTCAGAGAAGACCAAACTCCACTCTGTTATCACAATCACAATTTATCTCGTCTCACTGGTGGTTCCTCAATTTTCTCATATCCTTGGAAAGAGGTGTGATTCCTCCCTGATATGGAAGTCTAGGAAAATCTCTAGTAGTGGGTCTTACTATTACATAGAAAGATAATTTTTCTTTGTGTCATTAAATATGTATTTTGTAGCAACCACAAAGATTGACACAATTGATACATGAAAAATAATGAATTAAGTGCATGTTTTTAATATTGACTTGTGAACCTTTCTGAGATTTCCTGTTAGAATCATTGTAATACAGTTTTTCATATGGCCATAAAAAGTATTATGTTGGGGCAAACTATGATTATTATATACATAGTTCATTCATGAGTTCTTGTGCAAATATAGTGACTGGAATGATCTTGTGAAATTTTCCACATATTGTGTAGTGTCAAACATTTTATTAATAAGCACACATGGTACCAAGTAAAATTGGTACTGTGTAACATGTTGTCACCATCAGTTTATCATTCAACAGTAAGTGAAATCGGGTCATGTCATATTATGTATTCAAGAGTAATTCAATCATAAAAAATATAACAAGATTTCTTTAGATACTTTAATGAAAACCAATTTAATATACATATTTATTATTATTAAACAAATTTGTGTTTATACTGCTGGATATTGCAGTCTTACTTGAAGTATATGGAGATTACAAGCTTGTCCCATTCTAATTCAGCGAAGTATATGGAGGTCACAAGCTTGTCCCATTCTAATTCAATAAAGTACATGAAGGTCTAAAGCTTGTCTCATTCTAATTTGCACAACTACATGGAGATCACAAACTTGTCCTATTTTAATTTGCCAAAGTACATGGTAATCACACACTTGTGCCATTCTAATTCAACAAAGTACATGGAAATCACAAGCTTGTCCCATTCTTATTTACGCAAGTACATGGAGATTACAAGCTTGTCCCATTGAAATTTGTCTAAGTACGTAGAGATCACAAGCTTGTCCCATTATTATTCACTTGAAGTACATGGAGATCACAAGCTTATCCTATCATAATTTGCCTAATTAAATGGAGGTCACAAACTTGTACCAATATAATTCACCTAAGAACATAGAAATCACAAGCATGTCCCATTATACTTCACCTTAGTGAATGGAGATCACAAGCTTATCTCATTACAATTCACCTAAAGTACGTGAAGATAAGAAGCATGCTCCATTCTAATTCACCTACATACATGGAGGTAACAAGCATGTCCTATTCTAATTCACCAGAGGTACATGGAGGTCACAAGCTTGTCTCGTTCTAATTCACCAGAAGTAAATGGAGATCACAAGCATGTCCCATTACAATTCAAATGAATTACATGGAGATCACAAGCTTGTCTAATTACAATTCATCTGAAGTATATGGAGATCACAAGCTTGTCCCATTACAATTCATTGGAAGTACATGGAGATAACATGTTTGTCCCGTTACAATATGCCAGAAGTATATGGAGATCATAAACTTGTCTCATTACAATTCATCTGAAGTATATGGAGATGACAAGTTTGTCCTATTACAATTCATCTTGAGTACATTAGAGATCATTGGCTTGTCCCATTACAATTCACCTGAAGAAAACGGAGATCACAATCTTGTCCCATTACAATTTATCAGTTGTACATGGAAATCATCAGCTTGTCCCATTACAATTCACCTGAATTAAATGGAGATCACATGCTTGTCCCATTACAATTCATCTGATGTACATGGAGATCATCAGCTTGTCCCATTACAATTCACCTCAAGTACATGGAGATCACAAGCTTATCCTATCATAATTTGCCTAATTAAATGGAGGTCACAAACTTGTCCTAATATAATTTACCTAAGTACATAGAAATCACAAGCATCTCCCATTATACTTCACCTTAGTGCATGGAGATCACAAGCTTATCTCATTACAAAGCGTGCCCCATTATTATTCAACTACATTCATGGGGTTCACAAGCTTGTCCCATTCTAGTTCACCTACATTTAATTGTGGTAACAAGCTTGTCCCATTCTAATTCACCAGAAGTAAATGGAGATCACAAGCATGTCCCATTACAATTCAAATTAATTACATGTAGATCACATGTTTTTCCCATTACAATTTGCCAGAAGTATATGGAGATGACAAGTTTGTCTCCTTACAATTCATCCGAAGTATATGGAGATCACAAGTTTATCCCATTACAATTTATCTGGATTACATTAGAGATCATTGGCCTGTCCCATTACAATTCACCTGTTGTAAATGGAGGTCACAGGCTTGTCCCATTACAATTCATCTGATGTCCACATTACAATTCACCTTAAGTACATGGTGATCACAAGCTTGTCCCATTGAAATTTGCCTAAGTACATGGATATCACAAGCTTGTCCCATTATTATTCACTTGAAGTACATGGAGATCACAAGCTTGTCCCATTTTAATTCACCTAAAGTACGTGAATATAAGAAGCGTGCCCCATTATAATTCAACTACATCCATGGGGTTCACAAGTTTGTCACATTCTAATTCACCTACATACATGGAGGTAACAAGCAAGTCCCATTCTAATTCACCAGAGGTACATGGAGGTCACAAGCTTGTCTCAATCTAATTCACCAGAAGTAAATGGAGATCACAAGCATGTCCCATTACAATTCAAATGAAGTACATGGAGGTCACAAGCTTGTCCCATTACAATTCATAGGAAGTACAAGGAGATCACATTTGTCCCATTACAATTTGCCAGAAGGATATGGAGATCATAAGCTTGTCTCATGACAATTCATCTGAAGTACATGGAGATCACAAGTTTGTCCCATTACAATTCATCTCGAGTACATAAGAGATCATTGGCTTGTCCCATTACAATTCACCTGAAGAAAATGGAGATCACAAGCTTGTCCCATTACAATTTACCTGAATTAATGGAGATCACAAGCTTGTCCCATTATTATTCACATGAAGTACATGAAGATCACAAGCTTATCCTATCATAATTTGCCAGATTAAATGGAGGTCACAAACATGTCCCAATATAATTCACCTACATAGAAATTACAATCTTGTCCCATTGTATTTCACCTTAGTACATGGAGATCACAAGCTTATCTCATTACAAAGCGTGCCCCATTATAATTCAACTACATCCATGGGGTTCACCTGCATATAATGGTGGTAACAAGATTGTCCCATTCTAATTCACCAGAGGTACATGGAGGTCACAAGCTTGTCTCGTTCTAATTCACCATAAGTAAATGGAGATCACAAGCATGTCCCATTACAATTCAAATGAATTACATGGAGATCAAAAGCTTGTCCAATTCCAATTCAAATGAAGTACATGGAAATCACAAGCATGTCCCATTACAATTCATCTCGAGTATTTTAGAGATCATTGGCTAGTCCCATTATATGTATGGATGTATATATATGTATGATCCTAAGATATATTTTCCATTTTTTGCTGGACATGACCAACAACTGAATCATGATATTGTGGTAACTTAGCACATCTGCAAAGCTGCCCACCACAAAAATATTCAGTCAGGAAGATTTGGTTCAGTTTTCAAGGAGCAATCAGTAACTTTAAGGAACATACTACGGGTATATACAATAATTAAATTATAAACTTTCCATTTTTTTGTTGAAGTCTATTTATTAAGTGCAAGGCTGTGGCAAGACTTCAGCCTTTTTCCATTGTATGAACTGTGGTTATTGTGTAAAGACCCCTTGGTCATTGCTACCATCTGTATATCATAAATGGTGTTTGTTTCATCCTTTTGTATGATTGCTCAGGTGGCCTAGTGGTTAGAGTGTCTACATCGAATGCAGGAGGTCATGTGTTCGATCCCCCGGCCAAGTCATACCAAAGACTTACAAAAATGGTACAGTACTAGCATTTGCCTTGTTGGCGCTCAGCATTAATAGGTTAGTGTTAGACCTGGTTGGCCAGGTGTCAGGATAATGTGAATGGGTGGGAATTCATGGTACATGTCTGCAACATGATGCTCAGTGCCAGACATCACTGTAAACTGGCACACTGCAGACATCGTAGTGATATGACTCAATTTTTTGCAAGCTATGATAAAAGTCCAAATCACACACACTCATCCTATTTTATAAAGTTTCTTTACATAGTTTTGCAGTTGACTTTAATCTTCAGCATTGAAACACCATTGTCCAGAACATTTCCTTAAATTTAGATGTTAATTGATCTGCAGCACTCATGGACAAGTTATTGTCTGCCAGAATCTTTACTAAAATTACCTCTACTTTTATAACAGCCATATCCATGTCGGAAATGGTGTCAAATTTTTTATATTAAGATTGTGAAGAATTTTTTTTTCCCTAGGTTCGTGTTCCTCTGTGATTCCGTATGAATTCTGCAATCATATCAGCCACCATGCGAAATTTACATTCCAACTGAATACATATAACAAAATGTTAAAGTCTCTCAGAATTTTTTTTTAAAAAAATGGTCAAATTGCAGAATACTCCCTTTTGAATCTCTGTAAGTGGCAATTCTTTGCAGGATGTTTGTTATTATTCAGATATTCAGCTTCACAGACTGTCACACTAGATCTGAAAGTGCTGGGAGAAACCATAATCTCTTGTGATATAACCTAATGTGTTGTTAAAATATTGCTTCATTTTTTAAAAACAAATCCAGTGAACACTAAGGAACCTAAATGGTCTCTTGTTGATAATCATTAAGATCTAAAGACAAATCACAGATTATACCTAACCAAGCTGAAATTTAAATGTCATTAGCTGTACAAAATATAAAAGAAGTGATTCTGTTGTCTGAATTAAATTAACTGAAAACATAACGCATTGTTTCTGAAATTAATTGCAGTCACTGAATTTTCTTGAAAATTGATAGTTCAGATTTACTCTAGTAAATTAAATGTCCTCCATCAAATATTGTTTGTTGATTAGTGGAATATAGTGATGGAATTACTAATCTTGGCGATACCATCTTTACAAAAATAATAAATCAACTGGTATCAATATATTTGAAATTTACAGAACATCTCTTGTTTGAAATATCACTTTTCACAGCAAGTTTGGAACAGTTCCAGTGAAATTGAACAGTAGACAGCCCAGTAACAGACAAAGCCCATGAGGTGCGCATATCTGTTTCATGCAATTGCTTGGTAATTGTATTTTCCTGATAGTCTATAGCCACAAATGAAAGGTGTGAAAATCTTATTTCCTTAACTTTTCAGAACCCTTTAATTTAACGATTGCTTCTGTCTGTACTTGAGAGCTTACGTCATGTACATCATCCGTCTTTCATTCTGTCATAGACCTTTACAACAAATATGTAGACTGGTCCCCAGTTAAATGGAAAAGAAGGTAATGTCAACTTTTCTTCTTAATTACTTGGTTGAGGACCCCATGACATAAAGCTTTAGTCATCTGATTTTGCTAGAAATGCCCCTCTGTTGAGTGTTATATCCGTTTGACATAGTCAATCAGCTTGTTCTAAATTAATGTTTTAAAAGCATGACAGTGAAATAAAAAATACTCTCGCAAGGTTTAAATCTAATGCAATGTTTTTTTTTAACAGAACACAAATTATTTCCATAAGTATATAGAAGAGAAAACAAGGGAAGCATGGAAGAATAATAATACTAAATGTGAAAATACAGAACAAAAATGCCAATTTTTTTGATGTAGCCTGTTATACCCCAGTGAATATCTTTTTTTGTGTGTTGGACTTCACAAATGTCAGGCTGTTATGTAAATTTTTAATAAGAAATTTATGGCAAGAGCTATTTGAACATTGGGATTTCTGATATAAACATGTATGAATATCAATTCATATTGTAATATTAATATCCATATCAAATATAATAATCATGCATGAAATCGCAAGATTTAGAGTTCGTGATTCTAATACCATTTTTATAGGTCAAGAATTGAGTTGTCCCAACTAATTTTTAATATTCTCAACTTTTTATTTGAGAAAAATGCTGGTTATTTGCAGAATTTATGACCTTATGAGAAGCTTTATCTTGAGGGCCGTTCAAACAAAATATATTTGGAACCCAGTGATGGCAATTTTAATGAGGAACAATCACCCATTGATGATATTTAGAATTTTGCATCATTTTCATTTGAACTGTTGGAGTAATCGGACTACCCTGGCAGATATTATTTTTTAAAAGTGCCTTCCATGGTTACAAGGCACACCTAAACATTAGTCTGTAGCAGATGCTCCTACAAATATCTTATTCTTTTTATGATTAATGCAAGTATCACTTTTTCACAAAGACTCGCACTCGGCTATCATTATAGTCTTAAGGACATCAATAATCATTTGGTTTTAAGGATTTAACAATTTCACTCCAGAGTTTTTGTTTCTTTTGACCATACTTTTTAAGTTTTAGGTTTTACATCTGGGCATATTTATAAGGAACATATTGCTGAAATTGTTTAAAGATTTTTTTTGGGTCAAGTTTTATTTTTAAGGACCATTTTCTCATGATGATTGTTTTGTGTAATTTTTCGTATTTTTTTCTCGACTGGTTTGCTGATTAAATATTTTGTTGTAAAATTGTCAAAGGGAAGACAATGGGAAGGAACAAATTATGATAATTATAAACACTTGATGCTTCAAAAATTGATAAAAGTTTGTTCTTAGTGTAATGTATGACTAAAGTTGTCTTTGCATCACGGTAAAAATCATCCGTAGTAATTGTTTAGCAACCATGTTGAATGAATTACACGTACCTTTTTTATATAGATACAGTAAAACCTGTCTTGAAAGACCACTGCTATGTGAGACCACCTGTCTTGAGAGACCATATTCTCAAGGCATAAACTTAATGATTATATAGCATTGTGACCTGTTACGAGAGACCACCTGTCTCGAGACCATAATTTTATGGCAGAAAGGGTGGTCTTTCAAGACAGGTTCTACTGTATCAGATTGTACTTGTGAAAATATGATTAGTGTGCCATTTTGAATAGATAATAATTATGTACATTAAACAGTGTAAAGAGCTTTTTATTTTGCTTGAATTGTAGAAATCAGATTTTTGTATTTTGTATTTTTCTTTTCACAGTAATTCAGCTGTTGTGTAATTTGATGTATGAGAGCAAGAAATTTGTATTGCAGTGATATTGATTTAAATTCTCATTTTAACATGGGCATTTGTTTTAAATTTTTTTTATATCACTGATTATATTCACACTGCTGCAAGAAGTATGTAATGGAATGGTGAGAACATGCTGTGTTAGGGTGAGAGAAAATTTCTGTATCTTGCAGTTTTTACATTTCTGGTTAAATGCTACTGTAAAATTGCATAGAAGGTAGGATTTTATCAATTTTTATAATGAGCACTTTACTTTGATGTAGAATTAAAAGATGTCAGTTTTGACAAATTCCAGTTAACTCAGTTGTATGCTTGGGTAAAATAAAATTTGAATTTATCATACATGCCACAATAAAGAACAATACCAAAACAATTTGAATAAACTATTGTTGAGATTTATGTCTTGTTTCTGATGTACATCCTGTACAGTTTACTTAGACTAGGTCTGGCAAGCAGTTTATGCTAGCAATCTGCACTCTTTGATCCCATTGTTTCCCCCCCCCCCCCCACCGTTATACTAAATTATTTATTGGTTTGTAACATCCACCTGCTTTGCTATTATTTGATCCATGGATCCCAATACACAAAATATCACAACAAGCAATTATATATGAATATTCATCTGCTCATGAACGATGTCCAAAACTCGCTTCAGTCAATTAAGCAGTACACTTAATTGCTTATGTATGTTTTCTGTTACCTATGCAATGATTTCTCACTATAAACCATCCTGGTACAGTGTAGTCCCTCACATCACACCGGTAATGTCAAGACAAATTTACCTTTTATATTGAATCCTGTCTCAGTATACAAGGTGACCTTGCCAATAAAGTATACTGGTATACAGCTTCCCTGGTCAGTGCTATTGTTAGCAATCAATATATATATGAAGGCCAGTAAGGTGTCATTTTCTGGAGTTTAATGCCATTTTTCAGCACATGATGGGCTATATATAGCTGTCAGTATATTTATGGTGGAAAAAGAATTCAGGAAGAACCACCAACCACAACAGAAAGTTACTTACTGGCAAGCTTTCTTATGTACCCACATTGGCCAGATACCCGAACCCATTCAGTTGTTGTAGGGTTTAACGCCATTTTTCAGCACACGATTGGCTATACATGGTGGACAGTATTATTGGTAGAGGAAGAACCTGGGAAAACCCCTGGAAAGAACCACCGACCCACGAGAAGCTACTGGCAAGCTTTCTCACACAACTACATTAGTCAAATCTTAGACTCGAACCCACGCAGACAGAGGTGAGATGGCAGTGATCTGTAACGGAGAGCACTTTAGACCACTCGGGGGCTCCGAACCCATTCAGACAGGTGAGAAGTGAGTGGTTTGGGAAGGCAAGCAACAGGATTCCTTACCTGTTGTCAGTTTGTCATTATGAACGTTTTTAGAACATACAGTATAGACATTCTCCAACTTATCCTTCTGCACCAAAACTATCATCTCAAATTGCAGCTTAGAATATTAACACATTAACCCATAATATGGCATTTACAGGGCAAAAGGTAGTAGTCTACTGTCCAGAGGTGTAGCGATGATATTTTGCGCCCGGGGACAAACTATAAAATTTGCACCCCAGCGATCTTGTGACAGATTTATTACCCATGTTTTCTTATTATAATGTAACGTTGCAAGCCTCATTTTGGCGCCCCTGTACCTTGGCGCCCGGGGACATATGTACCCCCCCGCTCCCCCCCTCGCTATGCCTCTGCTACTGTCAAGGTCTGTAGCCTCGAGGTCAAGCACGATACACTAAAGTGGGTGGTATTATAGAAAGGTAGACAGATTTTGATACCAAACAATCTGGACATTTTAGTTGCACTACAAAATACAGAGGGATGAACCTAATTTTTAGGACTTGTTTCTTTTGCACCAAAAATTTGTCCATGGTCAGAATCTGATTTTGTTTCCAGATTTTAGACTTTATGGTCTCAGACCTAAGACAGACCGGTCTGAAGTGCACACAGATAGGTGAACCTTTGCAAAAAGTAGGATTAGGTGGACATTATTAATAGTCTTCTCTATACGAAAATTATGATTCCGTGGAGCAAAAAAAAAAAAAAACCTGCTCATGCGTGAGCAAACCAACAAACAACAAATGGAAAACGTTTTTGTTAGCACAACTATGCATTGGGCTAATGGAAAATTACTTGGAAGTTGATGTAATATGATGCATTCAGAAATAGTCATCTTTATGTTTTAACTACTCACATTTAATGCGAAAACAGCAAAATCCTCATAGGGATTAATGTGTTAAAGGCTAACTGATATGGAATGCGGGGGGGGGGGGGGGGGGGGAGTCACAGAGGAATGTTTAAAAATGTCACCCCACAAAAAAAGAATGTTCAGTCTAGAAACAATAATTATCTTCCCTCTTGCTATAAGTGATTTTGATGATGGGCCCAGCCCATTCCTATAATTTTCAAACAAATATGAAACTTATCTCCTTCTCCTAGAAATAAAAATGCTTTGTACTAGAAGAATAAATCAGGAACAGTTGTTTATTTGCCAATTACTATTTACATGAAAATATTGTTACACAATGTAAAAATGTAAATGACCAGTGACATTATTTCTTTGTTATAAATATGTTGCTAATATGAGATCTAGGTGGTCGTCTGTATCTTTGTTTCCACAAGATCCATGTAACCCCAGCTAGAGCAAACCTGTAAAATACAGAATAATGATTTGAATAAACTGCACAAACGTAAAATTTATTGGTGCCAATTTAGAAACCTACAAATAAGTGAGTCTTTATTTACTAATACTTATGTAGTTTTTATAAATGTGACCAACACAAAAAGGGAGACCACTTTTAGTGACTTCACAAAAGCAGCCTCACTAAATGTAAGACCACACTGTATTCTGTTTGTACAAGTGACCTGCCTATAAGAAAGGCCATCATTTACTCATCCTATGTAAATTTTACACATTATATAGTGTGTGTGTGTGTGTGTGATCTGGATTTTTAACAGCTTTCTTTAACAATTTTTCAGTCATATTGCTACTACGTCAGCAGTGTGGCAGTTTATAATGATGTCTAGCAGCGCTGGGGCATCATGCCACATACATGTAGCATCATGTCCCACCCAGTCACATTATCCTGACACCGACCAGTCCTAACACTAACCTCTTAATGCTGAGAGCCAAGCAAGGCAGCTGTTAGTACCTTTTTTGGAAGTCTTTGGTGTAACTTGACTGGGGATTGAACCATTGACCTCCCACATATGAGGCAGGTGCTCTAACCACTAGGCCACCGGAGCGGTATCCATAAATGATATGCATCATCATAACAATTTTATATATAGGATAGGATCAATAAGATACAAGAGTCTCGAATGAAAAACAAATCAGTAAAGTAATAAAACAGACAAACAATCACAAACATTTATGTTTGTATAAAGGATATAAAACATATCAAGTTTTTAATTAACATTTTAATATAATTTTATATAATGCCTTGGTATTATGGCCACTAGGATACAAAGTATCTACTCCAATAAACTTCTCCATGCACAATATATTTTGGCATGAAAGAAAAATCAAGTACAGAGTGATTATTTGTACTAAAATGTATTGAAATATTAGAGAAGAATTGAGGATCTCTATACATTTTTTATATCAGGTAATTCATATACTGAAAACCTATCCAAATTTATTGATAGTATTTTACAACCTTTAATGAAATAACTTCTTTCATACATAAAAGATACTTCACTGTAATGATTTCATTAAAAAGTTGAAGTCTATTCCACAGCTATCTGATAACTCAATCCTGGTATCATAAGATATAACAACACTAAATACCAACATTCTGCATGCAGATGGTATTATAGCATGTAACTATTTTATTGACACCAATCCTAATAACAGCACACTATCTAGTGAAGATATTTAAAAAAAAAATAAACTTATCTTGGAAAATACTTATTTCCAATTTAATAATACGAATTACATCCAAATAATGGTTACAGCAATGAGTAGTCCTATGGTTCCTTCATAGGTTTCCATTTCATGGGTAAACTAGAAAAATATTTTCTTCAAAATGAAAAGTTTAATCCTTTTGTTTGGTTTTAATTTTTAGATATTTATGATCTTGAACCATTCATCTGAAGCATTTCAAAAATTCACAGATTGCCTAAATCATTTTTACCCAATGATTAAATTTACTTTTATTGCATCTAGTATGCATGTTTCATTTTTAGATGTAAATGCAAAAATATTGATAATACTCTCTACAAATGTTCGTTTAAAAAAGACTATCAACCTAAATATAGAATATTCTTCCTGTCATCCCATGTCATGTAAAAACAGTATACCATATAGCCAGACCAAAAGATACAGACATATTTCAGATGATTGTCAATTACAAAATTCACTGAATGAATTAAAAACATATTTCCAAAATCGAAATTGTCCCACACAAATATTTGATTCTGCTCTTAACAAAGCCTGTAAATTTACTCAACACTAGACTTTAAACACAGCAAAATGTACAACAGAGAAAAATATAATTCCTTTCACAACACAACATAATCTGTCATTACCTAATATAGGCCTTATATTTAATAAATTATTTTGGAGTCACCTAAATTTATAAAAAAAAAACATTGTAAAAAATACTTGACAAAATATTACCACTTCTTACTTATAGAAGACCCAAGAATTTGCAAGATTTTATAATTAGAACTAAACAGACAAAACATTAAAAGATATTTTTTGTCATCTAAACAAAACAGAAATTGGTACTCTCAATGTACAAATATAATAGAAATTACTTATTTTAGTAGGACCAATACAAAAGAAGTATTTTCCCTACATTATAACACTAATTGCATAACAACTGATGTGATTTATTTAATAACCTGTACAAAATGTAGCATGCAATATGATGGATAAACACTTCAAATTTCTGAGAATAATTATCCTTTTCGTGTATTTTTTTTAATAGAGATCCTAATTAATGCAACATATTTTAATACAAATAATCAATCTCAATTTTTCTTTCATGCCAATAGATATTGTACATTTAGAAATAGACTCATAAAAGTTACTACATTCATTAAGTTAGATACTTTGTATCCTAATGGCCTTAATACCAAGGCACTATTTAAAATTGAATGAAACGTTAATTAAAATATTGATATGTTAAATATCCTATGCAGAAATATAATAGTATAAATGATTGTTTGTCTCTGTTTTATTATGTTACTAAGTAAGTAGTTCAATGAATCTTCTATTTTTAGTCACAGCAGGTATATTTGATGGTGTACCAGCATCCGTGGTAGAACTTGAAAGCCTTTTTAAGCCCTTCAATTCAAGATACTTTCTGTAAAATTTGGTGACTAAACTCTGTTGACTCCTTTTTTTTATAAAAAGAACTCATTTCAAGGTTTTTCTTCTTTCTGGTAATGTTGGCCATTTTGATGGTTCACTAGCATCATGTGTACAAACTGGCTTAAATTCTGCTGAGTGGTTTTGGAGAAACAGATCTATCAAGGATTTTCCGTTTTCTGTAATCAGCCACTAAGTTTAATGGAATATCAGCAACATTTGTAAAATCTGAAAGCCGTTCATTCTAGAATAGTTTCTGTCAAATTTACTCAATTCTGTTAATTAGTTTTTGAGGTGCTGTTAGAAGATTTTTCTATTTTTTGTAATGGTGGCCATATTTGTAGGCAGATCAGCATCATTTGTACAAACCTTATGCCAGTATGTGTGATGCCAAATCGGGTTGAAATCAGTCTAGTGTTTTTTTAATTTAAAAAAATGAAAATTGCAACTTTGGCTATCAGCAACAGGCTATGGTCATATTGTTGCCAAGGTGTTTAAAAATATATGTGAAAAGGAACTTACCATGTCATTGCATAGCTCACATGTTGATCTCGGAAATGCATCCTGGTCTGCCCACCTACTGGTCCTCCTACAACAGTACTTGCTGGAATCAGAAAATAAAAACAGGTTAATAACATGTTATAATGTCACTTAAAATATATTGTGTGCTTCAAAGTGGCTGCAATACACCCAGAAATTTCACATACCATTATTGAACCAAAGAAGTTATAAACAAGGTCAGGGTGTAACAAATAAGCAGCCAAAATTAAAACAAAAGGTCACTCATAAAAAAACGTTAGCTTGCATTGAGCTAATTTTATAGATTGGTTTGGTTACTGTCCTCGAGTTGTATCTGCTATTTTTTTTCATGAGTACAGGTAGGTGAAGTGGTTCCAAAATAATAATGATTAATTAACAAACTGTGAAAGAAAAAGTCACTAAAGTGTTAAAATTTGGTCACAGTCATCAGGTTTTGGGATAAACTCTCTTTGAGATGCATCCATAAAAATGTATTTTTATGAGTGTAGATCAAATAGGGTGTATGAAACTTTAGTGTAGGTGAACATAGGAGACTATGAAGATGAGTGAAGGTGAAAAAGGGTCCACGAAGCTGAATGTAATTAAAATATGGTCCATTAAATTTGAGTGTAGGTGAACTAGGGTCCATGAAACCATGTACAATTAAAATAGGGTCCATGAAGCTGAATGTAATATTGTCCATGAAGCTGAATTTAATTGAAATAGGGTCCATTAAACCAAGTGTAATTAAAATAGGGTCCATGAAGCTGAATGTAATTGAAATAGATTCCATGAAATTGAGTGTAATTAAAACAGGGTCCATGAAGCTGAATGTAATTGAAATAGGGTCCATAAAGCTGAATGTAATTGAAATAGGGTCCATGAAATTGAGTGTAATTAAAACAGGGTCCATGAAGCTGAATGTAATTGAAATAGAGTCCATGAAATTGAGTGTAGGTGAACTAGGGTTCATAAAACCAAGTGTAAATAAAATAAGGTCCATAATGCTGAATGTAAATGAAATGGGTTCAATGAAATTGAGTGTAATTAAAATAGGGTCCATAAAGCTGAGTATAATTAGAATAAGTTCCATGAAACCAAGTGTAAATCAAAAAAGCTGAATGTAATTGAAATAGAGTCCATGAAATTGAGTGTAATTAAAACAGGGTCCATGAAGCTGAATGTAAATGAAATAGAATCCATGAAACAAAGTGTAATTAAAATAGGGTCCATAAAGCTGAATGTAATTGAAATAGGATCCATGAAATTGATTGTAGGTGAACTAAGGTCCATGAAATTGAGTGTAGGTGAACTAGGGTCCATGAAATTGAGTGTAGGTGAACTAGGGTCCATGAAATTGTGTGTAGGTGAGATAGGGTCCATAAAATGACCAATGAACAGACAGCTGACCAGAAAAAAGTCAAACAAATTTGAAAATTAGATCAAAGACCTACTGATGGGAGTTGTAGTGGCTTAGGGATTAACATGCATGACTAACTACTGAAAGGCTAGTGTTTCAAATCCTGACCTCAGACTACACATGGTGTTACGTGCTTAGGCTCGAATAAGCAGCAACACAGAAAGAGTGAAAACTAACAAGCTTGTATAACTTGAACAATGAATTTATTAAGTACAATTATTTTCATAAAATAAATAAACTTACAGTTTTAGAGAATCAAATCCAACATTAATACAATATAGAATTCACAATAATAATCCACTAATGGAATTACAAGAGTCCTGATAAATAAATGTTCTAATAGTTCCAGGTTCGAATCTTGACGATGTAATCCCCAATGGCTGACAATGTCACGTGATGTAGTTCTTGTTTTATTATCATCCAAAAGAATTATGAGCACATGTTTTCTCCTCCAAATAGATAAATAAATCCTCTTTATTCAATGAATTGACACAATGTCCAGAACAAGATAATTAAAATTATAACTCAAACATAAATACACAACTGTTAACTTTAAAGCCCAGATTCTACTGAACTGTTCTATCCCAGTACAATGAATAAAATACCCATTTTCTAATGTAAACAAGGGATCACGTGATTTTCTAGAAAGTCAAAGAAAAAAACTACCTTCACTAAATCACGTACTCTAGAAATTTCCTACCCCCAAGAACTAAAAATAAAAAGTTGTCCTTGAAATTAACCAATAGTTTTAGGAGCTTGTTGACAATGTCTAAAGCAGGGTAAGGAATTAGGTCAACAAGCCAAGGTCAAAAACTTGTTTACAGTTAAAGGATGGTCAGCCTAAACTTTCTAGAAAAAATCTTCCAATTAATGAATATTAAAGTCAAAATGACAAATTTGGATTTGACAAAATAATTAATTTAAATCCAATAGCCGTAACGATGGTCAGCAGCAATATCAATGGTGTGTCCATGGGTAAGGCACTTGCCTCCAAATATCTCACCACAAAATAGCCTAATTGTGTTGCTGTGCCATAGAGCATCAAAAACCAAGCTAGGGTATGTTCAAGTTACTCATTGTGCAGTATATCTACATTCCAATTTTCATGTGTAGGTTAAAGATGGTCCAAGATACTGAAGGTGTAACAAATGAACAGAAAACCACAGACACAAAAACGAACAAAATGCTCTATCTCCTACCACCATTGTTGGAAAGGGTAATATTAAATAGAACTTTAAACTCTTGTTAAACAATGAAATTCATAAAACTAAAGTAACTTATTCAGTAGGCTACATGCTAACAAAGTGTCTGCCATTATTGTTTTCATGTAATCTATCACAATACTGTAAAACCTGTCTTAACAGACACTGGAAAAGTTAAGAGGTTCACTTTATAAACTTTTTTTTAAAGTGAGGGGTGTGGAAGTGGATATATTAATGGAAGACATGTTTAATGATTAGTGGTCCCACTCTTAAACAGTTTCCTTGACCAGTGGCCACCCACTTTATATGGTTCAAGTTACACGTGTTCAAATATACCCATCAAGGACAGCCACCTTCAAACATGGCCGAAATATTAGTGCAAAAACTGTCAAATTTGCAAGCAGGCACATCATATTTGTTTACAGACATGACTCTCATTAATATTTATTTCTAAATTCAACACAACATTTTTTCCAACATGCCGAAAAAGTCAATTCGCCCAAACAGTGAGGTAAGTACATGTAATCATAATGTATTCCTAAACAGTGAGGTAAGTACATGTAATCATAATGTATTCCCAAACAGTGAGGTAAGTACATGTAATCATAATGTATTCCCAAACAGTGAGGTAAGTACATGTAATCATAATGTATTCCCAAACAGTGAGGTAAGTACATGTAATCATAATGTATTCCCAAACAGTGAGGTAAGTACATGTAATCATAATGTATTCCCAAACAGTGAGGTAAGTACATGTAATCATAATGTATTCCTAAGATAGTTGTAACTTTGATAATTACTGTCTATTCTTAGCAGTGATAATAATCAAGATAACAAAATCTAGCCACTACAAGGCAAAGTATCAGTGATAATTATCAAGATGACATAATTATCAAGATAACAAAATTATCAAGATGACATAATTATCAAACATAATTATCAAGATAACATAATTACAAAGATGACATAATTATCAAGATGACATAATTATTAAGATAACAAAATTATCAAGATAACATAATTATCAAGATGACATAATTATCAAGATAACATAATTATCATGATAACAAAATTATCAAGATGACATAATTATCATTATCATTTTTTTTATCACATAACAAACTTCCTTTTTTTGTAAACACTGTGCAGCCCATGTGGTAACTATGAACTCCTAATGATGGATGCAAAAAGTGCAAAATGTCATCAGACATTCTCAGGTTAGACTGAACAGTGAAAGCAATTCAACTATTAAATGAAAAGAGGGACTGATCATTGCTATTAAGAGTGAGTGGGATAACAGGATCAACAGATGTACAGGATAGTTACAGAAAGTTGTGCCAAGATTGTATTGACAAGGTCCTTTAGAATCACAACTAATAATTATTCTTAATTTTTAAACATTAATTTTATCATATTAACAAATTGATTTTATAACTTGATAGCATTTGCATTAATTTTGATAAAGATATAAATTGTTTTGCAAAAATTGGTTATGCTTTTCATATTTTATATGTTGTTATTGCTGACATATGCACAATAGACAAATTATCTCACAAGTAAAGCTGTCAACGGGTACCCGTTTGTTGATGTTAACTTGGGTAATAAACTAGGCAGCTGGGTACCTTAAAAGTTTTTTAAAAAAACAAACAGGTTTCCATGTTTCCAAGTTCAGATCCAAGTCATCTACTGCAGTTGAGTCATGTAATAGCAATTACAATTTTGTGGATCATGTCATATGACTATTGGCTGTTGCACAATTATTCATCGTTAAAGGGGCTCAAATTGCTTACAACTTATGTCAAATATATGTACTATATAATATACAAGGTTGGATACCTCTCCTTTTCCGAAAAAACATTTAAAAGTCTACACTAAAGTTTCAAGTCAGATTTGTCATAGCGTAATAAATATCGATGTTTATCTCACATATTCGACTTGGTAAGCCTCTCCAAAGCTTGGCTTACTATCATACCTATATGGAATATCCAACCATTTTCCCATGCTACTGTTCAACATGGTGCCCGCTTAATATGCAGGTGCAACTCACTAAATGGAATGCTGCCCTCTCATTGGTCAAAGGAAAATGATGTACCAATTTATAATGGATTTTCAGTTGGCAAATGAGAAGGCTGCATTCCATTCAGCACATTACACATTCATATTAAGCATGCATTAGCATGGTTATGTTTAGCTGTAGCGTCAGACAATGGCTTGGTATTCCTATAAAGTCCATGTCTCAACTCAAGTAAAAGTCATCAATAAAGTACGATGCCAAGCAAATGTTACTGTGCATTATATAGTTGTCTTGTTTCAGTCACATGGAACTTCACCTTCCACATTTTGACCCCCAAATCACTACTTTTTTCTTACCCCAAAAGTGCAGACCATCCAAAGTTTGGTAGCTGTAGAAGGTTGACAAATTGTGCTATTATGCAGAACTCAAACTGGTAACAGGCAGATGTGGATGGGCAAATAGCATAATATACTCCATCTTAAGGCCAGCAATTACAAATGTGTAATATCCTGACAATTGTTGCTACTACCTTAAAATCTAACAATGTCATCCACAAAAAAATGTTAACAAGCTCTTTAGATATAAGGAAGATGGGGCATTTCTACAATTTGCTCCAATTTTTTTATGAGCTGGGGATGGACTCTGGATCGAACGCTGGCACATCATGGGACAATGTAAACACAACTGTATCATTTTCATGTAAAAATGGGAATAAATAATTATGGAAAATGTTTTTCTTAGTAGAAAAGTCTTACACCAAGAGTGGAAACAAATGTTTTATTTTTCTTTGGTGCTTTATGGCACAGCTACACAAGAAAGTTATTCAGTGCCAGGACAATTCAAGCGCTTTGCCCATGTACACACCATCATTGGTGACCCAGGCTGGTCCGATGGAAGGATTCAAACCTGCTTCTTTTTGGTTACATGTGGCATGCTAACTGAGCCGCTGCAGCATACATACCAACCCCACCCCACCCCTGAGAGCCATAATCAAAATTATTGCTATTCTAAGATGAAAAAAAAGTCATTTAGGTGTAAAAAGTGTAGTTAATATATTACTTGCCACAATTACAATTTACAGCAAGTATAAATAAGATACATTGTTACGACTAGTCTGGTTCTGCAACGAGTCAAAATTCATGTCACAACAGGCAAAATCAATATGAATTAGAATCAGAATACAAACACAAAGTATACTGAAAAATTATTTATATTCAGCACTCACTTCAATTAGTCAACATGTTAACTGAATGATCACTATCTGTAATACTGTAAAGATCATAGTCAAGTGCTCAAAGCTCTGTAATATATTATAATCTATTCTTCATTTAAGGACTGTAAAGCGGTGTTGATTTGTCCTTTTTTCTGATATGATATGTACTGAAGTTTGAAAAGATCCATCATTTCCATCATATAACATCCACAACTCATGCTGAAAAGCTCTTCACTTAATATCTGGTACCATTTTCTGTAAAAATAGACTGATTCACGAACTAGCTTATCAATGAAATCAATCTGAGGCAAAGTTTACATAAAATTATGAAGAAACCCAACTGTTTTCTTAGAAATGGGTCATATCAAGTTGTTATATACAGCAAATAAGGAAAGTCGTCTTACGTGATTGTTATACAGCAGTCACCTTTTTAAGAATATTTTAAATTTGTATGAGTGAAATTAAAGAAATGATAATAAAAATGACAAAAAATGTTTTACTGCTATCTTATTTTATTTTTTTTACTGTATGAAAAAAGTGTAATCCATATAGTCTAGCAGAAGATGTAATTTGGGGAAACCCCCAAATGATTACTTAGAAAGCATAATGCTTGCTGCAACTCCAAGACCTTGTTTAGATATGGCAGCAATCTGAAAATCAATGCCAACTTTGCTATTATTGAACTAATCTGAGTACAACCAGTATTTTTGAGGGACCCCGAGTGGCTGAGTGGTCTAAAACGCTCTCCGTTACGGATCACTGCCATCTCACCTCTGTCTACATGGGTTTGAGTCTAAGATTCGGCTAATGGAGTTATCTGAGAAAGCTTGCCAATAGCTTATTGAGGGTCAGTTGTTCTTTCCGGGGGTTTTCCCAGGTTCTTCCTCCACCAATAATACTGGCCGCAATGTGTAGCCTACAGTGTCCTAAAAAATGGCGTGAAACCATACAACAACAACAACAACCAGTATTTTTTTTTATATATCTGAACAGATGAAATGAACAGAATACATAAGCACTGTACACATGGGCAACTAACTAACTGCTCCATAGCACTCACCAAAATCTGCATCAATAAAGACAAGTTCTGTTCCTGCTGAGCTGGCCAATGTATCAATGTCCCGATATCTATATGAATCTGGAAAACTATTATCCCTTACTTCGGAAAAGAAAAGAGCTCTCTACAAATAAAGAACAGAAATGTTTAGTTCTTAACTGAAGAAGACTGCAAAACTGCAAAGACAATGCACACTTATGTTTATCTTGATTAAAACACCAACTTAAATATAATTTCTTTTCATCATATCAGAGGAAATCGGCAAATAATCTCATTGGAAAGTCTAGATTGCATGGGTATACATATGAAATCTCACTGAAAAGTCTAGATTGCATGGATATACGTATGAAATCTCATTGAAAAGTCTAGATTGCATGGATGTACAAGTCTGAAATCTCATTGAAAAGTCTTGACTGCATGGATATACAAGTCTGAAATCTCACTGAACAGTCTAGACTGCATGGCTATACAAATCTGAAATCTCATTGGAAAGTCTAGATTGCATGGGTATACGTATGAAATCTCACTGAAAAGTCTAGATTGCATGGATATACAAGTCTGAAATCTCACTGAAAAGTCTAGATTGCATGGATATACAAATCTGAAATCTCATTGAAAAGTCTAGACTGCATGGATATACAAGTCTGAAATCTCATTGTAAAGTCTAGATTGCATGGATATACGTATGAAATCTCATTGAAAAGTCTAGATTGCATGGATATACAAGTCTGAAATCTCATTGAAAAGTCTAGATTGCATGGATATACATATAAAATCTCATTGAAAAGTCTAGATTGCATGGATATGCAAGTCTGAAATCTCACTGAAAAGTCTAGACTGCATGGATATACAAGTCTGAAATCTCATTGAAAAGTCTAGACTGCATGGATATACAAGTCTGAAATCTCATTGGAAAGTCTAGACTGCATGGATATACAAGTCTGAAATCTCATTGAAAAGTCTAGATTGCATGGATATACATATAAAATATCATTGAAAAGTCTAGATTGCATGGATATACAAATCTGAAATCTCATTGAAAAGTCTAGACTGCATGGATATACAAGTCTGAAATCTCATTGAAAAGTCTAGATTGCATGGATATACATATAAAATCTCACTGAAAAGTCTATATTGCATTGATATACAAATCTGAGATCTCACTGAAATGTCTAGATTGCATGGATATACAAATGTGAGATCTCACTGAAATGTCCTGGCCATTCATGAAGTACAGAATTTTTCACCCATATATCCATGGCTTATACTGTATTTACCCACTCCACAGAATTTGGATGGGTTCAGGATCCATTTTTTAAAATAAAATGTGGGGAGGAGGATCACTTTCCATTTGAAACAAGAGGGATATTTTCTACATATATTATTAATTCTATGAAGAAATGATGTGGGTCTGAAAATATTTTGTAAAATTTAAGCCCATTGTGTTAATATTTTGGTGTAATGAGAAATTAGTATGAATGTTTCTAATTTGTATCTTAGAATGAACAACAAGGAGTACCAGACTCATTTTGAATACTATAAATAAGTACCAGAATAACGTCTATCTAATAATATAAACCTGGAGTAACAGAGTAACTTTGATTACTTTAACACTGAGCGACATAAGAACTTGAAGACTATAACCTTGAGTATCAGAATAACTTTGACAATATAAACCTGGAGTAACAGAGTAACTTTGAATGAATATTATAACACTGAGTACCAGAATAACTTTGATAATATAAACCTGAGTAACAGAATAACTTTGATAATATAAACCTGAGTAACAGAATACCTTTGATAATATAAACCTGAGTGACAGAATAACTTTGATTATATAAACCTGAGTGACATAATAACTTTCAATACCATAACCCTGTGTACCAGAATAACTTTCAATGCTACTGTAGACCCTGTCTTGAAAGACCACCACTTTTGCCAAAAAAGTATGGTCTCTCAAGACAGATGTTCTCTCATAACAGTTCAATATGCTATACAAACAATAAATTTGTGCGCTGCACTGTGGTCTCTCAAGACAGGTGGGAAACATAGCAGTGGTCTTTCAAGACAGGTTTTAGTGTATAACACCGAGTAACAGAATCACTTCAAATACTATAACCCTGAGTACCAGAATAACTTTGAATAATATAACCTGGAGTAACAGAATTAATTGGAAAACTGAAACCCACATGCCAGAAAAGAACACTTCTATGACTGTTTTTTTAAATACAATTTTTTCTTCTTCAATGATTTCTATAATGTAACGAGTCAGCTGATCAAATCTGGTGCAATCATACTTTTGTACAATGACTCATTTGTGCATTTACATTGAAATCTGGTAGTAGACTCCTCCTCCTCTATAATAATAATAATAATAATAATAATAATAATAATAATGAAGACTTTGAATAGTGCCTAAACATTAGAAGCTCTAAGCTTTCTATAGTGACCACAGTCATTTTTTGGATATTGAAATAACTGCAAACACTTGTTTTCTTCATATAGATCTTTTTAACAGCATTCCAAAACAGTTTATTGTTTTAAAATATCTCTATTAGAAAAAAGTTATGTAACTTTTAAGTTCCAAAATATTAAAAAATTTCTAGAATTTTTGTCTAATGTAAATGTATTCAGATTATGTGCCAGTCGCGGAACCGAAGTAATATTTGATAAAAATGTTATAACTTTATTATTTGTTGAGATATTAATAAGAAATTTGATATTCTGATTGCATTTTTCCTGCTGAATGCACTACTCTCATTAAATATGTTGTCTGACTTCAATATTTTCATTTATAACTGAAAATCATATTAAAAAATTCACAACTTTTATGGCAGTTAACTTAATACAAATGTATCACATAGCAAAAGTTCATATGTAAGGAAAATAACTTCGAAAACAACAAAAATGAAATGTTTTTTCAATACTGTGATTGAAGCAATGTTGCAGGACCTAATTAAAAACATACTGTGATGTTAAACAATGTCACTAAATCCTTGTATAGAAGAAGAAGAAAAAAAAATGAAGAATTGACAATAATAACAAGAATTTTATATTCCAGCCAGAGACCATGCTTTAATTAAAAGTATGTACATTTAAAGTTTTTATAATGCTTTTTAATTTCATTAAACTCTTTGATGTACCATTGTCCACCTGAATTTATGCAATCGGGAATGAACTTGTTTGACAGAATAAACTTCTTGTCAACAATTTGTGTGTCTGCCCTACAAGGCCATTGAAAGTACCCTTCCTTTCTGCATGGTGACATGAACTTCACACTTGCTGTTTGATTATCCTTCACTCTTTCAACAATACCAGGATACCAGGAGTCTTGGTAAGCAGTTGCCACATGCTCATTTTCTCTGAACATGTGGTTTAATTCTTTAAACATTATGTCATGGGAATCGACCGAAACTTTCCGCTGATTCTTTTTCCACCTTTCAGCAGCAGATCCTTTCCTTTTTTGGCCTTTCTTTGTGACCATTTCTGTGTGAATTTCAGCCACAACTTTATTTTCGTTTGATATGTGGTCTTGTCGCATTTCCCGACCACCTTTTCGTGCTGAAAGCAGAATGCTATGACGATGATCAGGCTTCATTTCATTTAACCACTTCATCATGGGAATTCTGTTGCATTTCAACAACTGTACAGATGTATGGTGGTGCATTGATGCACTAGGTCGCCTCCTCTGACTGCTGTCCAGATCGCTAAAGTGATGCTCACATTCAAGATTAGTAAGATGAGCAAAATTTGTTCTCTGTTCTTCCGTTTCATATCAGCATCGACATGGTACTTTCCACCATCAAGAAAGTCTATCAGCTGTTTGTCGATTACTGCAACCATAGCCGAGGCAACAGTTACGATGGTCTTCAACAACAGATCTTTGGTCTATTTTTTTTATTTATTGAAAACAGACAGTCAGCTAATCTTTGATGATGATTGACCTTTCCAATATCTAAGAGATCATTTGGTGACCAATGTTCATTTTGGTTCAGAAGATGAGTGGGTGTTTCCATACACTGTTGTAAAAATTGTTTAATTTCCAGAATATGTTGTGAAAGGTCTAGATAAATTACTTTGCCTGTGGTGATGCGATTCCAGTAAGGCCCTGTCAACTTCATGAAAAATAGACCAAAGCACTGTAAAAATGTACAGACTATGTCAGACTTTTAATAGCATTAATACAGATTTTAGCTTCAGATTGGGATTGTCCAATGTTATAAAGTCCTGGCTATGGATAAATACTTCAGCTGAAGTTTCAAATACTGCATTAAACCTGTTGTCTCTGTAATTTCCTATTACTGACTTAATACCATTTGCCATGCAGTGTGCATCCCACCTGTCCCGTATTCCATTGTGGTCATCAGCTGGTCCAAACACTTCTGATGTTGTACGAACAACCCTCTCAATGACAGTTTCTTTTTTACTCCAATACTGGAACACTGGTAGAGCATCACGTCCAACCGGTCCCACTGAATCGACTAGTTCAGTTTCTAATTTTTTAATGCCGGGTTTGGTGTAGCTATGGAAGCCAAGAAGCACATGAGCCATACAGTAGAAATGATGAACAATACCTTTGTCCCCTTCAAAGTCTTTCAAAACATCATCACGCCATTCTTCTAACAACTTATTGGCCAATTTTTCATTGCTTGCTCTATCGCTCATTGTGTAAGATAATTTCTCTAAAGATCGGGCCACAAATGTTGCTTCATCTTCTGTTTCTTCCTTGACCATGTTTGCATGAAGTTTACCGAGCTCATTCAGGTTGTTCTTTGTAACATTATTTATGGAAATTGCATTCTCTTTATAAACTTGATCAAACCCTAAACTGATCACATCACCACTGTCAAGTGTTATTGAAGTGTCTACAATTTTCTGTTTTTTCCGTGTTGTGCCATCCCTACCTAAGCCCCAGTTTTCAGCTTTATTGAGATTTTCTGAAATAAATGTTTTTACTATGTAATGTCCTTCATCGACTATTGCTTGAGTTGTTGTTGGGTTTGGCAAATCTGATCTGTCTAAACGTTTTCCTAAGATATGTCTTAACACAGACTGAATTACTGGAGAAACATTCTCAACAGCAACTTCTAACCCAACCAGTTCAATGACACAAAGACGAAACTCGTGGCTATAGCTTCCATCTTCATTTTTGGTCTTTATACTTTCATTTATAATTTCATCAACATCTTCTTCAACTTGTGCTACTTTGTTCTCCTTGTCTAGTATTTGAGATCTAATCATTTTGCAGCTGTAACATTTGACATTACATCTTTCAGCATCATCAGGTACAAAAGACTCTCTCTGTCTCAATTTCAAGTGGAGACTTTTAATTTCAGTTCTTAAATAACTGTTGCTTTTCTGAAGGGACAAGATCTTTGATTTCTCACTATTTCTTTTCTCAGAAATAATTCTTACTTGCTCTGTCAATACAGTAATTATGTCAGCTGATGCTTGGTTCTCATTAGTCACAGTTTCAAGCTTGAGTCCACTTTCTTTCAATTTTTCAGTCATCATCTTTATTTGGTTCTTTTGCCTGCTGATTAATCCTTTCAAGCCACGCAATGCTTGCAAGTGTTTCTTTGAGGTCTCATCTCTTTTATTTACATTTCGCACAGAATAGTGACCAATCCTATTTTTAATGTTTTCTAACTTCTCAGTATTTTCTGAAATTTTTTTCTGAAGTTTTGAACAGTTTCAACTGTTTCTTATTTGAATACTTAAGAAAGTTAGTTTCTTTTTTCAAAGTTTCATCATCATTATCATCACTGTCAACAAGATTACAACTTACCTGATCAGTGGGATTTTTCTTAGTGCAAAATTCATTTTCGCTTAAATTGTCATTTTCTATCTGCTGAAAAGTTTCCTTTGTATCTGCTTCATCACAAAACACTGTTCATATTTTTGTGTGCTCAAATATGGACTGAATGTGGCATTCATTAGCTCCTTTACATTTTTAAACCCAGAAATTTTCTTTTTGGAAACAAGTTTTTTTTCCTGTTCACATACTCTACTATCTTTTGTTTTTAGAGATTTCACATTCATATATTCAAAGTTGGAGTTCAACTTTGAAATAATATTGAACAAGGAATATAAGTTTTTGCCATGGTGTTCAATGTATGATTTGATTTCAAGGACAAGTCCATTTGTTAGTTACTGAATTGGATTCAAGTTATTTTCATCTTCTAAGTCCTGTGTTGTTATATTTAGTTCCTTGCAGAATGGACCAGGGAATGCAGCCATCTTGCACTTTGAATGTTAAAACTTTTAATATCATGTACCTGCAAAATAAATTATCACTTTTTTGACTCTATTTTATTTCTATTTGGAAAACATTATTGATGCTATCAAACATCATCAATGCATTATGAATTTAAGATCCCATTTGAAATGTGCGCGTAATTAAGTTGCTAAGTTTTGTCAAAGTAGAAAAAAAAAAAAAAATCATAGCAAAACTTTGCATTTGTCTGATAGTGATGTGATTTTAATCTCATAATTTTATCAGTGCCCCATTACAAAATTTAAACAAATGAATAATGAATATCAGGTTGAACATATTTTAAAACCGATTAAAGTTTGTCAGTTGAGATATTTACAGCATCGAACTTAAGCCTATTTATAGCAGACGAAAATCTACGCTTTAAGTTTGCGTGTTCATTTTGCGACTGTATACTGTCTAAACTGTATAACAAGCATAATTACGATAAAAACTATTAAAAAAATATCTTTCCTTGTTCTTCTTGCACACCAATTTGTACATAAATAATAATAAGATTATGTTTGGAACATCGGTTGTGGAAAGGTTGACGTCGTCATCAGCTGTTAGAAAATTCAAATATGGCGGCGGATGTCAACACCGGGTGATTCTAATATTTTACAAATTCGATGCTCGTTGCGGGTGATTTAAAAATGTTTCCGATATATAAATTTGGTATCAATATAAAGCTTGGAATATGCCGATTTTGATGGTATATGTTGCATTTATTTAAATTGTCAAATTTGTGGCCAAATCTGCGTAAAGTTTGAGGGATTATTTCTTTGCGTAGGAATATCGTAGGAAATTGCTACAACCACTAACCGAATTGTTTACATCTCCTCTGATTGGATTGAAAATTTCATGAATATTCATAAAGTTTTAATAACCCGCATTTTGTTTGAAAGAACAGTAGGGTCACGCGAACGCGGCATGATTAACGCTTTTTCCAATGACGCATGAAATCGGTAATTTTCGATGATTATGGAGGAATAATTCCATTAATATAACATCAAATGTAAAAAAACATGCCCATTGTAGATAATTTTTTTAGCTTTTACAATATATAAAATGTGTTACAATCAAATGACATGTATTGATGCTGCAATGAAAGTTCTACACTTGGTCAACAGTTTCATCCGATTTCCAGGTAAACTGGTGTGTTGACAGTGTTAGCCCGGGGTTACTACTTTCTACAGCATCGGTAATGATATGACTACACAAAACAAAACAAAAAAACACCAAAAAATTAGAAAACATAACAAATGCTGAAAATATTGAGGTAAGAAACATTACTAGGTCTCAAAGTTTGTTCCTGCAGTCAAAAAAAGTGAGGTTTAAGAGCACTCTTAAAAGGGACCACTGTCTCTTTGTGTCTAATTTCAATGGGCAATGCGTTCCACATCGCCTGGCCCATAACATGCAGAGGTGCTGTTTATTAACCATATTACTTTGCCCAACCCCCTCAATTTAAAAATCTGCTGGACATGACCAATAAATGAACTCAAATGACAGTTTGATAACTTGTCATATCAGAGACTGGACATTGAGTGTCCATAATTATCTTGATTAATTGGGTCAATCATTACATTTTCAGCTGTTTAAGCAATATCAAGCCTAGCAGTTAAACCTCATCTAGCATTCTGCTCTTTCAGCATTTTCATAAATTATTGAACTCTAAATAAAGGACATGCATTAACTAAAAACTTTTATGATCTCTAAAGTGACCTTAATTAATATTTATTTTGGGACTTGGACTCGATTGCACACATATACTCACTTTTGAGGTCAGTCCTAGCCTCTTGCCTGTAGAGGTATGGAGGTAAGCAGACCTCTGAATAAGCACTTAATTGGTTAAGAAATATAACTGACTAGTCAGTTATGTACCTGACAGTTTTTGTCTTTAAATCGCACATCACAAATCAATGCCAAACCAAAATTTGGATTATAAAGTTGCAGAAACCTGTCTACTTCACGTACCAATTTTGTTTGTACTATCAAAAACTTATTTTGAAAGCAATCTGTGACTCTAAATGTGTTCATAGGTTATATCTATCATTTGCCTATGAACCTAGCTTGTACACAGTCGATACCAATTAATGTCCAATGATAATAAAGGGTGAATTTTTCTAAGTACCTAAACTCTACACAATCAGCAGCAATTAAAGTCAATGAGAATAAAGGGTGAATTGATTCTTATATTTTAGCCAAAAGAAAAATCATAAATGTTAGCTTTCTCACTATAGATTGTGTAACTGACTGGAGTTTTATTAATTAAATAATTTTTTTCATTGAGAACTACATTTTATGCAACATTCTATCATACTTGTATAATATCTGACAAGTATGTTTTAAACAGAAAATGTTTATATAGCCAGGATATTAAAAAACTAAACAGAACTTATATTTTTTTAAATGTAATATGGTACATTTGAAAATTGAATTACTTGTTTTGATGTGAGGATTAACATGCATGCCTGAAATTTAACAGACATCTTATCTTTGAACTATATGTAATTCTTAGGGGTTTTTCTACTTGAAAACTTCAGAAACTAAAAAGATGTTGGCTCAGCTGTACCTAATGTACTAATATTATTTTCTGTACATATATCAAGCAAATGGTGGTATACCTTTTCATTCTTCCTGATCACACCAACAAGTTCGACTTCTCCACTCACCTGAAATGAATAAGTAAACAATGATTAAGTAAATTTGGTCAACATCTAGCATGCTGAGTAAGCACAAATGTGTTAGTGCTTGATGTGACATTCACCTTGAAGATGTGACCCAAACTGTGACACTTGACATATCTTTAAGTAGCGATGTATACAATATGCCAAGTTATTTCTTCTACAACTAGTTAAAAGGTTTTTAAAAAAAACCACCATAACATTGGACCTTGACATTCAAGAAATGACCCCTATACAACACATTCTATAGCAATGACAAGTAAACACACTGGGTGCTACCAGGTCAACTCAAATAGCATAAAATTATAGTCTGGAACAGAAGCTGTGATTGACAAACTAACTGATGTATGATGGAACAAACAGAATGTGATTTCTATGACACCTGTACTTTTCACAAAAAAGATGCTGCAATATGCAATCTTTTTCCAGATTTACTTGAGATAGCACATAAAAATCTATGAGAAAACTGAATATATCTTACCCTGCCTAGAAAACAAGAGAACAAGAATTAACAGCTAGCCTGAACAGATCAAAAACCTAATCAGGGTTGGGGGACATCAGAACATGGATTATCTCCTGAAATTTAGTTGTGTTAATCCAACATATAGTTAAGACACTTATATATGGATAAACTCTATAAAATTTGGTGCAGTTAATCCAACGAATGTGTTGACATCTATGCTTGGATGCTCCCTCTGAAATTTGGTCTAATTACTTAAAAAATATGCAAATGTTAAAAGAGTTTGTGCAATATTTAGTTGTAATGGATTGCCCAAACAATTTCCATTCTTTTACTGCATACCCTCCTCGCCGTACTTAAGCCCTCCAAACAATTTACCCGTAAAGCTTGGTTCATCACTTATACAGCAAGTCTTCCAGCTATGATTTCATATTATGAAGCATGGTGATAAACAATTAGGCGATGCCAGTGTCTATTTGCCCCACTGTCCTCCTCTATGACACCCCAGGATGGGAGATACAGATGACACACCTATTTGTATGTAGTTACAACAGGGGCAATACAACAAAGTTTCATTAAATCCCACTGGATGGATGTATGGATGGATGCATGGGTTGACAGGTGAATGGATGGTCAGATGGAGAATATTGCAGTATAATGTTTCAAAAAGGACAAGAATAGTAGCCACTTTTGATAGCATTCTGAAGTGAAATGTCTAAATGCTCTGCCAAATTTTTATCTAAATGGGTCAATCAGTGTTTGAGAAGAAGCCATTTTATGATTTTGTATTGGAAGTGAATTTATGTGGGGCAATATTGAGAAGTTTGTTCAAGGTCATTTTCTGATGTCAACATGGGATGTTGTTTCACAATGCCCACATTTTAAAACTTGTAAAGTTAAATGGAAAACACACAAAAAACAAACCCAAAGGCAATTTTAAGGTAAAACTAATTAAGGATACTCAGCTGTCAGTTATGTTAGGGTTAAATTAACCAACATGTTTAATGTCACAAGACTGGTCTTTTGTGCATATTGTATACAATCATGACAATATGCCCTGTGGTGTCATTCTTAAATATTGCCTGATAAGTAGTCAAAGGATCACTGTCACTTAAATGCTTGTGAGCACACATTGGCAGTTTTACAACCTAAACCAATGTCAACAGTTTAAATCTACAATTTTCACATCTCTTCCATGTCTACAATTTTCCTACAATCACAAAGCGCAAACCTTGAGAAAATTTTGGATGCACAAAAACCTTTGGTGCATTTTCCATGTGCACACACTGCATATATTAAATGAAGTCAGTTCCACTCCTAGTTCTCAAATCAAACACAGCTTTTGATTCCACTTACTTGTCCTTTAAGTCTTGTTACAGGATTTCTCCTAGAGGGTGGCACCCAGCCTCTGTTTACCAGAATTGTCCAACTGAAAGAAGGGAGTCTGATGTTTTATCTAGTCATTTTTTAATACCTGCCTCTTTATAGAAATTTCTGAAGAAAATTTTACTGATAAATATCCTGTTCTGAATCTTTACATATGTACCAATATTTATATCGGAGAATATGGAAAATGTATAATTTAACCAAATATATTAAAGAATCAAATAATGTGAAAATAGCTCAAATTATGAACTATTTTATAACAGGATCCATCCAAACCTAGTCTGGATGATAAATATCTCATGGTATCTAATAACAATTACAGTTCATTTTGTGTTCATTGATATTTAAAAAATTCAAAATTATAACTATTTTAGAACCATGTTCCCACACTTGTTTTAACACTAGAATACAGCATGATAATGCCATGATGGCAGTCTGATAAGTCAGTTAAAAAGATTGGGTTTATTATTAAAGTTATCCCTAATAAATATCTGTCAAAATTGTTTTAGACATGAGGAAGGGTTTGTCAATAGATAAAGATGGTAAACTTGTTCTGATTCTGATTGTACTCACAATAATTCTTAATATTTTTGTAAAATATCAAGAAACTGAGTGTGACCCTTAAGCTATGCAACTTTGTATATAAATGCATTTGAGTTCAATAACTTTAACATCAATCTTAATATTTTTGATGACATATGACCACTGCTACCATAAAAAAAGATAACGAAGAAACACTATGTATAGCAAAGTAGCTAAGAAACACTATGTTTAGGAAAGTAGCCAAGAAACACTATGTATAGCAAAGTAGCCAAGAAACACTATGTATAGCAAAGTAGCTAAGAATAACTATGTATAGCAATGTAGCTAAGAATAACTATGTATAGCAAAGTAGCTAAGAAACACTATGTATAGCAAAATAACCAAGAATAACTATGTATAGCAATGTAGCTAAGACTAACTATGTATAGCAAAGTAGCTAAGAAACACTATGTATAGCGATGTAGCTAAGAAAAACTATGTATAGCAAAGTAGCCAAGAACACTATGTATAGCAAAGTAGCTAAGAATAAATATGTATAGCAAAGTAGCTAAGAATAACTATGCATAGCAAAGTAGTCAAGAACACTATGTATAGCAAAGAAGCCAAGAATAACTATGTATAGCAAAGTAGCTAAGAATAACTATGTATAGCAAAGTAGCTAAGAATAACTATGTATAGCAAAGTAGCTAAGAATAACTATGTATAGCAAAGTAGCCAAGAAACACTATGTATAGCAAAGTAGCTAAATATAACTATGTATAGCAAAGTAGCTAAGAATAACTATGTATAGCAAAGTAGCCAAGAACACTATGTATAGCAAAGTAAGTAAGAATAACTATGTATAGCAAAGTAGCTAAGAATAACTATGTATAGCAAAGTAGCCAAAAACACTATGTATAGCAAAGTAGCTAAGAATAACTATGCATAGCAAAGTAGCCAAGAACACTATGTATAGCAAAGTAGCTAAGAATAACTATGTATAGCAAAGTAGCCAAGAAACACTATGTATAGCAAAGTAGCTAAATATAACTATGTATAGCAAAGTAGCTAAGAATAACTATGTATAGCAAAGTAGCCAAGAACACTATGTATAGCAAAGTAAGTAAGAATAACTATGTATAGCAAAGTAGCTAAGAATAACTATGTATAGCAAAGTAGCCAAAAACACTATGTATAGCAAAGTAGCTAAGAATAACTATGCATAGCAAAGTAGCCAAGAACACTATGTATAGCAAAGTAGCTAAGAATAACTATGTATAGCAAAGTAGCCAAGAAACACTATGTATAGCAAAGTAGCTAATAAAAACTATGTATAGCAATATAACCAAGAATAATTATGTATAGCAATGTAGCTAAGACTAACTATGTATAGCAAAGTAGCTAAGAAACACTATGTATAGCGATGTAGCTAAGAAAAACTATGTATAGCAAAGTAGCCAAGAACACTATGTATAGCAAAGTAGCTAAGAATAAATATGTATAGCAAAGTAGCTAAGAATAACTATGCATAGCAAAGTAGTCAAGAACACTATGTATAGCAAAGTAGCCAAGAATAACTATGTATAGCAATGTAGCTAAGAACAACTATGTATAGCAAAGTAGCTAAGAATAACTATGTATAGCAAAGTAGCCAAGAAACACTATGTATAGCAAAGTAGCTAAGAAAAACTATGTATAGCAAAGTAGCCAAGAACACTATGTATAGCAAAGTAGACATGAAAAACTATGTATAGCAAAGTAGCTAAGAATAACTATGTATAGTAAACTAACCAAGAATAACTATGTATAGCAAAATAACCAAGAATATGTATAGCAAAGTAGCTAAGAATAACTATGTATACCAAAATAACCAAGAATAACTATGTATAGCAAAATAACCAAGAATATGTATAGCAAAGTAGCTAAGAATAACAATGCATATCAAAGTAGCTAAGAATAACTATGTATAGCAAAATAACCAAGAATAACTATGTATAGCAAAATAACCAAGAATAACTATGTATAGCAAAATAACCAACAATATGTATAGCAAAGTAGCTAAGAATAACTATGTATAGCAAAATAACCAAGAATAACTATGTATAGCAAAATAACCAAGAATATGTATAGCAAAGTAGCTAAGAATAACTATGTATAGCAAAGTAGCTAAGAATAACTATGTATATCAAAGTAGCTAAGAAAAACAATCTATAGAAAAGTAACAAAAAATAACTATCTTTAGCAAAGTAGCTAAGAATAATTATGTATAGCAAATTAAGTCTAAAGATGTATAGCAAGGTATCTAATAATATCTATGTATAGCAAAGTAGCTAAGAATAATTATGTACAGCAAAGTAGCTAAGTCTAAATATGTATAGCAAAGTATCTAATAAAAACTATGAATAGCAATGAATATCTATATATAGCCATATATATGCACAGCTATGTACCTAAGAATAACTATCTTTAACAAAGTAGCTAAGAATAACTATGTATAGCAAAGTAGCTAAGAAACACTATGTATAGCAAAATAACCAAGAATAACTATGTATAGCAATGTAGCTAAGAATAACAATGATAGCAAAGTAGCTAAGAATAACTATGTATAGCAAAGTAGCCAAGAACACTATGTATAGCAAAGTAGCCAAGAATAACTATGTATAGCAAAGTAGCTAAGAATAACTATGTATAGCAAAGTAGCCAAGAACACTATGTATAGCAAAGTAGCCAAGAATAACTATGTATAGCAATGTAGCTAAGAATAACTATGTATAGCAAAATAACCAAGAATATCTATGCATATCAAAGTAGCTAAGAATAACTATATAAAGCAAAATAACCAAGAATAACTATGTATAGCAAAACAACCAAGAATATGTATAGCAAAGTAGCTAAGAATAACTATGTATAGCAAAATAACCATAAATAACTATGTATAGCAAAAAAACCAAGAATACGTATATCAAAGTAGCTAAGAATAACTGTATAGCAAAATAACGAAGAATAACTATGTATAGCAAAATAACCAAGAATATGTATATCAAAGTAGCTAAGAATAACTGTATAGCAAAATAACGAAGAATAACTATGTATAGCAAAATAATCAAGAATATCTATGCATATCAAAGTAGCTAAGAATAACTATGTATAGCAAAATAACCAAGAATAACTATGCATATCAAAGTAGCTAAGAATATCTATGCATATCAAAGTAGCTAAGAATAACTATGTATAGCAAAATAACCAAGAATAACTATGTATAGCAAAACAACCAAGAATATGTATAGCAAAGTAGCTAAGAATAACTATGTATAGCAAAATAACCAAGAATAACTATGTATAGCAAAATAACCAAGAATAACTATGCATATCAAAGTAGCTAAGAATAACTATGTATAGCAAAATAACCAAGAATAACTATGTATAGCAAAATAACCAAGAATAACTATGTATAGCAAAAAAACCAAGAATATGTATATCAAAGTAGCTAAGAATAACTGTAGAGCAAAATAACGAAGAATAACTATGTATAGCAAAATAACCAAGAATATGTATAGCAAAGTAGCTAAGAATAACTATGTATAGCAAAGTAGCTAAGAATAACTATGTATAGCAAAGTAGCTAAGAATAACTATGTATAGCAATGTAGCTAAGAAACACTATGTATAGCAAAGTAGCTAAGAAACACTATGTATAGCAATGTAGCTAAGAATAACTATGTATATCAAAGTAGCCAAGAACACTATGTATAGCAAAGTAGCTAAGAATAACTATGTATAGCAAAGTAGCCAAGAACACTATGTATAGCAAAGTAGCTAATAAAAACTATGTATAGCAATGAATATCTATATATAGCCATATATGTGCACAGCTATGTACCTAAGAATAACTAGAATATATATGTATAGCTATGTAATTAAGAATAACTGGAATATATATGTATAGCTATGTACCTAAGAATAACTAGAATATATATGTATAGCTATGTACCTAAGAATAACTGGAATATATATGTATAGCTATGTACCTAAGAATAACTAGAACATATATGTATAGCTATGTACCTAAGAATTACTAGAATATATATGTATAGCTATGTACCTAAGAATTACTAGAATATATATGTATAGCTATGTAATTAAGAATTACTAGAATATATATGTATAGCTATGTACCTAAGAATTACTAGAACATATATGTATAGCTATGTAATTAAGAATTACTAGAATATATATGTATAGCTATGTACCTAAGAATAACTGGAATATATATGTATAGCTATGTACCTAAGAATAACTAGAATATATATGTATAGCTATGTACCTAAGAATTACTAGAACATATATGTATAGCTATGTAATTAAGAATTACTAGAATATATATGTATAGCTATGTACCTAAGAATTACTAGAATATATATGTATAGCTATGTAATTAAGAATAACTGGAATATATATGTATAGCTATGTAATTAAGAATAACTAGAATATATATGTATAGCTATGTACCTAAGAATAACTAGAATATATATGTATAGCTATGTACCTAAGAATTACTAGAATATATATGTATAGCTATGTACCTAAGAATTACTAGAATATATATGTATAGCTATGTACCTAAGAATTACTAGAATATATATGTATAGCTATGTACCTAAGAATTACTAGAATATATATGTATAGCTATGTACCTAAGAATTACTAGAACATATATGTATAGCTATGTAATTAAGAATTACTAGAATATATATGTATAGCTATGTACCTAAGAATAACTGGAATATATATGTATAGCTATGTACCTAAGAATAACTAGAATATATATGTATAGCTATGTACCTAAGAATTACTAGAACATATATGTATAGCTATGTAATTAAGAATTACTAGAATATATATGTATAGCTATGTACCTAAGAATAACTGGAATATATATGTATAGCTATGTAATTAAGAATAACTAGAATATATATGTATAGCTATGTACCTAAGAATAACTAGAATATATATGTATAGCTATGTACCTAAGAATTACTAGAATATATATGTATAGCTATGTACCTAAGAATTACTAGAATATATATGTATAGCTATGTACCTAAGAATTACTAGAATATATATGTATAGCTATGTACCTAAGAATTACTAGAATATATATGTATAGCTATGTACCTAAGAATTACTAGAATATATATGTATAGCTATGTACCTAAGAATTACTAGAATATATATGTATAGCTATGTACCTAAGAATTACTAGAATATATATGTATAGCTATGTAATTAAGAATTACTAGAATATATATGTATAGCTATGTAATTAAGAATAACTAGAATATATATGTATAGCTATGTACCTAAGAATAACTAGAATATATATGTATAGCTATGTACCTAAGAATTACTAGAACATATATGTATAGCTATGTAATTAAGAATTACTAGAATATATATGTATAGCTATGTACCTAAGAATTACTAGAATATATATGTATAGCTATGTACCTAAGAATAACTGGAATATATATGTATAGCTATGTACCTAAGAATTACTAGAATATATATGTATAGCTATGTAATTAAGAATAACTGGAATATATATGTATAGCTATGTACCTAAGAATTACTAGAATATATATGTATAGCTATGTAATTAAGAATAACTAGAATATATATGTATAGCTATGTACCTAAGAATTACTAGAATATATATGTATAGCTATGTACCTAAGAATAACTAGAATATATATGTATAGCTATGTACCTAAGAATAACTGGAATATATATGTATAGCTATGTACCTAAGAATAACTGGAATATATATGTATAGCTATGTACCTAAGAATAACTAGAATATATATGTATAGCTATGTACCTAAGAATAACTAGAATATATATGTATAGCTATGTACCTAAGAATAACTAGAACATTTTTGTATAGCTATGTAATTAAGAATTACTAGAATATATATGTATAGCTATGTACCTAAGAATTACTAGAATATATATGTATAGCTATGTACCTAAGAATAACTAGAATATATATGTATAGCTATGTACCTAAGAATAACTAGAATATATATGTATAGCTATGTACCTAAGAATAACTAGAATATATATGTATAGCTATGTACCTAAGAATAACTGGAATATATATGTATAGCTATGTACCTAAGAATTACTAGAATATATATGTATAGCTATGTACCTAAGAATTACTAGAATATATATGTATAGCTATGTACCTAAGAATAACTAGAATATATATGTATAGCTATGTACCTAAGAATAACTAGAATATATATGTATAGCTATGTACCTAAGAATAACTAGAATATATATGTATAGCTATGTACCTAAGAATTACTAGAATATATATGTATAGCTATGTACCTAAGAATTACTGGAATATATATGTATAGCTATGTACCTAAGAATTACTAGAATATATATGTATAGCTATGTACCTAAGAATAACTAGAATATATATGTATAGCTATGTACCTAAGAATAACTGGAATATATATGTATAGCTATGTACCTAAGAATTACTAGAATATATATGTATAGCTATGTACCTAAGAATTACTAGAATATATATGTATAGCTATGTACCTAAGAATTACTAGAATATATATGTATAGCTATGTACCTAAGAATAACTAGAATATATATGTATAGCTATGTACCTAAGAATAACTAGAATATATATGTATAGCTATGTACCTAAGAATAACTAGAATATATATGTATAGCTATGTACCTAAGAATAACTAGAATATATATGTATAGCTATGTACCTAAGAATTACTAGAATATATATGTATAGCTATGTACCTAAGAATAACTGGAATATATATGTATAGCTATGTACCTAAGAATTACTAGAATATATATGTATAGCTATGTACCTAAGAATTACTAGAATATATATGTATAGCTATGTACCTAAGAATAACTAGAATATATATGTATAGCTATGTACCTAAGAATTACTAGAATATATATGTATAGCTATGTACCTAAGAATAACTGGAATATATATGTATAGCTATGTACCTAAGAATTACTAGAATATATATGTATAGCTATGTACCTAAGAATTACTAGAATATATATGTATAGCTATGTACCTAAGAATTACTAGAATATATATGTATAGCTATGTACCTAAGAATAACTAGAATATATATGTATAGCTATGTACCTAAGAATAACTAGAATATATATGTATAGCTATGTACCTAAGAATTACTAGAATATATATGTATAGCTATGTACCTAAGAATTACTAGAATATATATGTATAGCTATGTACCTAAGAATAACTGGAATATATATGTATAGCTATGTACCTAAGAATTACTAGAATATATATGTATAGCTATGTACCTAAGAATTACTAGAATATATATGTATAGCTATGTACCTAAGAATAACTAGAATATATATGTATAGCTATGTACCTAAGAATTACTAGAATATATATGTATAGCTATGTACCTAAGAATTACTGGAATATATATGTATAGCTATGTACCTAAGAATAACTGGAATATATATGTATAGCTATGTACCTAAGAATTACTAGAATATATATGTATAGCTATGTACCTAAGAATTACTAGAATATATATGTATAGCTATGTACCTAAGAATTACTAGAATATATATGTATAGCTATGTACCTAAGAATAACTAGAATATATATGTATAGCTATGTACCTAAGAATAACTAGAATATATATGTATAGCTATGTACCTAAGAATAACTAGAATATATATGTATAGCTATGTACCTAAGAATTACTAGAATATATATGTATAGCTATGTACCTAAGAATTACTAGAATATATATGTATAGCTATGTACCTAAGAATAACTAGAATATATATGTATAGCTATGTACCTAAGAATTACTAGAATATATATGTATAGCTATGTACCTAAGAATAACTGGAATATATATGTATAGCTATGTACCTAAGAATTACTAGAATATATATGTATAGCTATGTACCTAAGAATTACTAGAATATATATGTATAGCTATGTACCTAAGAATTACTAGAATATATATGTATAGCTATGTACCTAAGAATTACTAGAATATATATGTATAGCTATGTACCTAAGAATAACTAGAATATATATGTATAGCTATGTACCTAAGAATAACTAGAATATATATGTATAGCTATGTACCTAAGAATAACTAGAATATATATGTATAGCTATGTACCTAAGAATTACTAGAATATATATGTATAGCTATGTACCTAAGAATTACTAGAATATATATGTATAGCTATGTACCTAAGAATAACTGGAATATATATGTATAGCTATGTACCTAAGAATTACTAGAATATATATGTATAGCTATGTACCTAAGAATTACTAGAATATATATGTATAGCTATGTACCTAAGAATAACTAGAATATATATGTATAGCTAGGTACCTAAGAATTACTGGAATATATATGTATAGCTATGTACCTAAGAATAACTGGAATATATATGTATAGCTATGTACCTAAGAATTACTAGAATATATATGTATAGCTATGTACCTAAGAATTACTAGAATATATATGTATAGCTATGTACCTAAGAATTACTAGAATATATATGTATAGCTATGTACCTAAGAATTACTAGAATATATATGTATAGCTATGTACCTAAGAATAACTAGAATATATATGTATAGCTATGTACCTAAGAATAACTAGAATATATATGTATAGCTATGTACCTAAGAATAACTGGAATATATATGTATAGCTATGTACCTAAGAATTACTAGAATATATATGTATAGCTATGTACCTAAGAATTACTAGAATATATATGTATAGCTATGTACCTAAGAATTACTAGAATATATATGTATAGCTATGTACCTAAGAATTACTAGAATATATATGTATAGCTATGTAATTAAGAATTACTAGAATATATATGTATAGCTATGTACCTAAGAATTACTAGAACATATATGTATAGCTATGTAATTAAGAATTACTAGAATATATATGTATAGCTATGTACCTAAGAATAACTAGAATATATATGTATAGCTATGTACCTAAGAATTACTAGAACATATATGTATAGCTATGTAATTAAGAATTACTAGAACATATATGTATAGCTATGTACCTAAGAATTACTAGAATATATATGTATAGCTATGTAATTAAGAATAACTGGAATATATATGTATAGCTATGTAATTAAGAATAACTAGAATATATATGTATAGCTATGTACCTAAGAATAACTAGAATATATATGTATAGCTATGTACCTAAGAATAACTAGAATATATATGTATAGCTATGTACCTAAGAATTACTAGAATATATATGTATAGCTATGTACCTAAGAATTACTAGAATATATATGTATAGCTATGTACCTAAGAATTACTAGAATATATATGTATAGCTATGTACCTAAGAATAACTGGAATATATATGTATAGCTATGTACCTAAGAATAACTAGAATATATATGTATAGCTATGTACCTAAGAATTACTGGAATATATATGTATAGCTATGTACCTAAGAATAACTGGAATATATATGTATAGCTATGTACCTAAGAATTACTAGAATATATATGTATAGCTATGTACCTAAGAATTACTAGAATATATATGTATAGCTATGTACCTAAGAATTACTAGAATATATATGTATAGCTATGTACCTAAGAATAACTAGAATATATATGTATAGCTATGTACCTAAGAATAACTAGAATATATATGTATAGCTATGTACCTAAGAATAACTGGAATATATATGTATAGCTATGTACCTAAGAATTACTAGAATATATATGTATAGCTATGTACCTAAGAATTACTAGAATATATATGTATAGCTATGTACCTAAGAATTACTAGAATATATATGTATAGCTATGTACCTAAGAATTACTAGAATATATATGTATAGCTATGTAATTAAGAATTACTAGAATATATATGTATAGCTATGTACCTAAGAATTACTAGAACATATATGTATAGCTATGTAATTAAGAATTACTAGAATATATATGTATAGCTATGTACCTAAGAATAACTGGAATATATATGTATAGCTATGTACCTAAGAATAACTAGAATATATATGTATAGCTATGTACCTAAGAATTACTAGAACATATATGTATAGCTATGTAATTAAGAATTACTAGAATATATATGTATAGCTATGTACCTAAGAATTACTAGAATATATATGTATAGCTATGTAATTAAGAATAACTGGAATATATATGTATAGCTATGTAATTAAGAATAACTAGAATATATATGTATAGCTATGTACCTAAGAATAACTAGAATATATATGTATAGCTATGTACCTAAGAATTACTAGAATATATATGTATAGCTATGTACCTAAGAATTACTAGAATATATATGTATAGCTATGTACCTAAGAATTACTAGAATATATATGTATAGCTATGTACCTAAGAATTACTAGAATATATATGTATAGCTATGTACCTAAGAATAACTGGAATATATATGTATAGCTATGTACCTAAGAATAACTAGAATATATATGTATAGCTATGTACCTAAGAATTACTAGAACATATATGTATAGCTATGTAATTAAGAATTACTAGAATATATATGTATAGCTATGTACCTAAGAATTACTAGAATATATATGTATAGCTATGTAATTAAGAATTACTAGAATATATATGTATAGCTATGTAATTAAGAATAACTAGAATATATATGTATAGCTATGTAATTAAGAATAACTAGAATATATATGTATAGCTATGTACCTAAGAATTACTAGAATATATATGTATAGCTATGTACCTAAGAATTACTAGAATATATATGTATAGCTATGTACCTAAGAATTACTAGAATATATATGTATAGCTATGTACCTAAGAATTACTAGAATATATATGTATAGCTATGTACCTAAGAATTACTAGAATATATATGTATAGCTATGTACCTAAGAATTACTAGAATATATATGTATAGCTATGTACCTAAGAATTACTAGAATATATATGTATAGCTATGTAATTAAGAATTACTAGAATATATATGTATAGCTATGTAATTAAGAATAACTAGAATATATATGTATAGCTATGTACCTAAGAATAACTAGAATATATATGTATAGCTATGTACCTAAGAATTACTAGAACATATATGTATAGCTATGTAATTAAGAATTACTAGAATATATATGTATAGCTATGTACCTAAGAATTACTAGAATATATATGTATAGCTATGTACCTAAGAATAACTGGAATATATATCTATAGCTATGTACCTAAGAATTACTAGAATATATATGTATAGCTATGTAATTAAGAATAACTGGAATATATATGTATAGCTATGTACCTAAGAATTACTAGAATATATATGTATAGCTATGTAATTAAGAATAACTAGAATATATATGTATAGCTATGTACCTAAGAATTACTAGAATATATATGTATAGCTATGTACCTAAGAATAACTAGAATATATATGTATAGCTATGTACCTAAGAATAACTAGAATATATATGTATAGCTATGTACCTAAGAATAACTGGAATATATATGTATAGCTATGTACCTAAGAATAACTAGAATATATATGTATAGCTATGTACCTAAGAATAACTAGAATATATATGTATAGCTATGTACCTAAGAATAACTAGAATATATATGTATAGCTATGTACCTAAGAATAACTAGAACATTTTTGTATAGCTATGTAATTAAGAATTACTAGAATATATATGTATAGCTATGTACCTAAGAATTACTAGAATATATATGTATAGCTATGTACCTAAGAATAACTAGAATATATATGTATAGCTATGTACCTAAGAATAACTAGAATATATATGTATAGCTATGTACCTAAGAATAACTAGAATATATATGTATAGCTATGTACCTAAGAATTACTAGAATATATATGTATAGCTATGTACCTAAGAATAACTGGAATATATATGTATAGCTATGTACCTAAGAATTACTAGAATATATATGTATAGCTATGTACCTAAGAATTACTAGAATATATATGTATAGCTATGTACCTAAGAATTACTAGAATATATATGTATAGCTATGTACCTAAGAATAACTAGAATATATATGTATAGCTATGTACCTAAGAATAACTAGAATATATATGTATAGCTATGTACCTAAGAATAACTAGAATATATATGTATAGCTATGTACCTAAGAATAACTGGAATATATATGTATAGCTATGTACCTAAGAATTACTAGAATATATATGTATAGCTATGTACCTAAGAATTACTAGAATATATATGTATAGCTATGTACCTAAGAATAACTAGAATATATATGTATAGCTATGTACCTAAGAATAACTGGAATATATATGTATAGCTATGTACCTAATAATTACTAGAATATATATGTATAGCTATGTACCTAAGAATTACTAGAATATATATGTATAGCTATGTACCTAAGAATTACTAGAATATATATGTATAGCTATGTACCTAAGAATAACTAGAATATATATGTATAGCTATGTACCTAAGAATAACTAGAATATATATGTATAGCTATGTACCTAAGAATAACTAGAATATATATGTATAGCTATGTACCTAAGAATAACTAGAATATATATGTATAGCTATGTACCTAAGAATTACTAGAATATATATGTATAGCTATGTACCTAAGAATAACTGGAATATATATGTATAGCTATGTACCTAAGAATTACTAGAATATATATGTATAGCTATGTACCTAAGAATTACTAGAATATATATGTATAGCTATGTACCTAAGAATAACTAGAATATATATGTATAGCTATGTACCTAAGAATTACTAGAATATATATGTATAGCTATGTACCTAAGAATAACTGGAATATATATGTATAGCTATGTACCTAAGAATTACTAGAATATATATGTATAGCTATGTACCTAAGAATTACTAGAATATATATGTATAGCTATGTACCTAAGAATTACTAGAATATATATGTATAGCTATGTACCTAAGAATAACTAGAATATATATGTATAGCTATGTACCTAAGAATTACTAGAATATATATGTATAGCTATGTACCTAAGAATTACTAGAATATATATGTATAGCTATGTACCTAAGAATTACTAGAATATATATGTATAGCTATGTACCTAAGAATTACTAGAATATATATGTATAGCTATGTACCTAAGAATTACTAGAATATATATGTATAGCTATGTACCTAAGAATAACTAGAATATATATGTATAGCTATGTACCTAAGAATAACTAGAATATATATGTATAGCTATGTACCTAAGAATAACTAGAATATATATGTATAGCTATGTACCTAAGAATTACTAGAATATATATGTATAGCTATGTACCTAAGAATTACTAGAATATATATGTATAGCTATGTACCTAAGAATTACTAGAATATATATGTATAGCTATGTACCTAAGAATAACTAGAATATATATGTATAGCTATGTACCTAAGAATAACTAGAATATATATGTATAGCTATGTACCTAAGAATAACTAGAATATATATGTATAGCTATGTACCTAAGAATAACTAGAATATATATGTATAGCTATGTACCTAAGAATAACTAGAATATATATGTATAGCTATGTACCTAAGAATAACTGGAATATATATGTATAGCTATGTACCTAAGAATTACTAGAATATATATGTATAGCTATGTACCTAAGAATTACTAGAATATATATGTATAGCTATGTACCTAAGAATAACTAGAATATATATGTATAGCTATGTACCTAAGAATTACTAGAATATATATGTATAGCTATGTACCTAAGAATAACTGGAATATATATGTATAGCTATGTACCTAAGAATTACTAGAATATATATGTATAGCTATGTACCTAAGAATTACTAGAATATATATGTATAGCTATGTACCTAAGAATTACTAGAATATATATGTATAGCTATGTACCTAAGAATAACTAGAATATATATGTATAGCTATGTACCTAAGAATAACAAGAATATATATGTATAGCTATGTACCTAAGAATTACTAGAATATATATGTATAGCTATGTACCTAAGAATTACTAGAATATATATGTATAGCTATGTAATTAAGAATTACTAGAACATATATGTATAGCTATGTACCTAAGAATTACTAGAATATATATGTATAGCTATGTACCTAAGAATAACTAGAATATATATGTATAGCTATGTACCTAAGAATTACTAGAATATATATGTATAGCTATGTACCTAAGAATAACTAGAATATATATGTATAGCTATGTACCTAAGAATTACTAGAATATATATGTATAGCTATGTACCTAAGAATTACTAGAATATATATGTATAGCTATGTACCTAAGAATTACTAGAATATATATGTATAGCTATGTACCTAAGAATAACTAGAATATATATGTATAGCTATGTACCTAAGAATAACTGGAATATATATGTATAGCTATGTACCTAAGAATAACTAGAATATATATGTATAGCTATGTACCTAAGAATAACTAGAATATATATGTATAGCTATGTACTAAGAATTACTAGAATATATATGTATAGCTATGTACCTAAGAATAACTAGAATATATATGTATAGCTATGTACCTAAGAATAACTAGAATATATATGTATAGCTATGTACCTAAGAATAACTAGAATATATATGTATAGCTATGTACTAAGAATTACTAGAATATATATGTATAGCTATGTACCTAAGAATAACTAGAATATATATGTATAGCTATGTACCTAAGAATTACTAGAATATATATGTATAGCTATGTACCTAAGAATAACTAGAATATATATGTATAGCTATGTACCTAAGAATTACTAGAATATATATGTATAGCTATGTAATTAAGAATAACTAGAACATATATGTATAGCTATGTACTAAGAATTACTAGAATATATATGTATAGCTATGTAATTAAGAATTACTAGAATATATATGTATAGCTATGTACCTAAGAATAACTGGAATATATATGTATAGCTATGTACCTAAGAATAACTATAGTAAAATAGCCAAGAATAAATATGTATCACAAAGCAGCTAAGAATAAATATACATGAACAACAAAGAATAACTATGATAGTTAATGATAGCTCTCTACAGCATTTGTGACAGAAAAGGTCTTATCCATGGAAACAAACTTGATAATATGAGAGAATATAAAAAAATAACAAATTCTTAATAAGTACTGGTATATAAAAGAACCCTTTTACAAAAGGGTCAGAATTTGATGTCAGACACTAGGTACTGCCAAGTGTCTCGTGTCTAATTTTGATCCAAAAGGTGGACTAGAGATAACTGCTGAGACGAAACCTATAGAAAAGTAGCAGGCAATTGTAACATAAGGAATGGTGGAAAAATACCACGCAAATGTTATTTTGGACAACAGTCACATGATGAAGAGATCGTATCATTTAATGTACAACAACAGTCACATGATGAAGAGATCGTATCATTTAATGTATAACAACAGTCACATGATGAAGAGATCGTATCATTTAATGTATAACAACAGTCACATGATGAAGAGATCGTATCATTTAATGTATAACAACAGTCACATGATGAAGAGATCGTATCATTTAATGTATAACAACAGTCACATGATGAAGAGATCGTATCATTTAATGTATAACAACAGTCACATGATGAAGAGATCGTATCATTTAATGTATAACAACAGTCACATGATGAAGAGATCGTATCATTTAATGTATAACAACAGTCACATGATGAAGAGATCATATCATTTAATGTATAACAACAGTCACATGATGAAGAGATCGTATCATTTAATGTATAACAACAGTCACATGATGAAGAGATCGTATCATTTAATGTTAAACATTGAAAACATGTCCATGTAATGTTGCAAAAATGTGATCGTAGTCCATTAAATATTATTGGCTCTATTTAATGGCAAATTAAGCCTTTCTCTCGATTTTCATGTTTATTCAAGATAATAAATATATGAAGCAAACATCATTAGAAGGACACACAAAAGTTCTCTGCACTCTTGTACTCTTGATGGCATTCTATCTATGAAGTCCTGTCAACCCAAAAAATGAACCAATGCACGTAGTTGTATAACACAAAACTATGAATGTACGGTCTCATTTGAACATTTATGGACAAATTTTCTCAAAATATTTTTAGCATCACAGACAAACAACAAAGTTACATGAACTAAAAACAGGTTATATTATTAGAGTCCCAGACAATTTTTAGATCGTGGGGATATGGCACTTCTCAATATTTTTACAAAAGGATTACCATCTCCACTTTGACATATTAAACATTTTCTCATAATTGAATTTGATTAATCTTATCATACACTATTTTAATTAAGACAGTTTTGAAATGGGAAAAGAGAGAGAGAGAGAGAGAGAGAGAGAGAGAGAGAGAGAGAGAGAGAGAGAGAGAGAGAGAGAGAGAATTGGTTAACAAAAATTTGATTGATTTAAATGAAATGTCGTAACAATGGATGACAGGTTACATATTAAACAAATGTCATATGTGTATTAACTGTGCTGTGCAATTTGTATTGATATGTGTATTAACCAAACTCTGATATGTGTATAACTTGAGCTGTGTGATATGTGTATTAACTGAACTGATATGTATATTAATTGAGCTGCGATATGTGTATTAACTGAAGTGTGTGATGTGTATTAACTGTGCTGTGCAATTTGTATTGATATGTGTATTAACCAAGCTGTGATATGTTTATTAACTAAACTGTGTGATATGTGTATTAACTGAACCGATATGTGTATTAACTGATCTATATGAATATTAGCAGAACTGTTTTATAACTGAACTGTGTGATGTGTATTATCTGTGCTGTGCAATTTGTATTGATATGTGTATTAACCGAGCTGTGATATGTGTATTACCTGAGCTGTGTGATATGTGTATTAACTGAACTGATATGTATATTAATTGAGCTGCGATATGTGTATTAACCGAACTGTGTGATGTGTATTAACTGTGCTGTGCAATTTGTATTGATATGTGTATTAACCAAGCTGTGATATGTGTATTACCTGAGCTGTGTGATGTGTATTAACTGAACTGATATGTATATTAAATGAGCTGCGATATGTGTATTAATCGAAATGTTTGATGTGTATTAACTGAACTGACATGTGTATTAACTGAGCTGTGAGATGTGTATTTACTGTGCTATGCAATTTATTGTGATATGTGAATTAACTGAACTGTGATATGTGTATTATCTGCGCTGTGCAATTTGTATTGATAAAAGACTTGTCACTGCGTTATTTTCATTGTCAAATTTCCACTCTGTTCAAATCCTAATCATGAGTATGATCTTACCCACGCTGTGGTTCCAAGTACCATACTCCTACAAATATGATTTTTATAACTCTTAATAAATTTACTGATTATCTTATCATAGTGACCAACATCAGCTTAGCATAAAAAAGAATGTAACTGGTGTTTAATCCATCTCATTCAACCTGTATTGATCAACAAATGGGATTATAAATCTCCAAGCATGTAACAGTCGTTCTAAAAGCAAATCCTATTATATCAATCAATCAATCAATCAATCAATCAATCAATCAATCTCGCCATCCTTTGTCTTAGGTGTGTAATTGCTTTTATACATCAACTTTGTATGTCAGTCAGCTGTAACAACTGCTCAAAATGGTTGACGAAAATAGAGTTGCACATACTAAATACCCAGACAATATCAACTTCATTGCTGGTGCACCATTAAAAAAGCTTTTTCCTATAATTTTGCTATAACCAAAATCACTTTTTTAAAATAACATAATGTACCAAAGGCAATAAAGTAGAAGCAGTTAAGCTTAGCAGGTTATTTTGTCTTAGTGATTAGATTTGTGAAAATTTTAGAATACAGGGTACCATATAGTTTTAATGTTCAGTTATCCAAATACCAATCAAAGGGAAATTGTATTAAATGTTTACTCGGGTTATAGTCAATGTGGTGAAGTACCCGAGCTCTTTATTAGTGATTCTGACTTTTTTAAATACTTGAATTCGCTAATATTTAAAGCCAGTAGTGATCAGAAATGCCTGTAATGCAAGATAGTGAAGTTGTTTACACCTATTGAACCGCTCAGATGGCCTAGTGGTTAGAGCGTCTGCCGCGGGAGCAGGAGGTTTTAGGATTGATCCCCGACTGAGTCATACCAAAGACTTACAAAAATGCACTAACAGCCACCTTGCTTGGCGCTCAGCAATAAGAGGTTAGTGTTAGGACTGGTCGGCCTGGTGTTAGGATAATGTGACTGGGTGGGACATCATGCTACATGTCTGTGGCTGATACCCCAGTGCTAGACATTACTGTAAACCGTTTCACTGCAAACATTGTAGTGATATGACTGAAAAATTGTTAAAGCTATGTTCAAAATCCTAATCAATAATCAAATCTATAACTATTGATCCTACACTAATTGCCTGCATAGTAAACAGTCATGCATTGATGCATCTCTGGAATCTCTTGTGCCGATAGCTAGTTTTAGCACTCGAATGGAACAAGTTATTGGCTCTCCATACAAGGTAGTTAGTTTTCTTGGGGTCGATCAGTTTCTGTATCATTAAACATTTTTTCAAAACAATTTCTTATTTGAAATGTATGGTTGTTAAACACAAAGATACTTACTCCCTGTCTGATAGCTTGAATGGAGTAACAACATAAGCTCCTGTCTGTCTATTCATTTCCAGTGGATTTGATGTGTTGGGTGGATGAACATTTGACCTAGGTACTATGTACATTTCCTTCAGGTGATCAAATGTACCTCGAACTCTCACACTCACATATTCCATATTATTTATTTCTTCTACACTGTAAAACAATGGTACAGTAAATAAACAAGGAGAAACTAAAAATGCATGATAGCCATTTACACATCAATGCCAATCAATTGTCAAAAAAACCAGTAAACAAATATTTAGCAAATTAATCTCCGATTTTAATACATGTGTTACTAATGTTTACTGTACTTGCATCAAATATCTTCATAACAATTAATTTAGTTTCATAAGCAATACAAATATTATAATTGGAAACAAATTTAATATTACTAATGCTTACTGTAATTGGATTCTGTATTTTCATAAAAATTAAGCTGTAAAGATTATTTCATACCATGCATCCGACAGATTATAGCGTCCTGTTATTGAAATTCAACAAAAAAATAGATATCAATATTGAACGAAACAAAACCTAAATATGTCATTAGTTCCACAGTTGAAATATGTTTTGAAGTCTCAATTATTTATTTTTAAGCATTTTCTTGTCAGTCTTGAAACTTTTACAATAACTTTGAATTTCTAACTTTTGACTCAATGTTGCTAACATATACAGTACAAACTGATACAGAAATCCATAAATCCAGAAAACTTACAGCAACACAAAATCTCACCTGGATGGTAATGGGATTGGTTCCCTGTTCATTTTATCTTCCATTTCTTTGATAAGACCCTTCTTCCATACCCATCGGTATATCTGCCAGACACCAAGAGCTGTAGATGTAATTGGTACAACCTGAAATGTTTAGCAGTATACATGTACAACTGACTGACTTTTGACATCTAATTAGTACAAGCCTGGCCTCACTTTCACATTTCTCAAAATTTCTCCTCAAATTGAAAGTTTATGTTATCTTACAGTTGATAAATCTTACAATGAAAAGATAAAAACAGATTGCTATTTTAAAAATGTACACAATCACCTCAGAATCCTTTTATTCTCGTAGAAAAACATTTGATGAGTTTCTTAAATTTTCAGATATCCTTAAAGTTTTATCAGAAACCTCATTATAATTCTTGATGTCTGCTGAATATTCAGTCAGAATTGAATTTTGACTATTAGAAAATCTCATTTTGAGAAAGAGGTTAAGTGAAAAGAGGGATTTGGTAAGGGGGTAGCAAAACACACATGGTTTGCCATTGGTAATACATGTTCATATACACGGTTTAATTACACACTTCCCACACATACCTGGTCCAAATTATCTTGTTTTCTTTGTGTTCTTGTTTCCTCCACCAAATTGGCAACCTAATCAGGGTCTATTATAGAACAGGAAACTTAGAGCCCCTGCCCCCTCGAAAGGATGGAATGTAAGGAATTTTCAAAACATGCAGTAGTAAACAGTAAACAGTAGTAAACAGCAGTAAACAACTGGTAAATATTATGCAGGATTAAATTAGAATTTTTTAAAATATAAATTTGCTTGAATTCAACAACCTTCTATCTTAGAAAATATCCGCTGGATGCAAACATTTAGGCTGCCAAAACAATTTACCTGGGTTGAGCCATAAGGAGGAAATATTTCTGTACCTGGAACTTCCAATAATGATTAAGTTATTTGGAATGTGTCACATTTTGAAGGTTACTGGAAATATTTTGATAGTCAAAAGTCCTTGAACTAACATAATGTGTAACACTGCTGTTCAGACAAGTTTTCAGAATCTGAACATGCCACTTACACTTCAAAACGTTTACTTCAAAATGAAAATTGCTTCTCAAGGAGTCAAACTCATAACTACACCATGAATAGATACAATGATCCTTCATGACTAAAGTTAGATAAAACCAATAAATTTTTCCAACCTTTAGGTTGTTCCTAAAATTTTCAAAGTACCAAGTTGAATCCAACTGTAAACTGCACAGACCCAGATCTACTACATGTTTGCAGCAGGTACTGTATTTTCCGGCCTATAAGTCGATGCGGAGTATAAGCTGAATTCACTAATTCAACTTATTTTCCAATCTTCGTCCATATATAAGTCGATTCGGAGTATAAGACAAGGCATGAACAATATCCTGGCTTCATAATTTACACAAGTAATGGTATCGTTGTATGATATTCCATATTACCAGCAATCATGAAAATGCATTACCGAAGCAAACATGCTTGTGATTTTACTTCTAAACAAATCACTGCTATATTCTGTTATCAATTGACACAGCTGAATAAACAGTCCATGCTTGTTTTATTATAACTGAAAGGACAGCCATGTTGTAATTCATTTTATTACCTGTAGTTAGAAATGTAACTTATATAAACTTTCAATGACACAATCCATATACATGTATAAGATGATTCGGAGTATAAGATGAAGCCCTGACTTTCAAGTAAAAAAGTATCGACTTATAGGCCAGAAAATACAGTAGTCACTACAAATTGTTTTTCAAAACTAATTCATATTTTTAATCCCTATTGAGAGCCAACTTTAATGGGACTTCACTTTTTCATGTTTAAGTGATGATTTGCCTGTAGACTTAATTTTAGGTACTTTAAATACATATATTTTTCTCTGTTTTATATATTTGAAATAAATGCAGCAATATTTTTCATTAGGACTTCATCTTGTCTTCCTCACATTTTCTATCCATGTCCACTGATCAATTTTGTTCCCATGCTATACCAGTAAAACATATCTCACATTTTCTATCAATGTCCAGTGATCAATTTTGTTCCCATGCTATACCAGTAAAACATATCTCACATTTTCTATTAATGTCCACTGATCAATTTTGTTCCAATGCTATACCAGTAAAACATATCTCACATTTTCTATCAATGTCCACTGATCAATTTTGTTCCCATGCTATACCAGTAAAACATATCTCACATTTTCTATCAATGTCCACTGATCAATTTTGTTCCCATGCTATACCAGTAAAACATATCTCACATTTTCTATCAATGTCCACTGATCAATTTTGTTCCCATGCTATACCAGTAAAACATATCTCACATTTTCTATCAATGTCCACTGATCAATTTTATTCCCATGCTATACCAGTAAAATATATCTGTTGACCAGTGGGTACACTTTTTCAGTACCCTTGGGATGTACTTGACTTGCTTCATAGGGTTCATCTTTTATTATTAGTATTTGGGGTATCTTTTTATACACACTGGACACAATAGAGTTAACTTTCTTGTGCTCCCCTCCCCCTCCCCACCCCGCTCCCCAAAGTGAGCCATTTGTTTGGTGCAAAGATGTAACCTGAACACAACACTGCACTAAGTTTCTTGTTACAGTTTTCTTAAAAAGCAAGAATGGCTGAGTGATTAGGTTGCTTGATTTGTGACCAAAATGGTGTGGTTGCAGACCAACCTGGAGAGTGGAGAAGGGCACTATATTCAAATTGCCTCAGCACAGCGTAACTTACTGTGTATTGATATATTGCATTAAATACTAAACATTCAATAAACTATGTCGCTTTTGAAAAAAATAATGATTTCTTTTATTTAAAACAGTGACATGGCTTACCAACAGAACATATGCAGTATCTGAGCTTCGACGAAAAACTGGCCTCAACCGTGGAGTCTGTAGTGTGCCACTGCTATCCGCTGATTGAAATGTCTTGTTGCTGGCATCTGTCTGGTTCTTTCTGAACAAGCTCAACAAGGTGCCTAATTTCTTGGTCCTCTAAAAAGGTTTTCAAAACCAACATTAAATTAAGCAATTTAAATATAAATATACTAATAGTAATACAACCAGTCTTGAGTGAGGACTGTTTTGGAAGAATACTTGTCAATTTAAACCAGATTCTTAATGACCCAATATAATTAATATTTAGTGTTACAAATCTGTTGAAAAACCACCAGACTTGAGAACTACAATTTGCTGGGCAGAAACAGTGGTCTATCAAAATAGGTTTTATAGTAATGATCAATAATAGCAACAGAAAAGCCTAGCTTTCCGAGTGTAAACCAATTAGATCACTAGAACTAATCGTCTATGTAAAAATGATAGGTACTTGTTGAAGTTTAAACTCATTTTTATTAAATGATTTTACATAAGTTCTATTTTATTTGGCATGTACAAAATTTTCTGACAATTCCTATAAGAAAAACAGTACTGTCAGACCTTCCAGAGGTCTTATGGGACAGCAAGGACTTATTACAGAACACCACCTATAGTGTATCTTGGTGACGTTGTTTTCTTCCATGCACTGCAACAGATTACATGTATTGCAGTGGGTTCCACCAGTCTTGGACAAGTCCTACATTTACTGTATCACATCATACCAGAGGGCACCACCAGTCTTAGGTGACAATGTATTTCTGCATGCAAAGTACTGCAGGATTGAACTTGAGACTATACTTGACTATGTGAGAAATATCAGAACTTCATTTCAAAATAACTTAAAAGCCAATCTCATAGCTTTATCTAAGACCACATATCTCAGGCATCCTCTGGAGAGACAGTAGCATACTTTGGTATTTTGAACCCAGAACGAAAAAGTGAAGAAAAAAAACCCAAAACAGTGAAGTTCAACCTTGTGAAAAATATGAAATATTATTTTCAATGTGGAAAGCAGCAGGGTGTTATCTGAATATACAGTCCAACCATCTGTATGTACACTATCACATATGTATGAATAACTTATAATATATCTACTTATCTAATAACATAACAAACTTGACAAGTAAACATAGTCAATGATAGTTCTACATGTACAGACTGTGCTTGGATTTTGGATCATACCTTTGGAGGTGGGACAAAGTGATTTGGGTCAATTTTACATAAATTTCAAATAACACCTGAGTTTTAGGTCTCACATGTCTGAGAAGTGGCATCTGTTAGATATGGCAGAGTAGTAACCCAAGGCTCTTTCCCTACCCCTATGAATATAACACAGAAACTATTGAATATCACACTCTACAGCCAGAAATATAGATATATACAATTACTGGGCAGAAAAAGAGAAATTTAAATATGCAAATGACCCTAGGTCATCCCCTTCTACATACCATCAATGTACAGGAGTAATCTCTTTTAATGACATGTATACTTTAACCTGACAATAAAATTACATTGTGTGCTACTTTTGTTCTACAACTTTGTTAAATGAACGCAACATTTTATGGCTGATCAGTCATATGTAACTGAAATACTGCTACAATCCCCTGAAATCCTTTCCTTCATTTGTGATGTGTCTATAATTTAAAGTATAGAAGGACATGATTTTCTTGTTTTTCATTGTTTATAAATACTACAAAAAAATATTGCAATTTAACTGAAACAAAATCAACAAAATGTGTTTAAATTTATTAACTCAACAATTTAACAACTTGACCATGTAAGAATGACTATATGTTCCTAATTATGAATCATAAGGTTTCATATTTGTAGTTGTGAAGGGAATTAATAAATTTCAGGTCAACTTTAGTGGCTGGGAGTTTTACAAACCTTTGTGCTTTGCATACACCTAAAAAGTAGTCTCCCTTTACACACAATCGATTATGGAGTTCACAATCGAATATCTTATTTGTTTGCTCAACCAACTGATGATCGATTATAATCGATAATCGCAACAACACTAATATATGAAGTTACACTTATTAATCCTTAATACTTATTAACTTTAGAAACTAATGAGATAAAATATTAATAATTAGCAGTTTCTAAATGAATTAAATATGGTACACAATATCTTTGAAGAACCATGTGTGGCCATGTGGTCTAAAGACACTGAATAAATTCTAAGTAAACCACTCATATATATATATATATATATATATATATATATATATATATAGTGTAAGAAAAAGAAAGAAAAACAAAGAACAAAAAAACACAACAATGAACATAACAACAACAAAAACAAAAAAGCCATGCAAAAAGTACCATCTTGTGGTAAAACTGATCAACTGAAAAGGTGAGAACCGGTATTCAATTTTTTCATAATATGTACTCTTAGAATGGATGAATGATAACTATTTCCTATGAAGGACAATAAATGTAATCGTCTTAAAAACATTTCTTGGATTTTTCATTTTCAATTTTGGTGTATTTGAGTTGTCCTGGGGTCTTTTCAAGAGTTTTGGGGTGATAAATTGTCGGCTGTTTTAGACCATGGTTGATTTGGACTATGGCTGCTTCAGACTGTGTGAAATATTGAAAGAAAAACAATAGAACACAATGCTCTATTTATTTTAGTAATTATTACTGCTTTTGCAAGCCGAGTAGGAGCTTGTCAAATAATGATTTTAAGCTTTTAAATTTTACATTAGATGGTCACTAGCAAACTTCTTGTATAAGAAAACAAATATGAGCTATCAGTTTTCTTTAACGCAAATGACTTTTCAATGTTTCATCAAAAATATATCAAAATAACTTGTCATAAACCAGATCAGTATCCACACTATCAAATAGTAATACATACAAATTGTCCCAATGTTCTTATTGATTGTACACGTGTTTTGCTTGCATTATATTAACCTCCCAAACTAATAAACATTATAAAGTGTTATTAATGAGTAAAATGATGCACTTTGACATTATCTTTAGATTTCTATCAACTGTTATCTTTGAATCACTGTCTTTTGAGTAAAATTTCGAACAGCATCAGTTTGTGTTCTAGAATGGTATTGAATTTAGGAAAGTGGCAAATGACTACAAAGAGCTTTAATTTTAGGCACACTGGTCTACAGATTTTTATCAAATTCATGGAAGAATGATCCAATATATTAGTGTTTGCCATTAAATTAACTTGGGACGTAAAGATCAAATAAAGTATGAAACAAACTTATTTAGATATGAACATATACTGATGAGTAAGTGTCATGGATGATCAATGGCCCTGTGGAAGCTACACTGAGAAATGTACCTCACCAGTCAGTTACTGACGTTATGTAAAATCTTTAGTGGACCATGTTTAACTTAGTTTTTCCATTGTTACATTATAAAAATAAAATTATTTTAAAGAACAAAATGCTACTTTTTATATCTTTTGTTACAACTTTAGGCTCTTACAGAAAGCATTAAAAGAGTGAAGACAACAAGGTTTGTAAAATTTAGCAATTAATTTCACCCGATAAACAAAGTAAAAATGATAAAAGAATATTCAGTTAAACGAATCAAATCAAACATTAATCCAAGAATTAAAAAAATAGAAGTCCTATGATTCCTATTATTAAAAAGTCTTAAATGAATTCTGATGAAATTAAAAATGGAAGACAATGACATTTTTTTGTAACCTGTGAAGTGCTGCAGTGTCAACAGTAACTTGTTGAATCACAGAAAATATTATTCCAGTGTTTGAATTATGTATACATTTTGATAAATGTCCTTGTCAAAGAATTTAGAGCACTAGTATTTCCAGGGAAAGGGGCCTCGAGTGGTCTAAAGTGCTTTCCATTATGGTTCACTGCCGTCTCACCTCTTCGTGGGTTCGAGTATAAGATTCGGCTAATGTAGTTATGTGAGAAAGCTTGCCAGTAGCTTCTTGTGGGTCGGTGGTTCTTTCTGGGGGTTTTCCCAGATTATTCCTCCACCAATAATACTGGCTGCCATGTATAGCCTATCGTGTGCTGAAAAATGGTGTTAAACCCTAAAAAACAAAAACATTTCCAGTGAAACAATTACATGAAATCCAAATAATTTGAAGAAAATAAAATAGCCCAAACTGGACACAACATAAAAACACTAGTAAGAAGTCTAACTACAATGCAAAACAAATTCCTGGATGGAGGTCAAGAGTTCATCCTTCTGGGAAAACCAAATGTTTGTAACAATAAACATGTTATTTGTCACATACTCCAATTATGGCCTTGATTCTACTTTATGAATACTACTCTAAACAAATTTAAAAAAGTTGTTTACTACAACTGTCTGTCACTGATTTCTGAATCAAGGTCAGTATTAGATACAATGTCCCTATAAAGTTGTTACGTCAAAAAAATATGTTTTCAGAACTGATTAATGTAAATCCAGCAAATAAAATTACATTACAATAGCATGTAATGGAATAAAAAATAATTTAAAACTAACAATTAAATTAAATCAAACATAAATTAAATCAATTAACATAACACTTTGCTTTGTAAATGATCCACTTTCAAAACTGAAACTTTGTTAGATTATCATTTTCTACAATTTAAGTAATATCAGGTCCACGAGATTATCAGTGCAGAGACGTATACTATTGTATTCAATTAATTTTATATGGATAGGATCCTAGTTTAATTTTGTTGTATTTATGTTATTTTGCAATATATATATATATATATACACATATAATGCAATGCAGAGGACAATATTAATTCTAAATAAATCAAACATAATTATTAACATTCTCGGACCAATATGTACTGACAACATAAATTTACTGTATTAGCCTTGATTTTATAAATTTTGTCAGTGTTTGCAAATTTATTATTTCTCAATAAAATAAACTATTTAAATTTTGCAAAAGCAAATGAGCTGCCCTCAAAATATTTAACTAAATTGCCAAAGCAGGATAAACAGTCTTATGTTATCCCATTTCAGAATGCATAACTCCATTAGCATGCATACCATTGGGATTTTGTGTCATAAATGATATCTGAATGCTCAATGGACCTGGGAAATAATGAGAAATATAATATTTGAAATATTTGTGTGTGTGTGTGTGTGATTGGATTTTTAACGTAGCTTTAACAATTTTTCAGCCCTATCGCTACAATGTCTGCAGTGAGGCAGTTTATAGTGATGTCTAGCACTGGGGCATCATGCCGCAGGCATGCAGCATGATGTCCCACTCAGTCACATTATTCTGACACCAGGTCAACCAGTCCTATCACTAACCTCTTAATGCTGAGCGCCTAGCGAGGCAGCTGTTAGTACCATTTTTGTAAGTCATTGGTATGGCTCAGCCAGGGATCGAATCCACGACCTTCCGCTTCCGTGGCGGACGCTCTAACCACTAGGCCATTGGAGCGGTTATGAAACATTTAAATTAAATCCTAGATGAAACTTAATTATGCTATGAACCAGATTGAATTTGGTCCCAATCAGCCCTTAATCTGGCCTGTAATTTGGACTGAACAACCTATATAAATAAACCTCCTCCAATCCGAAATCTCTCGATCATCATTGGACAAAACCTAATTTAGGTCTGCCTCAGTGAACTAAAATATTCACCAGCTAGTCACCTTATAGTCCGATAAATCAACCCCTTGGGTAGTATGTGGGTCTGATGTCACCTGTTAATTAAAATGTGCCATTTTGCTTGCTGCATGCAGATCTTTTTGAAACAAACCTGCAAATACTTTAAGCACATGGAACAAATGTGAGTACAGTTTAGACTCCGAGTTTTGGTAACAGTGCAGGGCTCGAAATTAGCGGTAGTCCGCTAGCCCGAGGCTAGTAGATTTCCCGTCGGGCTAGTAACTTTCATAATGTTAATAATCAGACGGGCTAGTAAATTTTTGGTTATTAACAGTCAGTGTTTGTTTACTCAATACCCTAATAAAGACAGGACTTCGGTCGATGTTCTTTAGAATCAACGCAGTGACCGTTGTAAACAGTCATAAAATATTAGCATGTGAAGATGAAGTCGATTTTTGCCACGGAAATGTGTATCTATTACAAGAAGCCATCTGATTATGTGCGTTTCACTTAACAGCGCCAATTTAGGTCTCGTCATTAACAACGGTAGTTCGTAAATTGATCAGTATTAATCTGATAGCGAATTAAATGGTATCACACTTTATTTACGCGACCACAGTAACAAATTACGAAATGTTACACCACACAAAAGAACATAGCACTAACTATTCAAACAAAATAGTTTACATGTTTGTTTCTTGAAGGTATTTTTTTTTGCTTGCTCCGAGTCACAAACGGGTAACTCATATTTTACGTTTGCATCGAAATAATTAGAAGAATTAGATCACTTTATTATGATAACATTACTGACACATCATTTTCCTAGCAACTACTTTTTCTATAATAATAAGAATAGCTTTTATATATTTCCCCCAAAAACGATTGAACAAATAATTGAATACACGTGGAGATATCCAAGCATTTGATGTGAATTAAAATCTCATATGGGCATCTAAGATTGAAAATATTCATGCTTATTATTAATTTCAACAATACACTGAGGTTCAATTAATTAGGAACAATTACCGAACATGTGTTGTTAATGATGAGACCGTACTTAGAGCTGTTAAATACCACAGGTGTTCGATGCGCTCTTGAAGAAACAAATCATACAGAGTGACAAAAATACCTTAGAAAAATATCTCGGGAATAATTTTGTATTTTTGTCACTATGTATGATTTTGTTCCTTTTGATTTTTGTTTTCTTTTTCATTCACATCAAGCTCGTGTCGAGTACCCGAGTTAAATATAACGTGCCGAATCAGCTGGCTTCGTTTGATGGGAGCACACATTTTCCACGTTGAAACTAACATTATCTTTTGATGTTAATATTTTATAACAGTGTTTACTTTAACCACTGCTTTGATCGTGCAGAACATCCGCCCAAGTCAAGTCTTTATTAGTTAGAAGCCATTAGATGGAAAGGGGGGGGGGCAAAGGCACGTGTTTTTAAACGGTTTTCTTGCTCTTACTTTTTTTAATATAAAGGACACTGTGTCATTCCTTTTCTTACTTCAAATAATTTGCGTCAGTTATACTGTAACATCTCATATTTCAAAACGAGGCACAATTCCCGCCTTATAAGACAGGCAAAATGTGGCGTTTTATAGAAGGTGTTCAGCCTCTGGGAAAAAACCAAAATTCATTCTGTTATCTTGCAGTTACAAAGACATTTATGCTTTGACTTGGCCCACAGTTGTACAATCATACGCTGCTGACTGCAAGAATATTCTGGCATTGATTGACCTCATCCTGACAATCCCAGCCCACTCTACTGATGCTGAAAGGGGTTTCTCAGAGACGAAAATGGTGAAGAGTGAGTGGAATGTTTCAGGGAGACGGGTAAGGACACCAGAACAAACCCCATATGGACCCAGAGTGCAGGTGGAGGACGAGAAGGGACACCTGGATCCCTTTCTGGAATTGGATCCAGATTATCTTGATAAACAAGAAATGTGAATTTATTGATTATCTAAAGTAGAATTAATACTTCTGTACTTCTACATTTTATATGATAATGCTATTTATGAAATAAAATTGTTGTTAATCTCAATACGAGTGTGTGACATTGTTTTGGGGACAGGGCTAGTAAATGTTTGGCAGGGCTAGTAAATTTCTCAGTACACTAGTCCTTCTGGCTTCCAGGAAATTTGTGTTAAATTCAAGGCCTGCAGTGATATCTAGCCAAAAATTAAAAATGGCCACAGGGATAGAGGGTCATGTTCCAGGTGGATTTACAAGTCGGTAAAAATAGGATCTGATCTGGAAATAGTACCGGGTATGTACATATCACCAAAAGAACCCTTCAGCAGCGAGAAGTACTGATAGTGTATAAAATAAGTAGTGATGACAAGAATATGTGCAGATTTTTGCAGTTTTAATAAATAATTGATATTAGCGGGTAAACTGCCAGTAAGTATAAGTATTGGTGTAGGGCTGATTTATTGGCCTATGTCCAAATCAGCATGTTACCGGGTGATTAGTCGCTACCTGTAGGACTAGGGTTGGCTTAAATTAAAATGTGTTTTTATTTTGTCGAGATTATTATATGTTGGGTCAGCTTGCATTATTACACCATGCATGAAGATTGGATAACACATGCATTTCGATAATTTGAAGCACGAGTTCATAAACAGTATATATTGAATTTTCCTCTGACTAGTTTCAGGCATTCACTCTGATTTGTGACATTGCTGAAAAATGGGAAGAAAAAAAGTATCGCCATCTCTCTGTTACATTGTGTGCAGTTACATTGTACTCCCAATCGGTGGCACAGTGTGTGAGTCTACTGAATCATTTCTGATATCAATGGATGCAATATCTATTTAATTATTTTGTACGTACAGTTAAAAGCTTCTGATACAGTGCAGATCTGCACGAGGACAACAACATTGCGAATTTTCCTTCGTGCAATTCGCCTCTGGTTTATATAAAGTTAGGCGCACTCCATTGGTATATTTTCAAGGTTTCGTACCACTATATCCGGAGTGATGTTATAATGTTAACCGTATTAACCACATTAACTGAATGAAGTATTAACATGCTGTATTTATAAATGGAACGAAAACTTTGTAAAATAAAATCTAAAAAGATACGAACTACTGATCTCTATACAGTTTTGCCTTTTTCTAAATGTAGGTTCTATACATATGTACATTTGTGTGTTCTTACGATCTACTAATAGCTCTGAAACATTTTATTAAAACTGCAACGATAAAAAATAATGTTTTAAAGGTGATTTCAATATACATTTTGATTACATTTAAGTAAATTGTAAACAGAATTAGTTAAATAAGGTTAATTTACACCCTAGAGATTCTGAAACAATAATCAAGTACGTCAAAAGCTTTCAGTGTTTCTCGTTTGTCAAACAAATTGTAATTAGATGCATTTTCCCAAATTGACCAATGAAAAAACGCGAAGCAATCTCTGCATAAAAAAATGTCGTCCATTCAGGCCATGCAGCAGAAAGAAAGTCTGCAAAAACGCCTTCAGCTCGAATTAGAACAGTACCAGAAAACACAAAAAGGTTGTAGGATGATTTCCACTATATTTTGTTTATTGTTATTATTACAGACTAACCTTTTAATTGAAAATAAATAGATTATGAACTCTTAACATTTTGATAAGACACCATAACCTATTTTCGACGTAGTTAATAACGTTACATATTTGTAACAGTAAGGGTGCCATTTATTTTGAAAATAATAAGTCGAATTATATATAGCATATCTTTCCAGTAAACATGGGATCACGTGTTGTATTTTCTCGAATATCCAGTTTGTATCAAGAATGATTTATGAAGGAAGTAATATTCATAATGTGTACAAAAATATCCCACATTTATACCCTTTTCTCCAGTTCAGTTTCTGGACTTATTTGCAAATTTCTTCCTTGATGAAGTACAAACCATTAGAGATACGCTTGGTAACACAGCTTCAATTGACTCGTCACCATACAGTTTCTATACAGAATTTCAGCAACAACCTTAAGGAACATTTGAACCTTACTCTATGGATTTTGTATGGACAATTCTGATGAAGACTGCTCCAAAGTCATGTAAACTTGATCTGATTCCAACATCACTGCAGGTTGAGTGTTTGGACTCAATATTGCCTTCACTAACTGATGTTTTTCATATATCTTTCTCATCCGGGGAATTTTCATAATTTTTCAAAAATTCCATTGTAAAGCCTCAACTGAAGAAACCAACACTTGACCAAAATAATTTAAAGAACTGCCGCTCAGTTTCTAATCTCCCGTTCATGTAAAAAAATGTCTTAGAAAAAGTTGTTCTAACACAACTTGTATCGTTTGAATTAAAACTGTTTTTAGCAATGTACAGTCTGCATATCTCCCTTGCAACAGTACTGAATCTACTCTTCTGAAAGTATTTATTGACATTCTCTCTGCTTTGGATATCGGAAGGAATACAGTTCTCACCCTCCTTGAATTATCTGCAGCATTTAAGACAATAGACCATGATATATTACTTTACCATCACCAGCATTTAGTTGTCATTTGCAATGCTGTGGTTCAAGTCTTACTTAGTCAGCAGGACACAAATTGTATCTGCAAATGGAATAAACTCCAGCCCAGTTGATATATGTTGTGGTGTTCCACAGGGTCTGTTCTTGGACCGGTTCTCTTCATTCTATACACTCAAATGTCATTAGATCATAACCCAGTGTCTCACCAAATTGTATGCTGATGTCACCCAAAGATACAAATCTAGCCACCCAACTGACGTTGATACTATCATTCCAAGGAGTAGAGAGGTGCATTTCTGATGTGAAATCTTGGATGACATGTAAAATGCTGCAGATGAATGATGATAAAACTGAGGCCATTCTGATCTCAACACAAAGACTTTCTCATTCACATCCTTTACCTCAAACAATAAATATCAGCAACACCAACATTAAATTCACACATTACAAAACCTAGGTGTTACTCTAGACAGTATTCTCACATTGCACCAACATGTCATGAACATGTGCAAGACCGCATATCTTGAGCAGAGACACATCAGCTCCATTTGCAAATATCTTTCAGTTGATGCCACTAAAACACTTGTGTGTTCATTAGTACTTTCAAGACTCAACTATTGTAACTCAATTCTTTCTGGTTCTTCTCAATATCTACTCCAGAAACTTCAAAAAGTTCAAAACACAGCTGCTCATATGGTGTTTGTTTTGATTTTTGTAGTCATATTGTTATTGATTTTTGTAAAGCACTTAGACCATTAAAAGATTCGGCACTATACAAAGTCCTTATTATATATATATACATAGCTTGAATTTAACTCAGATTTCTTTGTAGCCAGAAGAACTAGTGTACTGAGAAATTTACTAGTCCTGCCAAACATTTACTAGTCCTGTCGACAAAACAATGTCACACACTAGCATTGCATTCCTGTCTTTTATGTCATTTTGATTCAACTTTTGCTTTTTTGCAGGAAGCTGAACACCTATAAAACGCCACATTTTGCTTCTCTTATCAAGCAGGAATTGTCCCTCATTTTGAAATAGGACATGTTACATTATAGCTGACGCGAATTATTTAAAGTAAGAAAATGTATGGCACGGTGTCCTGTATATAAGAAAGTCTGAGCAATAAACATGCTTCAAAACAAGTGCGTCTGCCCCCCCCCCACAATTAAATGGCCTCTCCATAATAAAGTTTTGACTTCAGCGGGTGTTCTGCAGGATCAAAGCAGTAGCTATTGTAACCACTGTTATAAAATATTTACATCAAAAGATAACATTAGTTTCACCTTGGAAAATGTGTTCCCATCAAACAAAGCCATCTGACTTGGTGTGTTGTATTTAATAGCTCCAATTACGGTCTCATCATTAATAACGTAAGTTTAGTAAGTGTTCCTAATTAATCGGACCTAAATGTATTGTTGAAATTAATAATAACTTAAAATAAGCGAGAAAATTTTCAAATCTTACATGCCCATGCTGAGAGATTTTTATTCCAAACAAATGTACGGCATTCTGCTTGGATATATATGTATTAAATTATTTGTTCAGTCTTGTATGGGAAAAATATTAAAAAAAATTTATTGTCACAGAAAGAGTAGCTGTATGGAAATGATGACAGTGTCAGTAATGTGATCATAATAAATTGATCTAATTCTTATAATTATTTCAATGCAAACATAAATTTTGCAGTTTCCCATTTGGCTAGCAAGCAAAAATAAGTTTAAAAGAAAACAAACAAGCATGCAAACTAATTTCTTTGAATAGTTGATGCCATGTTCTTTTGTGTTGTAGTCTTGTAGTTTGTTACTGTGGTTGCATGAATAAAGTGTGTTACCAGGTTATTTTTAATTTAATTCACTGTCAGATTAATTAGGATATCAATTACCAAACTTCCGTTGTTAATGACGGGACCATGATTGGCGCTGATAAGCAAAAATCAGATGTCTTCTTGTAATAGAAACACATTTCTGAGGCAGAAATTTACTTCATCTTCTCATGCTAATATTTTATGACTGTTTACAACGGTCACTGCGTTGATTCTACAGAATATATGCTGAAGTCACGTCTTTATTAGGGTATTGAGTAAACAAATGCCGACTGTTGATAATCAAAACTTACTAGCCGTTCGGATTAAAAACATTGATAGTTACTAGTCCGACAGAAATCTACTAGCCTTGGGCTAGCGGACTACCGCTAATTTTGAGCCCTGTATATATATATATATATATATATATATAATTTGTATGTATATCCATGTGCCAGATAATACAGGAAAAACTTAGATAATTAATAGAATTCATATTCTAATATTTTAAAGGAATGATGTATTTCACCATAAAGAGGATGCAACAATGCTTGAAGAGCAATGATATTTTTCTGATCTTCTACTTCAACTAATATAAATACCGTATTTACCGTATATGTTGTGACACCATATTTGTTGGGACACCATAAATTTATTTTAAAAGTAATTTTTTGTGCACTGTATATTCTGGGGCACATAGCTTTTTTCGAGTAGTAAGTTGTGGGACACCTTTTAAATCATTCGAAAAATTACATGTCAGAAAATGTAACATATTTTATTAAGTAAAACTTTAAAAAAGAAAACTGTGAGTGTTGTTTGTTTTCACTTGTCGTAAAAATATATTCAGAGAGAGAGAAAAAGAAAGAGACAGATATACCGATAGGTAGTGACTACTTTGTTTTCTAATAATTTATGTCGACAAACTGCCAGTTCCAACCCATACTTTGTTCAACAGTTAGTTGATCTTGCAGCCAGGCTTTTGATGTCATGGTCGGATAAAAAAAACATAGCACATTTTCTCACCACTCTACAGCTAGTTAAGTCTTTGATCTTGCCACCTAGCTTGTGGGTCATGTTCTTCAGATGTACTCTTACAATGACAGCATGTACATCTGTGGGTCTTTCAGCCACTGAATTTTCTGATTGTAAATATCAGCACAGCTAAAAGGATCAATTGATGAACACAATTTCCCAATCAACAGGTGGTCGAAGCAGGACTAGCAAGCCCTTAAATTGCTTTGTTATAAATTAACCTTTGTATTTGATATCCTGCCAGTAAGTTCAAACAACGAGTTTATGGCTGCTACAAGGTGTGTTTATTCAAGACCTGGGCTTTCATTTATATGCCGTCTGTAGTCATAATTGACACAAACTGGTTTCGAGTTATTCGGTAAATAGTATACACAGCATTAACTTGCTTTAATAATACTTTTTGTAACCCATGGAATCAAAAAGATTGTCATTTGTACTCACAGTGAATGTATTTCTAATAATGAGTTTAGTTTGCGAGATATTGTCATATTGTTACCTTGGATATGGTATCATGGTACCAATTGTTTTTCCATAGACCTCAATGCTAATATTTGGAGAGATAAATATATTTTCTATCCTAATTTAGTGTGCATCTCACACACTGTTATAGAGAACAATGTTAGATTGTCAATTTGACGATGACAAAACCAGGTACTCCATTGCATTTAAGAGAGATAACTCTGCTGGAACTAGACAGGGGTATGAGTTATCTAGTCATAACATACCTATTTTCAGTCACGTGTATTACATTTTCAAAAAATCTTAAAAAATACAAAATTTGATCTACAGTCAAACCCGGTTATCTCGATTACATCGGGGGTGTAAAGAAATCGTCGACATAACCGGGTCCCGAGATATCCGGGTTCATAAAAACCGGTAATTTTATAAATGTCCTTGAGCATTACTCCTGTCTCTTGCTGGTGTTTACTGGAATCCCCTCCCACTGCATGTTACAATAAAATAAACAAAACGCTGAATTGATAATAAAATGAAATGAACTAACCTGGTGTTGTTATCATTTATTCCTTTTTTATCATCATAAGTAATTTATTAAAGAAAAAATATATCTATGAACTCCTTATATCACATGTAGCGTATGCATCCATTACTGTAGTGTGCATCACTTATGTCAGATAACACACTACACATTTTTATAATTGATGTGAATATTGAAAAACAAATCATGTTTGGTTGTACTCAGAGGTTTGAATATGTTATCAGATTGAAAAATGGATCAAAGAAAATCACAAACGAGAGAGTGAGAGAGAAACATCCACAGATTGCTTTCAGGCACCCGCCATTCACGCATAACGCGGTCAGAGATCTCGGAAACGCTTAATTACGCGTATTTGGACGCAAACTATTGGTCCGGGACGCAGAAAATCGCCCATGCACGAGTCCTCCGTACGCACGTTTTTCTGGGGGTTTTTTCTGTTTTTTTTTCTTCTTTTGCAAACAGGAAAGTTTTGCGACACAATAAATATGTTCTAATCACTGTGAAAAATGAGGCAACGCTTTTATTTGAGGTGTTTTTTGCTGACTTTTTTTGACCAAAGGTTGTCGGCTTACTTTGATGATGGTTCGTTTGATATTGAAGGCGCCACTGAAGGCTCCAGTTGAAGGGTCAAACAAATACCTGTTTGTTATTGCTGCTGCAACTTCAGATAATTGTAGAACATTGAAACAGATTTGTTTTATTTGTTTAGTATATATCAGTGCTTCAAAGGTAATCAGTTCTCTTTGAAGTGTCAGCAAACGTATTTTTTCTTCTTCCATCTGGTATTTGTTTTTAAATTAGTGTCATCTGCTTGACTCATTTTACGTTTCCGCCTTCTGCGGATTCGGATTTTAACTAGTCAGCTGCATAAAGTAATAAGGCCAGATATCATCATTAGCGGATTATGATATAACAGTGCACTGTTAGGGTGGTTTGTCAGAATGAGACAAGGACTTGTTATTTTAACAATATATTCCAGTACATTGTTTCCTGTCATGGTGCCTTTGATTTTCTCTACTCCAAACGCAAGACTGTATATACGGTTTTTATCAGCCAAAATTGGTGTCGCCACAAATATCACCAGATGGTATATTTTGTCACCAAAACGGAAAACAGAATCGCAGTTTGCTACATCAGCGAAGCCCCGTGATCCTGTAATTGATTTCATTTCCTATTGTAGCTGTATAAATATTGCATGCGAACTCGAAACCAAGACACATCGAGACTTGAACAAAATGCCATTTGCAAATCTAGACAAGTATTTTGGGGTTAAACGAAAAAATGATGAAGATTTAAATGAGATTCAGAACTGTGCTAAAGTTGCTAGAACTGATAGTTCGGATGCGACACTATCCAAGTGTATGTTTTGTATTTGTTTATTCCGGGCATTTTAATGGCCACTTAGTCGCTTCAAAATGTTTCTGGGCACTGCAACTTTTGCTGGTGGGACTGCAACCTTTGCAGGTGGGACTCCTATTTTTACCAAATTAGGAGTCCTGGACTCCTAGTTTTAAAATCCTAGTGAGAACTCTGCGCGGTGTTAGGTGCAAAATAACCAAGATTGTATTATATCCAGGTTAATATATGACAGTATCTCGCAGATAAAGATCAATAAATGTTTTTGAAAATACTTGTACATGTACATTGACTATGAGTGCAAATGACACCCCTTTCGCTAGCATGGGTTACAAAGAGTATTTATTAAAGCATGTTAATGTTGAGTAGACTACTTACCCCGCAGGCATCAATGTGAGTTTGTATCAATTATGATTCCAGATGGCAAATAAATAGATGCACGGGTGGTGAATAAACACATCCGGTAGCGAGCAGTAAACTAATTCTTTGAACTTACCGGCAGGATATCAAATACAAAGGTTATTTTATTGCAAAGCAAACCGACCCTGGAAATCTGCGTTTTCGTAAAATAAAGTTACATTGTAATTTGTGCACACTCTTGTCTTTGTGAATCTTTGAATATTTTATGTAGTGAACATGATATATTCTTAATAAACTAATCGATTAGGCTACTCTTACGAACCAAAAATAGAAAGAATATGAAATAAACATGTGACTACTGCCATAACGGACCAAAATTGTGCCTGAAAATCGATCACTTTTGCTGACTATTTCTTGTACAATTTCTGTGAGATTGACGTTAAAAAGTTGCATTTCGTCGAATTAAGCGGGTCCACATGTTACTTCGGACCGAAACTTATGCCCGACATAACCGGGTTATCGACTTAACAGAGGTCGAGATAAGCGGATAAAAAATAGCATAACAAAGAAGAATTTTTTCGGGGCCGGACCAAAACGCTCGACATAAGCGGGTTGTCGAGATAACCGAGGTCGAGATAAGTGGGTTTGACTGTATTTAGGAATTAGCATAAATTCACATGTTGCCAAGAAGCTAAACTTTTTTTTAAGCCTAACAGAAAGTACAACTCTTACATAATCCACCAATCAAAGCTTGTGTTGTTGTTTATTTCTGATTGCAATGGACCCTACACCTTAAGCTCCACCCACATGGACTTGCGCAATTGGTACTGTTATACCATATAATATACTCTTGGTTATTTTGTACCTTACACCGTATCACGCGTAAATGTCCGTTGCTTTCGACCAATGCGGCTGATAATTCTCACTCTTTCTTTCTCTATGTCATTCGTATGTGATTTTGCAGGATCCAATTTTCATTTTCATAACATTCAAACCTTTGAGGACAACTAAACATGATTGGTTTCTCAATATTCACGTCAATGACTAATGTGTTGTGTTGTCTGATGAAAGCTATTACATTGGATTCATGCGCTACTCATACGGAGCTTGTGGGTATATTTTTCCTTTAATAAAATGCTAATGTCGACCAAAAATGCAAATAAATGATAACAGTACAAGGTTAGATTCTTATTTCTTTCATTTTATTATCAAATAGTGAAGTACGCTTTTTATTTATCTATTTTATTGTAACATGCGGTGTGGCCGGAAGCGGGGGAGGGTTGGGGGGGCAAATTGAACATAATGTTTTTCATTTCCTAAATCTTGGGACACATGATGTAGGTTTAAAATAAGTTCACCATAAGTTCTGGGACATTAAAAAAAATTAATTTTTCATGTCCCAAAATATGCGGTAAATACGGTACTCCAGATTTTGGCAAGTAATGTTTTCAGATAATACAGATCATGTTATAAAATTCATGTATCAGTAACGTCCCATTAAAAAAACAGAACACAAAAAAAACTAGTCTGTTTGACAAGTCAACAAACATGTTCCCTTAAACAATTCACTATGATATACAGTGTATTGTCACCAGTAGCTTGTACCTATGGTTCTTTACATGGTACATGTACTTAAATTGGCCTTGATTTGGGTCTCCTGAAGACTGATCTTTTCTTGCCAAGGCTACCCAGGGGATGGTGCTATTAATAGGGAAACAAAAATGTGAAAAAATTCAAAAGGTTATCATCTTTGCAAGATGCCCTTCTTAAGCTAACTTGATGGCCATGTGTCTGATTTTCAAAAGATTGGAAATTTTAATTTTTGTTGAGCACAATCATAAGCATAATTTTTTTCCCTGCCAAAGCAGAAACTTTCCTGCCACAATAAATGCATTCCATTCACTTTGGAATATGCAACAATCCATAAAACTTTTTCATGCCAAAATAAATGCATTCCAAAACTTGCAGGTCCATTTCTTATTGCTGCTGAAACTGAAATTTCATTTTCTTTGTTTTACATTTATTCAGTGCTGCTAATGTACCATCACATCCAGTACCAGAATTAGTTAAGAAAACTCATTACTTTTGAACTTGTTATAGAACTGTTATGACTGTTTGGGATTTATTTCATAATATTGTCAGTTACAGGGGGGGCCAAGTGGTCTAAAGCACTTTTCGTTACGGATCACTGTCATTTCACCTCTGTCTGCGTGGGTATGAGTCTAAGATTCAGCTAATATAGTTATATCAGAAAGCTTGCCAGTAGCTTCTCATGGATCGGTGGTTCTTTCCGGGGGTTTTCCCAGGTTCTTCCTCCACCAATAATACTGGCCGCCATGTATAGCCTATCATGTGCTTAAAAATGGCATTAAACCATACAACAACAACAATTGTCAGTTACTCTTCTGACATGGATCATTAAATTTACGTTTTGGAGGCAAATTTGTTTTACTTCTTTAAATTTAGAGATAATCTTTTTTTCATTAGATTTAGTCAAATCATTCAGGTGCATGGTGAAATTAAGTGTTGTCTGCAAAAGTTTTCTTATAGAGATTCAAGTGAATCAGATACACATTGAAATAACAAGGAGGAAATGTTACGGAGATAGCTTTGAAAAATTGAGTAGTTTAGTATTACATGTATTTTGAAAATAAACAAGCTCATTTGAGGAATATGCTTTTCATTGTGATTAGTATATTTTGTTTACTTCCGAAATGTTTAATGATTTACTTATTGGTAATATAAGTGGGTGCTATCGGCAAAGTTGCCAATGTAAATCCCAGACCCTAGCAGTTAATGATGCCATTGATGATATTACAGTGCGCTGTTAAGATGGTTTGTCAATAAGAACAAAGGATTTGTTTATGTAAAGATATATTCCAGTGCACTTTATATCCAAGTTTGCGGCTTTGTTTGGTGGTGTCTTTGAATTTCTCGACTTGAAACCAAAGATTGTACATACAAGTTAAATGAACCAACATTATTTTTACCCAATAAATTACAAGAAGGTTATTTCATTGCTAGTAAAGGAAAAGAATAGCAATTTGTGATATTAAGATATAATTTTTACGTGAGAAAAATACATGTTTATGAAGTTTCAGGAGACAGGCTACAATTTTTTTTATATTAGAATTCACAAATGATTCCTTCACCAAAATGATAGTAAAATATTTGTAATTTTTTTGTAATTTTAAGAGGAAAATATATTTGTTCATATACAGTACAAGAAAAATAAATCTATACAGTATATGAAATTTTGGGTACCAAGCCACAACTGTTTGATCCGAATTTGGGTTATAACAGAACATGCTATAGAGGGACACACTGTATGTATGGTACTGATTATCAATGTTTGTGGTTTAGAAACTAATTTGGGTTATAACAGAACAGCCTATAGCCGGGTCACGCTGTATGTATGGTACTGATTATCAATGTTTGGTTTAGAAACTAATTCAAGTTATAACAGAACAGCCTATAGCCGGGTCACGCTATATGTATGGTACTGATTATCAATGTTTGGTTTACAAACTAATCCAAGTTATAACAGAACAGCCTATAGCCGGGTCACACTGTATGTATGGTACTGATTATTAATGTTTGTGGTTTAGAAACTAATCCAAGTTATAACAGAACAGTCTATAGCCGAGTCACGCTGTATGTATGGTACTGATTATCAGTGTTTGGTTTAGAAACTAATTCAAGTTATAACAGAACAGCCTATAGCCGAGTCACGCTGTATGTATGGTACTGATTATCAATGTTTGGCTTAGAAACTAATTCAAGTTATAACAGAACAGCCTATAGCCGGGTCACACTGTATGTATGGTACTGATTATCAATGTTTGTGGTTTAGAAATTAGGCTTCATTTACTGATCTAGGATCAGGAATGCAAATTCTAGGAATTGTCTGTTATCAACATTTTGATGTTTCATTTAAAGAAAATGTGATAATATACTCTGAATATGTTTTGTTTTGATTAAACATACTTCTTACTTTATACTGACATTTTGAATTGAATTAATGTGTTTCAGACTATCAGAAGTATATAAATGGTCGTCAACAGTTGGATGCCCAGCTGAGTGAGAACACACTAGTAAAGGAAGTAAGTCATTGGCAGAATTGAAATTAATTCTTGGCAAAACCCTCAGTACTGGAAAACCAACGCATATGAGGAATTTAGGCAAAAGAAAACATAATCTTGCTCAAAAGAAAATCCGAGGCAGACTCTCCCCATTCCCAAATAAATGTCAAGTCCCTAAATGTATAACTAACACAGTCCCTAAATGAATGACTAACACAGTCCCTAAATGTATGACTAACACAGTCCCTAAATGTATAACCAACATAGTCCCTAAATGAATGACTAACACAGTCCCTAAATGTGTGACAGCACAGTCCCTAAATGTATGACTAACACAGTCCCTAAATGTATAACCAACACAGTCCCTAAATGTATGACAACACTGTCCCTAAATGTATGACTAACACAGTCCCTAAATGTATGACTAACACAGTCCCTAAATGTATGACTAACACAGTCCCTAAATGTATGACTAACACAGTCCCTAAATGTATGACTAACACAGTCCCAAAATGTATGACTAACACAGTCCCAAAATGTATGACTAACACAGTCCCTAAATGTATAACCAACACGGTCCCTAAATGAATGACTAACACAGTCCCTAAATGTGTGACAGCACAGTCCCTAAATGTATGACTAACACAGTCCCTAAATGTATAACCAACACAGTCCCTAAATCTATGACAACACAGTCCCTAAATGTATGACTAACACAGTCCCTAAATGTATGACTAACACAGTCCCTAAATGTATGACTAACACAGTCCCAAAATGTATGACTAACACAGTCCCAAAATGTGTGACTAACACAGTCCCAAAATGTATGACTAACATATTCCTATGCTGCACATTATGTATTGAGAGACATGTACATTGAAGACTGGGTCGAAAATAGATCTAGGATTATAACTAAAATAAACATTGTAATTTTCATACATTTTCATATATTATGATATTGTAACTGCAAATATGCAAATAGACCTCTCCCTCGATAACTTTCGCACAACAAGCTCCACAAACAGAGACCGCACTACAAGACAAAGCAGGAGTCCCAAGGGTAGGGAACTAGACTTGACTCTTATTATGCCACCAAACAAGATTCCTTTTTAAAAAAACAAGTGACATTTATTTCGTGAGAAAATCATCTACATCAAAACTCAATTTTTGTATTGTTCAGTTAGTACAATATTGATTTTGTTATTTCATTGGAAGTTATAATAAAACTTCTTCTTATCCTTGAGGATATCTCTAAATACCAGTTCAAGAATTCTCGGAAACTCTCTTTCCACGATAGTCTGTATCTCATGCTCTTTATTTTATGAGATATTCATTTTGCTTGGTTTCTTGCTATCTTTGTTTAAAGTTATGAAAGAGTTGGTTAATTTAAGGGAGTTTATGTAACATACACAGTAACATTTATAACAGTGTTCGATCTATCAAATGAAGTGAGTTCACCAGACATGACTTGGGCTGCTGGATTTTGTGTTTGTATGTTTTTTGTGCCTTTTAACTTTTCTTTTATTCCACCTCCTTTATTTGATTCATAAGACATAATTAACATGATATTACAAAGGAGACCAGCTTTTAATTCAGTGAAATGATACAACAAATACTTCCGCAAGTCAGTTATCAAAACACAGTTGGCTCTTTATGAGATACAGACCATTGAAATTAGACACGAAGACACAGTGGTCCCTTTTAAGACTGCTCTTAACACTCACCTTTTTCAACTGCAGGAACAAACTTGGAGACCTAATAATGTTTCATATCTTACATGTTTTCAGCATGTTTTTATGTTTTTCAATTTTATGGTTATTGTTATTTGTTTCTCTGTAGTGTAATCATACCATTATAGATGTTGTAAAGCGCTTAGAGTTTCTAAAGATTAGGTGCTATACAAAGTCCTCAAGATTATTATTATTATTATTATTAGGTTCCCAGAGAAATGTTCATGGACATAGCTGTTAGGTAGATTCATGCATTTTACATTTAACTGCAAGAGGATACATTGCATTTGTGATGATTACACTTAAAAGGAACTTAAATATCGATCTAGAACACAAATTTCAATTGATGAAAAATTATTTCATATGCACCGTATCTACTTATTAAAGTACTGCCTCCACTGAACATAACTGACATTTTCGTTTATCGAAATATCCTTACAGATTGTTAATTGTGGTGTACTTTTGAAAAGAAAAACAAATTGTATAACCTACTTTTAAATGTGATATTTCATAATGTTGATTAACATTTTCAGGTCCTATCTGCCATTTTGATGATAAAAGGAGAAACATATAAAGTTTCTGTTACCAATTTTGATCACGATTTTCTTTAAGTTCAACAATTAGGGATCAATTTTTGGGGTATTTTCTGGTTCAAATAATAGGTTCCACACCTGATCCTGCATTATAGGCAGGTTCGTGAGTTGTCAGGGCATGAGTTATCGAGGGAGTGATATAGGTATAAATATATAATCAACTGTCATTAAACAAGCAACCTAATTGTTTGTGGTTCTAAAGCTTCGCCAGAAAACTTTGAAAAGTTGAAAACATTTCCAAACAAGTTGAAAATACCCCTATTTAATGTACATGTGTGTACATGCACAGATGCCACCAAACCCTAGTGTTTATGCAGGCCACAATTGTCACTGATATCACAGATAAGTAACCTTAACTTTACAATTAGATGGTTAATTTGAACTATAGGACTAAATGTAAATCTTTTAGCCTCGGTCAATTTGGTGAATGTCCTTTACAGGGTCACTGCAAATTTTTTAAAATTCTGTCATTAATGCTGTCTGCAATGAAAAACAAAATTGATAGCTCGACACCCATGGCCCCTCTAATTTTAGTTTGGGCCTGGCCTGTATTCAGAATGAGGAAACTTTAATTGCTTTTCAAGATGTTGACGTACATGCCATAACATGGCATAATCTACATCAGATTACCACACTCCTGCATGAAATTAGATTTGATTTTTATCAAATGGAAGTTTTGCTAAAAATATGATTTTATACTTCCAAACTCCCTGACATGGTCATGTTTTGAGAGGTTTGGTCGGACTGGTGTCAGAATAATGTGGCTGGGGGTGGGGGAGGCATCATGCTACATGTCTGTGGCATGATGCCCCAGTTTTAGACATCACTATAAACTGCCTCACTGCAGATATCATAGCGATATGACTGAATTTTAAAAAAAAATACATTAAAAATCCTAATTACACATACACTTATTTTTTGACATAAGAGACATGGATTTATTGTGAGATTCAGGTATGGATATTTTGGTCTGTTTTTGCATTTCATGATTGGACTTGGTGATCTCAGGAATAATGATTAGTCTTGTTAGGTTCAGATTGTATGTGGTCTACTGCTACAACAAAAACTATGTATCTTGTTCTGTTAATCATATACATACACATGTTCTCCAGCTTGTTTATTAGGAAGAGCCATGGTAACATAATAGATTATAAATGAAAAGAAGATATGTTAAAGTTAAAAGTGAAACAAAAGGATGACTATATAAGATTTTAATATATTCTCTAGGAAAGGTTATTGATATGATGTGAATTATAAATTTATGATTTTCTTTTCATTGGTAAACTTTCAACGCCAAAACAAAATTTTACTAGCTGTACCCCAAATGTATTGAGGACTTAAATTGAACTATATTTTATGAACGTAACTCTCAGCTTTAATATGAGTTTCACACATTTCTTCATTTTTCAGGAGTTGGGTCGGCTGGAGGCTGCGTCTAACGTGTACAAGATGATTGGTCCTGTTCTTGTGAAACAGGACTTGGATGAAGCAAAACAAAATGTCCAGAAGAGAATTGATTATATTAATGGAGAATTGTAAGCTTATTCATTCATATATTCGTTCATATATTCATTCATTCAGTTAGTCAGTCAGTTCTTAACATTCCTGCAAAAAATCCTCTCTCCACACTTCAAGTTATTCTTTGGTACCTTGTGTTTCATAATAAGCTGTGATGGCTGTTTAATGGACATCAACTACAGGCACTCATATTTATTGATAAGAATGGAAAACTATATATAATGCCCACTCCCCTTCTCCCACTTAACACCAGCAAACTAAATTGTGATTGATATCTGAAATCTCAGTAATACATGCCAATATTCCTATCAAATATCACTGTAAAACATTGTTCCATTGTAAAGTTTTAGTTCCTAACTGAAAGACTTCATATGATATTTAGCTTAGTTTGTTCAGAATGAAAATGGTTTGCATACATGCGAACCATTATGCTTTTGGCATAATCATTATGCTTTTTTCACAAAATTACGTGTTATGCGGAAACATATATGGATTATGCTTTCTTGGTATATCCGCCTTCCAAAAAAATCAGTTATTTGCTTTCTTGTTTTTATTAACATTCCATTTATCCCACAGACCGTATTTTAGGAAAAACTGTTTCTACGTAACTACGGTATAAGAGTACGCTTTTCCATGGTCTTGTATGCACTTTCCTAACAGTATCATGTTCTATTTATAGTAACTATCTTATTACCAAGAAACACACTAGTTCTACTTTCAAACTTTCGACCTCGAATTCTATTTGTAATTCTATTTATAGCATCTGTATGGCTTTGTGAGGAGAGAACAGACTGTTTTCAAATTTGAATCTTTATGTGCATATTCTTTGTTCTAATTCTATTTAGTGCAGAATCAGTCTCTAAAGGTAATTTTAGCATGTTATGTGTGGATTACGCTTTTTCTGCTTGATAGCCTTAATGTCAGAATGTAATCTAATGTTTTATTTGACCAAACTATCTCAAGTTCAGATTGGTGGTTCTTTTGACACAAATATTATTTGTAGTGAACAATAGGCTACCATCAATCAGCAATCAAAGAACACACACACGCTCTCCACCATACACTAATAAAAGTGGTCATGCAAGGCCGTTCTTGTGCACTTGAAAATGCAGGGAGGCAAGTTGCGACACATGCCAATGACACTTTCTTCCAGTAAAAGCAGGAGAGAATGATGTCACCCCTCAAGCATTGTCTTTGTAGCTGAAGTGGGTTATGCACTTTGGCATACTCTGAAATATCACAAGATACGAGTCATCTCAAGATTACAGCCTATATGAGATTAAACAATTTTGGCGAGCCTCATTTTTGAGTGCTATGTTTGATCCAAGACTAGTAGAAGCTGGGAGGAAGAGTCTGCCATCTCTAGATTTTTATCTTAGGGATTAGTTTTGATGAGACAAACTCTGGACCTGGTGGGTCCTGTCAGTGGCCCAGATGACAACCTATCCTAATTAATTGTCTGCTGGTATTAACTTTGCTGGATTTCCCAGTGATATTTTTTTTAGCCATGAAGATTCTGACACAATCATGTGACCTTAGGCTGTGTTGCATCAATTGAGAGAAAGGGTTATTGTTCACATTATGAATCTTCCATATTTCCCAAGATAGAGGTCAGATGCTCAGCATTACATCCACCTATGTTATTATAATTAAGGATATTTGAAGGTGAAATACATTTTTTTAAAAAGTAAATTGTTTATCCAATCACATAACTTATAAAATCCTCCCAAACACCCAACCATGCAAGTATCCATGATCACATATCGCTCAGTCTAAAAATCTAGTGACATCTGGACATACACCACAATTAATTTTACTATATGTTCTCTACATATATTTCTCAGTACTGACCTTTCAATTTTGTGACAATCGATACAAATCATATGTTAATTTAAAATACATCCAAAGATGACTTCACGGTGAAGTTTTTGTCAGGGGTTGATCTGCATTTTTTTGAGCGGCTGCACTGTACACAGAACAGCATGTACACAGAACACAGATTTCACTTCCGGATCATCACCAAGGCCTTTTTACTCCATGTGCACTGTCGCCAAATAACACACTGACAACCACTTTCTCAGCTCATATTCTCAAGAATAAACAATTACCTTTAAATCCCTACCAAAAATGCATCAATATAATTCTTCTATCACCACCAAAATGAGAGAGGAAAAAATGTTCTAAAAATAGACTAGAACTACATTCGTGGGTACTGAACTGGAAATAATAATTGTGATGTGATTCCATCTGGCAGTGGCAAGAAAAGGTAATGGACAAGAGTTATTGCCCTTTGTATGAAATATGTAGGAAATTATATTTTTATTTTAGAGGGGCTGGATTAGTGAGAAAGCAGGCTAGTGTCCTAATGAAAATGTGATTGAGAAACATAATTTACATTAAAATTTGCTTTACCCAGAGTTAACTTGAGTCTTATACCACAAACCAGGACCAACACGTTTTAGTTAGAATGCATTTGACACAAAAAAGGAACATACATTAGGAGTTAGTGTGTCAGATATCAAGGTCACTCAGAGTAGCATTCATTGTATACTGTGATGTTGTGTCGGTGACTTTTTGCTTATGGTACGAGAAAGATCCCTAAATGTCACTGTAAGGGCTCTCAGAATCTAAAGAGAAAAGATTAATATGGTTATCTGTAAACCAAGAGTGCATCCAAGCAGACAAGAATATTGCCAAAGAAGTACAAGGCTATTAATTTTTTTGATTGACTGTTATGCCTTTATGCTTTTCATTAGCTTGGTTCCAGTTGATAGCACATTGTTGATGATTTTTTATTAAAATGTTTAGAATATGAGATGCAATCTTGAATCAAAAAGGAATAAAGTAAATTCTAGTGGATATATAGTAACCATTAATAAAGCATGAAGGGTTATGATAGGGGAGGCTCCCAGATCATCAATTTATTTATTTCTGTCATAATCAATGTTCCCTCTAAGTGAATGGTAGATGTGTGCGCAGTGCTCGCTGCATTGCGCAAGCATTACGGAGAGTAGCAGAGAGGGCGAATCGGACAACTTTATAAAAGCATTTTTTTTGGCAAACCAAGGCTTCCTCCAAAATCAAAAAAAAAAAGTTTCTTTTGGAGACGCAAAGTCGTTGTCGCACCCTCCCCAGCTGCTATGGGGGTAAAAATCCTTTAGGATTTCACAAACAGGCTAATTTGTAAAACCTCACCTCGTAAATCAATTAGATTATTGGATTGGTCGGTGAGTTTGAAATAAATTCTCGTTTACAAATCATCTCATATACACTGGATTAGTTGGATCTTCAATGATTAGAAACCCTGGAGGAGCTGTTGGTGCAAATGAGTATAAAATATATCCTTGTTGAGCTTGATTTGATCTTTCGAGATTGTTGTTTTGAGGATTGTTGTTTGTGGTTGTGCTATTTTCTTCCATGCGTCATGAATCCTTTTAAAACCATCATCGATGGTGTCACTGAAAGATTTTTCCATCTCTGGGATGCTATATCCTGGTAATTTAAAATTTAATAACTCTTCTTTTGTTAAATTATATGCGGATAGAAATTTTTCGTTTTTCTCTTTCTCGCACATCAATAGATTCATCAAAAGATTTTATAAAAGATTCATTTAATTTTTTAATATTTTTTATATAAGTGTTCATATCTTGTATTATTTTTATGATTTCATCACATGAACCCGTTACATCCAAAAGATATTTTCGAAAACTTTGCCGTAGTCTCTATCAGATTCGAAAAATTCATTTATTGTTTTCAAAAACACATTAATATGTTCATCTAATAGAATCACTTCTGTACTTTTTTTACAATCGTGTTCAAACTTAAATTGCAACCCAGATAAACCCTTTCCTATAGAATTCAAAATATATTTTCTTTACTTTTGTTATACAACTTATTAGAAGATAAAAAATTATATCACTATCATTTTTAATCTCATCTGTGGTAAAGTCAGATTTTTTTGGTTCAGGTGGATGTGTTTTTTCAGGCCATCCTAGCACGGTCCTTATAGAACTTTGATAGATGTCTATGACATACCCGGGTGAGTTTATCTCAATGGCAGATGATAACATCGGCTCGTGAACTGTAATAGCAATTTTCGATTCTTTTCCAGTAATGGATTTTATTCTACGCTGTAATTCATTATTGATTTGTTCGATTTGGTAGGACCCAGATGGTAGCGAAACAACGTTCCAGTCTGGAGTTCCATCTTGTTTATTTTTGCTCGCAAACACCAGGGATTTATTCGGTTGTTGACCGCCGAATGGTGCTGATCTAATATTAGACCAACTGATACACTCGTAGTTTTACTAGCGCTATCTCCTTCACCGAAATCACAGTGGGGAAATTGACAATGAATTCAAGGTTTGTTGAGGTTATTGATATCATGCTGGTTTTCACCGGTGTGGTATTTTCCTCTCTTCGTTGAAGTAGTTCTTGTGATGTTGCCATTTTTATTATACTCATGTTTTTATAATTTTGACATCGCGGAATCATAAACACGTACCATCACTGAAAACTCACTATCGGATATTAATGTGTCATCGAGTGATGACGATATCATTGAGGATAATTGGGAGTATGCAGTTGACATGACATGGAACGTAACTATGTAGTCTTGTAGTTTGCGCTGGCTACATTATGATATTTTTTTGGTTATTATTGAAATAATTCCAGCGATTGTTGTCGCCGCTGATATACAAATTGGAACAGCTATCGGGGCAATCATTGTCACCGAGGAGAATATTATACCGGCTCCGGTGATTACACCTGATACCGAGTACATGGTAACATCAACTGTGGTAATTCTTCGTCGGTATTTTTTTATTTTTACTTGATACTCCTCAGTGAGTGTTTTGAGTTTAGTTTGAAATTCTCTCACCTGATTATAGGGATATTGCTGTGACATTGCTAGTGATGACATTTTATTTATTATAATAGATTTCAAATTGCTGGCGTTAAATTCACCAGTGTTGAAAATCCTAGGGATTTTTAATTCAGTTGTTTACTTAAATCCGCTACGAATTTCACATACCATGTTACTGAAACCCTAGCCAAATTATTATCAGTGGATATTATTGTGAATTGTTCAATTGTTTCCTTGTCAATGATCGTTGATATCATATTGTTGACCCCAGATGAACTCGTTGATGAAATATTAAATTGAGTCGGCGACACTAGTGTTAATCGATAAATACCTTTGACGGCCACAGTGATATTTAATATGTTAGTGGATGGTGTCCACGTAAATAATTCGTGTTGGATTGCGTATACATTATTTAGGATATATTTTTTTGTTTGTGAGGGATTTTTATTTTTTCAAGTTTTTCTATCATTCTTGATAGATCATTTCCTGATGATATCGTTGGTCGTTTTAATATCTTCGCGAACAACTTCTATTCGTCGATTAATCGTTATTTCATCGAGTTTCGTGATAATACCAGCGAGATCTGTTTTGATTTCTTCGGGTTTTGTTCAATATGAGTGTCATAATTGGATCGCAACTTTGACAAATTGTCCATGGAGGTTCTTATCTCTGTTAATTTTGGTATGGTCAACGGTGGATTTCCAAAGAAATATGATAGAGGTTTTTCAATATTGTCAATTATACTTCTTTGTAATTCAGACAATTGATAAAATTTAGTTATATAGTCGTCGTATTCATCGCACAGTTTTTTTAATGGTTCTAAATTGTTAATTCTATCCACAATAGTTGAAATGAGAACATCTGGTTTGAGTTTACCCTGATCGGAAAATACCGCGATAGCATTTTCTGTTACACCGCGTTGTTTAACTGAAATATCATCAAGGGTTTTTCAATTTACCCTGACGATCTTGAGATACAACTATTTCATTGGGATCAACACTTGCGAGATTTAACATTTCAGATATTTCATATTCAATTATTTTTTTTACATCACCGGTTGCAGATATTTCCGCGGAGGATTTTTTCAGGCTTGATAAAGCTCTCCCCCAAATATCAATCATGTTATTTTATATAATTTCTCTCTAAAAAGCGATTACTCGTATATTCGTGTACGGTTTTATGGGGTGGTTTTCCCGATGATGAAATAGCATTGAGTACATTTAACATTTCTATACGGCATATTGGTGGGTCATTTATTTTCTGTGTTGGTAGCGTAGAATACCAGATAGGAGTTTTTAAGCGGTTTATATAACGCATAAACTCTTTAGGCGGTGCTAATCCGTATGAATTGAAATAAACAATCACATGCAGATCAATCGTGTATGCAACCCAGTGAGTTCCAGGTCCGGTGCTGTTATCGAGATTAATGCTACAAGTTTCAGCATTGTTTGGTTGTTGTGGTAATTGGTCTCTCATAAAAACACCTCTAAAGCTTTTTAACGCTAGTTTGTTAGCAGCATCGAGTAAATCAAAATTTGACATGGGAATTATTGTTAGTAAACTGTTGCTAGTCTCAGGCTGTTTCCACTGTACCATGAATACGGAGTTCCTGATCGTTTCTTTTTTTTTTTTGTATCCTTGTCCGGTAGCTTTCTTAGTGCCATCCCTGCCGCTGTACCAACTGCTCCTAGCATGGCGGCCTTTGCTATTGCTGGGGCCGCTGCCGCAATCAACGCTGGTAACGCAGCGAAAAGTGGAAATACACCACCTGATTTTATCCTGTTTTTGATCACGGCCACAGAGAGAGTGATCTGAACACCTTTTTTCATCTTTGATGGCATCGTTGAAGTGTTTTATCTGACGAGCTGTCAATGAGTTTATTTTGACCACCAGACATCTGATTGTACTTCAGCGACATTGTGGTTCCACATTTTTTAGCTGATTCCAATTGCAATTTTTTAATTTGGCCAGGAGTTAATGTAACACTAACATGACTATATGACATTTTATTTAATAACAGATTGGTCTAATTGTCTACATATTTTCTACTGGTGCATCAACTACCCTCATTCCTTCACCGGCACCTTCGAGTAGCATTGATTTGTCACTGAGAATGACAGCAACTGCTCTGTAACACCAGTAGGAGGAGCGGTTACATGAGCACGAAAGTGTGTCAACGACGGATTGTCTGGTTAAGTCAAGATGTTCCAACGAGAAGTAATAGATGCGATATAGTTTTCTAAAGTCCCATTGTGAGATTTGCAGACCGGTATTTACATTATTATCGCGTCCCATAAATGACAACAAACGATGATACGCGCAAGCTATTTGGTTTTGTTTGTAATTAAGTAAAATATCCTCAGATGGTTCCTGTTGGCCATTTATCCTCAATGAGACTTCATTAACACCCAATTGATCAAATATCATATGGCTGCATAATTGTGAATCCAATCACATTTTATCCTGTAACGCAACAAATATATGTCGTGGTGCAGAAAACCCTTGTTTTGGTGCGATGTAAATACACCATTAACAGTACTTTTCCTCCATGATCCATAAATGATAGTAATCTTTCTTCTGCGGTGATAGCTGGAGTCATTACTGGCATCCACAGTGAGTTTTGTTATATTTACTTTACCATCAGCGACTAAAGCAGCAGCAGGACCCCTTTCTCGCCAGATTGCATTATTATCGTCACCGCCTCGCACGAGTACTACTGTAGGCTTCGCTCCATAGATAACTTTTCTAACATTTGTGCAGAATCCAAATATATGATGTAGTGGAATCGCGCATGAGAATAATATACGCTGTCCATGCAACATTGATACGCGTGTTGCAAACCCTAAGTTGTAACGAGTACTATCACTTTTTATAACATCAAAAACACCAGCTGGTCTAGCTTCACGTTCAACAGATTCATCAGCTGTTGGTTGTGGATCGGATGCAGTGTCTCTTGGTGTCCTTACTTTAAGATACTTATTGTTATCAGTGTAATCAGTAATGTCCTTAGAGAACATCATATAAGGACCTGCCGATCTTGTATAATCATCGGAGTATCTTGCTAACCCCACTATTGTTGTGGCAACATCAACATCATGTTCTATAGATTCAATCTCTTTTCCATCAATCATATATCTAGCTCTACTGAATAGCGTCATGATACCATTATTGACAAAGCCGACTTTGGCACCAAGTGCATATGGTGTATCTGCTGCAACATTTGTTACAATTTCTCCTTCTACTTCGATAAATGCTTCAGCGGGTAGAAAGTATTTGCTGGTATCCTGGACTTGAAGTTTGATTCTTGATCGAATATTTGGTTGTAATGCATGATAGGAATAATTCTGATAATTGAGTATAGAATCATTCTTGGGTACTGGGGCATTCATATCGAACGCTGTATCAGGAGCCGATTTGAACATATTATATATTACGTGATCTAAATCGCGATCTTGCTCGCGATTTCAAGCCACTTCCCGCTATCATATTTGCAGTAATATTATCCTGGTCGCTGCTCAGTGATGCTATTTTTTGATCCACTGCGTTATTTATTATTTTGCTAATACTCGCGGGCATAATTTCCGTAGATGGTAGTGGTCCTAGTGACTTCGTCATTGTTGGTTTCTTTCCTCGCTGAACTAACGCTAGTAGTTTTTTCCTTAGACGCAGAAAATGCTTAACCGGCAAGATCACCAACAGCACTAATTCAACACATGAATTAATTTCACATCTGCGATATGTCTATGCTGCAGATTACTGCTTTTATAAGCAACATCATGAGCATGACACACCTTATCAATAGCGTTTTTTGGGTTTTCACTGGGTCGGGGTTGGTTTTTGTCATTGAGTCTGATATTGATTTTGGTCGCGGGTCCACAATAACTCTATCCTGGAAGGTGTTTTTCTCCTGGATATTTTGCCCATGGTGTTCCTGGGAGTTTTACTAACTTGGCTGCAATATCACCTCGTTTTTTTTACAATTTTTGATTCTATCAAGGGAAACAAATCTAAATTTTTTTGTACCACATTGTACACACTTACCAGCAAGTGCTGATCTGTTATTTTTAGTTGTAATCGTCGTCAAGTCGTTTGTCCTAGTATGCTTCTTACATTTCACACAATATAGATCCATAATTTATTTATAATAACATGAATGTAATTGATTTTTCGGCGACAAAAACACAAGAACTAGTTAAGCATCATGCAGTGCTACCAAATTCTATTTGTATGATTATAATCGGACCATCTGGAAGTGGCAAGACACAGTTGTTACTTAATTTAATAACGAGATGGATGAAATGGGATAAGTTGTATTTAGTAGCCCCGAGTGTAGACGATCAGCGATGTTACGAGGTGTTAAAGGATTTTAACGAGAAAACAAAATCGGAAATCGATGAGGATATTATTGAGTTTATAACCGATATCGAGGAAGCACCGAGAATTGATGTTATTGATGGAACTTTTAGCAATTTAGTTGTATATGATGATGTCATGCTAGACAATCAAAAGAATCCCGCTAAAATATTTTCCAGAGGTAGGCATAAAATTACCGATGTTATATATGTCACTCAACGATACACTCAAATACCAAAAGTGATCAGAGATAACTGCAATATTCTTGCTGTATTCAATGGAGTTGACACACATACGCTACAAAATATTCACCAGACTTGGTGCAGTGGAGATATGGATTATAATCTCTTTAGAAATTTCTCATGTCATGCTCAGTCAATCCCACATGGATTTGTAACAATAAATTTGCATGAGCCTAGATCAAGATATTGTATCAGACTTGATCAAATATTCAGTTGAAATCGTAAAAAGATTTTTACCCCCATAGCAGCAGAGAGAGCGCGACAACAACTTTGCGTCTCCAAAGGAAACTTTTTTGTTTTTGATTTTGGAGGAAGCCTTGGTTTGCCAAATAGACACTTCAATAAAGTTGTCCGATTGGCCCTCTCTGCTGCTCAGAGACCAGCAAAAGTTAACATCGGATTGAGCAAAATTTAACGTTGGATTGACAATTCAGCTGCGTGTGGATGCTTGAGCAGCTAGCTGTGTGCGCACGCAGCTTAGAAGGAACGTTGGTCATAATTACTTGTGTTTTCAGCTGTGTATAACCCGAACCAGTTGCTAAGTCATGTTTTTGCATAGTTTGCTAATCTTATCTTATCTACCTAAATAGTACTGTCCTGAACAGTGGACATGGTAATGTTAGCAGTCACATGCTATGATTTTGCAGTTAAAAAAATGATTTTCCCAGCATTACTTACTGTAGATCATAAATCAGTTAGTCTTTTAGCAAGACTAAAGGATGATTGGCTATGTTTCCATATCTACAAAGACTGACCTGACCAGTGGGCAAGGTTATTTTAGAGGAGATGAAAATCTGAGAGCAGTGTGCTTTAATCTTTCTTGATGTTACAGCTGATTGAGAACTTGTGATTCCGGAAATGTGGATATTTAATGTAGAACCTAATAAATTCATGAAATGAGTATTGGGCTAATATTTGTTTAAAATTCTTTATTAAACAAAAAACAAGTGCCAATATTTGCAACCTGTTTTTTTTTTTTTTTTTTTTTCTTTTTCTAAATGGCCCCACTTTTTCATCTGGTTTTGCCACTTTTTCTATTTTTCAGGAATTAACTCTGCCAAGACTGAAAGAATGAAAATTCTTTCCACAAAATGACTTTTTGTGGTCCTATTGATAAAATTCAGTGGATGTCTTGCATTTAATACAAAGAAGTATGGAAGAAACCTTTTGATTTTGAATTCAAAAGGACCGCTTTGGTGGCCTTTGTGGTTGAGCATCCTACTTGGATGTGGGAAATTATGATTTCAAACCCTGCGTGGTCTCAGCATTAAGACATTATAGTGCTAAGACTGGTCAGCCTGGTGTCAGGATAATGTGACTGGGTGGGACATGATGCTACATGTCTGCAGCATGATGCCCCAGTGCCAGACATCACTATTAACTGCCACAATGTAGATGTCAATCATTGTGATGTGATTTAAGCTGTTAATGCTATGTTAAAAAATCCTTATTACACACACACACACACACACACACACACACACGTATCTAACCAGTGATAATGTGCTTTACTTAAATGAAACACTGTACATACCTTATCTCCGGAAACACATAAACTCTGTAAATGGTTTACTGTATATCATTTAATGTATATCATTTGGTGTTTCTTGATTATCATTGTATTGTTATTCAAGATTTTAAAAATTATTTTTCAGAAAGCGTCACGATGGCTTGCTACAAAATCTGGAGAAAAAACAAGACGAACACAAAGAAACTTTAGCTAATCTTCAGAAACATTACCAGCAAGCACAACAGGCCCAAGCTAAAGTCAATTCAAGATAGATACAATCTGTATATTCCTAATATGTATTTTGTGTGTAAGTGTGTTTCTGCTTATGAGAGAGAGAGAACGAGTTTGCCTCATGTTCTTTTTTTTAAAGATAATTATATGTGTGCACATTTTGTGTGTTCTGTTGCAAATCAGTAATTTGATACCCTTTACCTTCATAAAGTAAATTTTAAAGTATTTGATTTTTGTGTATTCAGTTTGTTTTTCAGACTTGGAAGTATATTTGCAAGAATATTGCTGGTACATGATAAAAATATATAAAATAAAGGAAATATTACCCTATTTTATTCACATTTTACCAAGAGGCTACACTGGTTTCTCTTTTTTTTTTTTTTAAACTAGACATTAATAGTGCAGATACTAGCAGCTTAATAAATTGACATTTTTCATTCAAATAGTTTTATATTTTTTTTTACAGTTTTTGTTCTGTCTCTTTCACTATGTCAGTTGACCTTTGTACCTGATTGTCATTGAGTGACAGTTTTATTGCCCAACTTACCTGGATTTTATAGTCTATACAGTTAGAGACCCATGTGAGGGAAGTGGACTTTAATAAAGGTTCAAATGAGCAAACATTTAAATTGTATGATAGTTATCCTCCTAATCATTCTTAGTTTCATGGGCAATATCATCATTATTATATGTGTGAATATTTATTTTCAGATTTACAGCAAATAGTGAGACAGATAGAAACTTGTGTCAGTTTAGGAAATGTAGGGAATATATTGACACTTTGAACTGTAAAAATTAGTTGGTTTTCTTTGTTTCAACTTTTCCAGGTACTTTTGTTTTAGGTTAATTTTTAAAAAATACTTTTAAAACACCACTGTTCATTATCATCCACCATACATCAGTCCACCCATCTGTCCTTCCATTAGGATAGTTATCTCAACTTCTTCTAAATTATTGAAAGGATTGCCACAAAACTTTACACACACATTCATCTAGCAGGTCCAAAATAAAAACATTTGCCACTCAGACATCCAATAGTGATGTGGAGTTGGAATCTCTAGTTGATTCTAACTGAAAGTGTTGCTAATTTGACATTTGCTATTACCGTAATGGTAGCCATCTGGGATAAGCTTGTCATCACTTCTGAATGAATAGTCAGCATGGAGTTTTCACTAAGATTTTTTATGATACATAGTTATCTCTAAATAAAAATGGTGCCAATAAGTACTCCAACACGGTCACCATGTTGAGTCTCGGTTATGGGTTTATTGGTAGGGGTTGGCAGCTGGTCCTGTATAAATCAGTACAAGCTGGCAGCTGGTCCAGTATAAATCAGTACAAGTTGGCAGCTAGTCCAGTATAAATCAGTACAAATTGGCAGCTGGTCCTGTATAAATCAGTACAAGTTGTCAGCTGGTCCTGTATAAATCAGTACAAGTTGTCAGCTGGTCCTGTATAAATCAGTACAAGTTGTCAGCTGGTCCAATAAGAATTGGTACGAGTTTTCATTATGTAACTAGTCATACAAAGATAGATTCGGTAAAGAATAATTGCTAATACAGACACTGGCGAAAATAAAGCTATTTTGACAGTCCTGCTACATCCAGTGGTTTGTGATCCCTACTCGTTTTCTCTGACTGAGACTTTCACTAGTGTTGGTTTTTAAAGAATCGACATTTCACCACTTATAACAATATCATTCAAACTTCTCTGGTCATTTTATTCATATTTGGTGAATTGTTTGGTCATTTTAACCCAAATGCTTTTCATCAGCTGTCAACTAAACTTACTTTGCACAAACCTTTTGGGGTTCTAAATGATTCTTCACTATGCTAACAAAACAGTGGACTATAAAATCCCTGTGATAAGAAAAGTTTCTTCCAGTGTATATGAAGCATCATTATTATTTTCCCCTTGAACATCAGTCACTTTGCACACTAATCAGTCGCAGATGTTTGTGTTCTTATTGGATGTTTGACTCACTTTAAAATGATGAAACCACCTCGTAATTGCTGGATATGACAGAGATTTGATCTGCAAGCTTTCTTCATGTCATTCTTATTATCAATTGGAAGGTAACCAACACGTGGCCAAATTTAACACTAACAGTATGCTTTTTGCACAGTAGCAGAATTTTACTGACATTTTTATGTCATTATGATTTAACTATTTTATTTGTAAATGTATACGATCATCCTTTAGAACATTATTATGTCAATCAGAATTAAATTTACTGATGGGTTTTCATAAACCAAAAAAAATGTTATTACATAATTGCTTGGAACTTTTCAAGTACCTCTGATAATTTTGATTTTGAGTGCATATTTCGAAAGAAATAAACCAGCAGACTTGGGGATGTTTTGCAAATAATTAACACCTAAATGAAAATTTAATTTGTTTTTTTTCTTCAAAATTTAAAAAAAATTTGAATATTAGTATGCTCTTAGATAATAAAAGAATGGAAAAAAAACTTTAATAAATTGGAGTGCACTTCTCAGGCACATTTTCTTGCCACATTGTACTAGTTATTTTGGAACAGTTGGCTCTTGACCATCCAATACATTAGGGCAGATATGATTTGAATAATTGTAAAAAAGTATGAGAGCTTTACCAGAAATTCTTACCGTAGGTCTTGAATTATTTAATTCGAAAGAGAGAATTTTGTTATAACTTTTATAAATGATTATGTAATTCTTCTCAAAATATCAGTGGATGTGAACAAGAACCTATTATCCTGTTTGAGTCTTAATTACATGACAGCTTGAATAATTGGTCTATGCTTAAAGAATATTGCATTTTGAAAGGTCTGTAGTTTGGTTAATTCCAGATGTGAACATTTTTTCTACTATGGATATGAGGACAACCTCATCAGTAATGGTCAAATATATTCAATATATCTTTACAGAAAATCATATGCACGATACAAAATTAAATATACCGGTAGTTAGAATGAAAATAAGCTGTAGAACGTAGTTAAAAGGTGGCCTAATTACAAGAATGCATGGTCACAATATGTATATAATACACTCATGAGAAAGTTGCATATAAAAGCCAGAATCAAATGATTTTAAAATTGACATAAAATGGACAAATTTGTTTTGTCTATGTTATGAAAAAAAATTGCATGATGCAATAACCCTCCTCCCAAAAGAATACAATACAATACAACACGTTGCAGCAAACATACCCCCCCCCCCATCATGATGCATTCCCCCCCCCCCCCCCCCCGAAAGAAAATGTGATAAAATGACATTGTGTGACTGGCATGCAAGAACTGCATGACATGGTGAATGCAATACACTTGCTGGGAAATCACAGGTAAGAAAAGAGAAATTTCATATTTAAGTTGTATCAATAGATAGGAATTAAACATAATTAACACTCAAAATACCTTTAAATGAAATGTAAATAAATACAGGTGTGCTCTGTGATCTTTATGATTTTTTAAGAGGAATGTTTGAACCTAATGTCAGGTCAGTCTTTGAAAAACAGCCACTCTTTAATGTAAATAAATTAATTAATAGTGGAGGAAGAACCCAGAAAGAACCACCAACCCATGAGGAGCTACTGGCAGGCTTTCTCACATATCAACATTAGTCAAATCTGAGACTCAAACCCACACAGACAGGTGAGATGGCAGTGGTCTGAAACAAAGAGCGCTTTAGACCATTCGGCCACTCTGGGCCCCTAAGTACTTTGTAATTCCAGTGAATCTGAATAGTTTGAATTAATTAATCTACTGAGATTAAAACTTTAACATGATAATAAAAACATTTCTTCAGATGTTGAGGCAAAAACGAGTAATTTTTAAAGTAAACAACATTATATAAAAAGCAAAGACAGTGTAATATAGCCAGAATGTAGGTCAGTTTCCTTCCTAGAATATTTTATGTTGTCAAATAGTTTATTAATTTCCAATTGAAAAACTAATTGCCTACGTTCAAAAGTAAACATGTTTACTTCTATTGATAAAGATATGAATATTTAATCCATAATCAGAGAGGAATATTAGGTATGTACTGTGTTGTTTACAAAATAAATGTCACTTGATTTTATACAAGGTCATGTAGAAATACAGATGTATTTAACATTTAATCATAAAGAAAAGAACAAACTATATATTTTAACCGACTCTTGCATCTCATGTAAAAAGATGATGATAACGTCTTTATACTTTGTGCATAGTGCCTATTGTCACTTATTGTAATTTTGGGTCCTTTACTTTATTTCCTCGTTATTACTTTAGATCAAACTCAGAAAGATAAAACATTGAATCGAGTCTCCAACTGGAGACATAAAAAAAAAAACATTTTTATTTATAATTTCATGCTTATTACTTTATTTTACATTACTGTGTGTCCATTACCATACATTACTGTTTTTTGCTAGATTATAAATTTTGGGATGAAATGTATGTGATTCTCACTGGAAAATTCAAAAGGTTTGTTTGTATCTCTCGAGTCTGTATATCGCCCTTACAATGAGTTTGTGTGAATACATAACTTGTGGATCCCTGTGCATTAGTGCAATCAGTACTGTGGATGGGGTGGGTGTCTAACCAAGCTTAAATAGTCATTTCCATAAGATTAGGAGTCAACAGCTGCCAATCTAAATTCTGTTAAACAATTCGTTTGCTTTTGTGGACTTTACCTATATTTTTCAAGACAGGGTTTATTCATGTAGGCCAATATTTTTGGCGTAGTAAGAACTTTGGGAAGACCATAGGAAGAAAAATTGACGTGCAGGATGTTACTGGCAAGTGCTCTTGAACTTGTATGGACAGATGTGATATATGTGAGTGATCTGTAAAAGCTAGTACCATAGTCCACTCTGCCAATCAGGGTTCCCTTAATGTAACTGATGCTGTTAGTTGGATTGACACCAAGTTGGTCAGTTATTCCATATTAACCTCTTACCAGTTCAATAATATCCCCCAATCGAACATGTTTACATCAAGTTGGCTACTTCTCTTTCGCATCAAGTTGATCCTTAATCCCGATTCAGTAAGAAATAGGTTACCAGGTACTTATGGCCGATTAAAATATTTTAACACTTAAGGGCATTTACATTGATAGCTATTAAATTAGAGAGATGATCAATTATGTACATATTTTCAATGTTATGAAACTTTACTTAGAGTATTTCAACCAATATGTCTAGTTTGGAATCTGCTCTAACATGAAAATATAAATGACAATTGGTTGAGTGGATTTGAAAACGCATATAAAAGTAAGGGAGTTGTAAGATAGCTCACAAGGAAAATATCTCTTAAATTCACAATGGAGAAACGTTTTATTCAAGGACTTTGACATGGACCCATCCTTCAGATTTTAACCTATGTCAGTTGTTTCGATCCACAAAAGAAGTCTTGAAAAAAATTCGCTGTCCATCTGAAATGTGCACCGATTGAACTTAGCAATTTCAAACCTTTCTATTTTGGTTGGGACAAGTTACAACAGCAGGATGAGTTGAGAAAAAAATCAGCGCAAACGATTCGCAAGAGACTTTTTTCTGTAGCATACCCTTTTCTATTTCTGGGTTGTGAGCACGGGTGTTACTGGGTGCCTGAGCCTGATCTAGCCTTCAGGCCAAACAAGCTCTACATTGATCCGCATCAGGAAGTTCTGTATGATTTTACCAATGGCCGAGTTTAAAGCAGTCCTCAAACGCGTTCTTGGCCCTGGCCCTCGGGCTCGTGTAGAATTGAATGTAAACATGATTGTGCTAACACTACCACACAGACTTGTAAGAGATGAAACAACGAGGAATTAATGCTTGCACTTATCATAGTTTCTTTCGATGGAAAGGTGACGAATGGACTCCTGATCGAATGGGCGAGAAATATATTCCTGAAATCATCATTTGGGATGATATATGCACAGTATTGTTAGATGTATTACAAAGGTTTCTTGATTGGCTATTACTAGCGAATACAAAAGTGATAATGTGTGGTGATCATGGTCAACAACCACCATTTGTCGGTTTATCCGCACATAATTGACTGAAGAATTTTATAGACTATTGTGAAGAAATTAGTACTGATCATAGATCACTTAATAACGAATTACATGAGTTTAAGAAATTAATCAGATTACAACCGGATAGAATCCGGTGTGAAATAGCGAGTGAAATAATTTCAGAAACACCATTAAATGATTTCTGGGAAGCGTGTAGACCAAACGATTTGATAGTGGCAAGTAGAAAGATAGTCAGAGACGCGCTTCAAATGAAGTTATTTAACACGCATAAAGAAAAATTTGCAACACTTCCAGTGCCGCTGTGTTATAGACCCAAGGATACACGAAGACACAATATCGAAGTTGATATTCCAGGCCTGACAGAGTCAGGGACAGAGAAGTAGATTCTAGTGTTAAATGATATTGTGTTGGTTGATATCAGTATTGTCGAAGATGCATTGCGTGCTGATAAATCTCCATGGAAGCTAGGATACGCAGCGAAGATACATTCTTCACAGGGGTTGACTATATCCAATACAATTGTTTGGATCATAGATAATCACATCGAGTGGTCGAATTGAGTTTATCTTGCAGTGTCCAGCGTATGAAGAATAAATCAACTTCGAAGAGTTGTTTTAGACTATAATAACACTACAATAGGTGATATTGTCAGCTATGATATAATCAGAAAAAATCTCGCTGGTTATAAAGAACAGGAAAAAAAAAAATTTTACATTGATGCCGAGTTTATAATCACACGTTTATAATCACACTGAAACAACAACAGAATAATCACTGCGCGAGTTGCAATTGTATAATGCGTAGGTATTGGTCGGATAAAGATCCTCGCCAATTTTCCCTAGACAGAAAAAATAGCAGCGTAGGTCATACCAGAGATAATGTGATGCTGACTTGTCTTGAGTGCAACAGACGCAGAGGTGCTAGTTAAGACCACGTAACGGTAATTGAGTATCCTCGGGTATCAATTGTAGGAGGTGATATTACAGCCAAGTTACTAAAACTCCCAGGAACACCATGGGCAAAATATCCGGGTGAAAAACACCTTCCATGGTATAGTTATTGTGGACCCGGGACCAGACTCGATATCAGACTCGATGATCAAAACCAACCTCGACCCAGTGAAAACCCAATAAACGCCATTGATAAGGCGTATCATGCTCATGATGTTGCTTATCAATGCAGCAATCTGCAACACAGACATATCGCAGATGTAAAATCGATACATGCGTTGAATTCTGTCATTGATAAATCCTTCCAAGAAATATTGGCTTCATGGTTGATAAAATCGTCGATGAAAAGTAAATTGATGTTAGGTGCTTGTAATTAAGAACATTGAATCTATTTATTATTCTCCAAGAGGATACTGGAGGGGTAAATCAGCAATCGGTAGACTCGCTAGCGCCGCAAAAATGAAAAATACCACTGCAGCGGATTGGTTATCCAAACAGGCGATATGGCAAATTTATCTACCACCGCCTAAACAAATTATTTTCTCGCATTTTGATGTCAGCGCACCTAATGAGGTTCATCAGGCCGATATATTATTTCTGCCGCATAATGGTGTTGACAAGTATGCGCTAACCGTAGTTGATGTTGCGAGTAGATACAAATAAGCAGAATCTCTAAAAACAAAATCATAAACTGAATAGGCTTCTGCGTTTGAAGGATTTATCGAAGGGGTCCTCTGCATTGGCCAAATCTATTACATGTTGATCCTGGCAAGGAATTTCAGGGTGAAGTGTTATAAAAAATGAAGTATCATAATGTCACCATCAGACGAGTACATGCTGCACTACATCGCGATCCTGCAATTATTGAACGATTTAATCGGACACTTGCTGAGCGGTTATTTGGATATCAATACGCGAAGGAATTTATTCAGGATAAACGATCTCGTGAATGGGTCAAGAGATTACCAGGCGTTATTACAGCGCTGAATAATGAGATTACTCGAACAATTAATATGAAACCTAACAACGCGATTAAAAAAAAGTATATACTGATAGAACTGCAAAATGATTTTTCAAAACAACTAATACTCGGCAATGTCACTGTTAGGTATTTATATGAGCCAGGAGAGCTCGAAGGTGGCAAAAAAAAGAGCTACTGATCCTATTTGGAGTGTCACTACGCATAAAATATCTAGCATAACACGATCCACGGGTAGACCGCCAGTCTATAGATTGGATTCAACTGCTCCTCAGCGAGTATTCAAACGGAGTTGACACACATATATATACGCTACGAAATATTCACCAGACTTGGTGCAGTGGAGATATGGATTATAATCTCTTTATAAATTTCGTTAATCACGCTCAGTCAATCCCACATGAAATTGTAACGATAAATTTGCACGACCCGAGATCAAGATATCGTGTCGGACTTGATCAAATATTCGGATGAAATCGTAAAAAGATTTTTACCTCCATAGCAGCAGAGGGGACGCGACAACGACTTTGCGTCTCCAAAGGAAACTTTTTCTTCGATTTTGGAGGAAGCTTTGGTTTGCCAAATTGACGCTTCTGTAAAGTTATTGGATTCGCCACTCTCCTCTTCTGCTATGGGGGTAAAATCTTTTTTCGATTTTGGAGGAAGCCTTGGTTTGCCAAATAGACGCTTCTGTAAAGTTGTCGGATTCTCTACTCTCCTCTTCTGCTATGGGGTAAAAGTATTTTTTCGATTTTGGAGGAAGCCTTGGTTTGCCAAATAGACGCTTCTGTAAAGTTGTCGGATTCGCCCTCTCTGCTGCTCCGTGTGTTGCAATTACAATTTTTCTACATATTACCCTAGGTAACTATTTTTGTAAACGAGTTATAATTCTACAAATGATTACCTCATTTATTAAACTTGTGTTTTATTTATTATGCAAGCTAAATTGGTTGTAAAGCTTCTTTTATATACTGCCTGTCCGAACTCAAAACATTTTCCGTTATTCCATGGTACAATGTTTTACTCTTTCTAAGAGCTTAGTAGCAATTGTAACGTCTTAATATCACTTTTAATGCTTATAAATATTCTACATGATAAACTGAATGTAAGAATTCCAAATGTCATATTCATAATAAAGCATAAACAATGACGTTTAATGTATTTAACTAAATAAAAACGAGAAAGAAAATTATTATAACTATGTTTAATGCGCATGCATTGTACAAAACAGTACGATGTCATAAGTGTATCTAAGCGCTCCGATGTCCTAGTGGTTAGAGCGTTTGCCGCCGAAACGGAAGGTCGTGGGTTCGATCCCGGGCCGAGTCATACCAACGACTTACAAAAAATGTTACTAACATCTACATTGCTTGGCGCTCAGCATTAAGAGGTTATTGTTAGGAATGGTCGACCTGGTGTCAGGATAATGTGACTGGGTGGGACATCATTCTACATGTCTGCGGCATGATGCCCCAGCGATAGACATCACTATAAATTGCCTCATTGCAGACATCTTAGATTTCTGACTGAAAAATTGTTAAAGCTACGTTAAATATCCTAAACAAACAAACAAAACAGATCACATGCGTATCTAATTGGAAAAATTTCGATTAAAAAAATATTAATACAAAGTTCTCATTTATTTGTTATACTTATATTTTATCTTTCTAATATCTAATCACATTTTTCGAACGTTTACCTCTAGTTGGTAAAAAAAAAACACCAATATTGTGCAGAAGTGCTACAGAATGCTATCACCTACTTACCTACTTATATAATCAGACATGTGCATGCATACATGCATGCATACATACATACATACATACATACATACATACATACATACATACATACATACATACATACATACACGTGAACGTACGTACATATACATACTCATACACAGGTATGCATACATACATACTCATACACACGCATGTATGCATACATATATACTCGTACACACTCATGCACACATGCATACATACATGCATACTCATACATATGCATGCATGCATACATACACACAGATACATACATATATACATATGTATGTATAGATATATGTATATACAGGAATGAAAATGTAAATGCCTTTTCCATTTAAGTTTATTTCTTTTTGAGGCCAGATTACAAACCACACCAATCCAGAAGAGCCAACAATGAGTAAATATAAAGAACATGAATAAAAAAAAATTCCGTTAATGATGTTCATTTTGGAATCAATATGTACAACTAAGCTGGAATTGACGTCATCATTATTGTGCAATTGATTTTGTGTCGCTTATTATATCAGTGTTTTGTAGGACTTGAAATGTAAATAAAACTGATTGTACATTACTTGTACCAAATTCCTACAGAAACTAGTTCTGCACGAACGTTTAAATACATTTTATAAACTGAGTTTTGAATTATCACTTTGACTTGTAGAGAAACAAATGTCATGTTGATTTAAGTTTAATTGATGGCTTTACGTTCCAGTGAACTATATATATTATTTTGGCACTACGAGGAGAATCATCAGGATCGACAGTGACCGTTTAAAGGTTACATTAGAATACCGAAGTCCGTAAAATATAGAACATTTATATTAAAAGTCTGGTTTAAAAGATGATATAACTACTATGGCCAAGGGACCTAGCTTTGAAATCTTTCAAAACTTGGCTAAATTAAAAAAAGGAGTAAACAACTTTGTTTCTTTAATTTATTGTCATAAAATGTTCCGTCTATTCTGGGTGAAATAGTGAACTGAAAGCAATAAATTAACCATCAAGCCCTATATACGTGTTAAATCTGTTACGTATCTTTTCTTCAAGAGCATCATTACTGAAAGTACTGTCAAAAGAATTCGTATTGAAGTGGTTGCAACATATTCCTATGAGGTACAGAAAATAAAAATAAAATAAGCTCCATGTTCCAAATTTACCTCTTTCACATGTTGTCTAAGTTATAAATTAAAACTGTTCCATTTTTAAACAAGTGAACTTGAATGTGCACCTCGAAAGGAGGCACTCAAGATGATTATAGTTGAAATGTAGAAATGAATTGCTTACAGATAACACTAAATTGAACATAATTAACACATTTTGTGAGGGATTATTAATTTTTCTGTGATGCATTTACGGTACTGGTCCTAACAAAATGCTGTCGCTGCAAACATAAAATACTTAGATGTCATTGTGAATTACTGAATATACACGCCTTATTTTTAGTGTGATTAAATGTTAAATATATTCCTCTTTTAAGAAACTTACAAAAAGCAATACAATTAAATGAGTAAACAAAGGTATGAAGTAAATTATCAAATAATATATTTAGTCGTAGAGGAAAACGACGAAATAGTATGCCATTAGTTATAGAGCTTGCAGTATCCGAAACTATTGTACCACGTTTAGAGGAAAATTCTTAGATAAACCAATGTATTAAAATGAATCTACAATATCCCTCTTTTGATATGATTGACTTTATCTCCATGAGATGAATAATATATAAATATTCTTGTTGATAGAGTGAAGAATGCAGCAAACATCGGAATAATCACAATAATGGTGTAATATGCCTCTTTGAAATGCTTTATATTACTATTTGGATACTCTTGTTATTCCATCATTTCTCGCTGAAAATAATAATAATAATAATAATAATAATAATAATAATAATAATAATAATATTAATAAAGATAACGTTGTATAGAGACCAATCTTTAGAAGCTTGAACGCTTTACAACATCTATGACTACAAAATATAACAATTAAACCAACAAACAACTAATTAGCATAAAACCCAAAAACAAACTAAAACCAAATTAGCATTTCACACCCTTGTCACAGAAATAGGCGAAAATTTAATTTTTTTTTTCTTCTTGAATTACAAACTAATCTCACCATTTTTTTTTTTGTTTCGTCGTACATGCGTTACCTGGGGTGAATAAGTGATTTTCTCCAAGGTAAGCGGCGTGTAACGATTTGCATGTGCCTGACTTCGTATCACGTGAAGTCAGGAACACCAAGAATCACGGGGTGCACGGTAATTTTGCCGTGAATTCTGCTCACCTATTTGAGGATATATAAGGCAGAATATTTCTGATAAATATTACGGGACCAAAAGTATCTTATCACAGGAAAGATAGCCTGTCATTCTTTCTCCAGCCAAAAGGGTGAGTGTTAAATTTATATTTCGTTTTATTGTGAATTTTATTCCGTTTATCATTTCATGTAATGATGCCTTTATTACAATGCAGATTTAAACGTGGAATATTTGGAATTACTAGTCACTATTAGACTTTAAATGTAATAGTGTAATCTAAGTTGTAGATTGTTTTGAGACAACTATTATTAGTCTGGTTTTCTTTATTGTAGCTGATAACGTCTCTGATAACATCTTTGAAATTGTTGCTGATTGTAGCTGAACGTCTCTGAAGGTATCTGATTGTAGCTGAACGTCTCTGAATGTCTGAATTGTAGCTGATTGTGATTAATTGAGCCATTTGATTGTGAGATCAAATTGAGGTATCTGACTGTCTGTCTGTCGGATTGTCTATCCGTCTACATCTGTCGTGATGTGTAAATATCCGGAAATCTATTAGTCTGAGTGTCGGAGCTGTCTAGAGGTGTAAACATCCGTGGTGGCATCTAGGTATTTGGGACCGATGGTTCTAGTAGATGCTTTATGCTGTCTGTACGTATAACTGTGGTGGATCCGTGAAGGGCAAGTGACCGATAAAAGTATTGAGTCAACCCAAGGTATTCGGGGAAACTGGGCGGCGATTCAACAGTTGGTGAATCGTACGGTTATACAGGGTCGAGACACATGTGTGTGTTGCAATTGTAGTACAATTGAATACATTGTTATATTTACATAGTTACTTCAAATCACAGTAGTATTTCAAGGGATTACGTGAATCTCAATAAAAGTTAGCAACTTGATTAAATACATGTATATGTTCGTGCTAGTTGTCGCGATCCATACGTGCGATAGTATTCCATTAGTGGATTATCTTTGTGAATTCTATATTGTATTAATGTTGAATTTGATTTTCTAAAACCGTAAGTTTATTTATTTGCTTATGAAAATAATTGTACTTATTAAATTCAATTGTTGAAGTTTTACAAGCTTGTTAGTTTTCACTTCTTTCTGTGTCTCTGAGATAAACATGTTTACCCGCCAACATAATATTACTCCCATCGATGTCAGAATTATCGTCTCTAATCTGCCTTTATTATCAGCTATTTTGGAATATATTATTGTACGACAACTGTCACCAATTGCCTAATACTTCCTAACATTTGACTGGCTTGTCTCAACAGTTTTCATTTTCCTGAATTGCACGTTAAAACCTATTGGTATATCAATGCCTTTAACCGTTTTCGAATCGACTCTAATTAAAATTAAGTTCATGTCTCCGAGCAGGAGAAGTTAACTATTTAAAGTTACCAGTTTTTTGCAAGCCTAGTTAGTACACAATTCCTAATGGTTACCTGTCATGCTGACCACGACGGACGGTACTGCGACGTTATCTCTAAATCGGATATAATAATAGTTTGTGAGGATTTTCTCCTTGGATAAAAAAAATAATACTTTGATATATCATATTTCATCTTAATGCAGTCGCTAATAAAACCGAATGAAAAATTGGCAATAAGGTTCTTAACATTTTAAAATGTCGCAATTATAAAATTTAGTTTAAGAAATGAGCCAAATCGTAGGAAAATGGCGAGAAAAAAGATTTGAACCGGGTTCGCAAAGTATGTATGTATGTATGTATGTATGTATGTATGTATGTATGTATGTATGTATGTATGTGTGTGTGTGTGTGTGTGTGTGTGTGTGCGTGCGTGCGTGCGTGCGTGCGAAGATGGATATATGTAGATATGAAATTATGTCTTCACAGCTGAAAAGAACCGTACATTGTCTTCATTATACTTGGAAAATAAGTAGATAATTACGTTGTTTTAAATTTAAGTCATGAACATACCTCAGAAGTTTAAAGCAACACAACTCGACGTAATCTGCGTAAACCATTTTACGTTTAGTCTGTTATTATCAAGATTGACCCCATACGATATAGATGGCTCCTTTTGTGAAGGCTATCCATAAAGTTTATTCATGGTTTGTCGAATAGTTGTATATGCATTTTAGACTGATAATGGTATCCTTACTAGATAACGTCTGATATTGTCATTTAATATTTAAATTTTAAATCAATAGCCATATTTCTTGTCTCATATGAGAAGTTACAGTTAAAAATGGTTATAATGGTTTAGAGTGTTGATGGGTTTTAAAAGATTGTACCCTAAATACCCTAGTCCTGTTTTAAATTTTTAAAAATGTATTTATCCATGCGGGTAGCTTATCCCTAATTGTTTGAGTTTGCTAAGTAGGCGTTGTGTGGCCATATTTAATATTCATATGACAGCTATTAGAATGTTAGTTAATGATGTGCATCAACAATAATAAGTATAGTGATCTCTCAAACAATCTTCAAGGCCAGTGATGCTGTTCCTTTCAAGATTTAGCTTTAACAACAGTGACCAGGGCTTTTTAGTAAAATTTGAGAGCCAGTCGACCTGAGTGTCTACTGATAAATCCTGACATCTACCGATCATGAGTGGTGCAGTTCACACTTTTGGGGCAGTAACTGTTTTTTATATTTTGACTACTAGTGCCACATCTTTATCACAAGTTGCTGACCATTACTGTTCAAGTATTATCACGTCTGATGTATACTAGCTTTGGTTTTGTCTTGAAACGTTTCAAAACAATTTTAATGAAAGGCTTGACGCCATGTGTGTCATATTTCAATAACGTTTTAAGGATATGAAAGGAATAGTTAATGTTTGCCTACCACAACTATCACTCATAGTAATCGTTGTAATAAAGATTTTCGTCGACATCTAACGCACCAAATGTGGAAAATTATAAATAAAAGGAAAATATTGGTCCTTCACAGATGCAAATTTCTTTAGATTACATGTCAATAGGATACCATGAAATTGACATCTGTCAAAGATATATATTTTCCTTTTATTTATAATCTTATACAATCACGTAGTTAACCGTCGTAAATACTTTTGCCCGAATGGGTGTAAATTTAAAATTCTTTTATCATTGTACAAACACGGGTGATCTGTTTTTATCCCTCCAATTCTAACCTTAAATACTTAAACATTGAGAAAGAAACATTCATTGATTCAAGAAATGTCTGGAAACAATCGTGACAACTTAATATATATCATGCCTAGACAAAGATTCATTTGCTGCCAATTTAAGATATATTCATCATCAAGAGAAACTTACATATCATATATCAGGTCCCGTAGTCAGACCTCACAATTAGAAAACAACATAACGAAAACAATTGCAAATAAATAGTAAATACAAATACAAATAGACAGTATTGATTTAGGACTAATTCAATCTGTCCGAAGTGGTAACTTATAGAATGCAATATCTTGACAATAATAATGCATAGCAATTGCCATTATATAAAGGATAGATTATGATATTGTCTTTCTTGATCCAAAAACACATAGATCTGGAAAAATATGTGCGAAACCGAGTATGGTAAACCCCAGATTCAGACAGGCCCTTTGATCGTCGAGTTCAATACTACTGACCTCAATACAGAATTTCACTTTTTTTAGTGGCAGTTCAATTGGTTCGCAGTATTTAAAGCCCGTCACTAGAAACATAAGAAAGGAAACAGTGTGAATGAGACGATTGATAGCAAAACATGTCTACCGAAACAGTTTGATGAGCATTATAACGAAATAACAGATTCTGCCTATGATATCTTCTCGACGTTCTGCGTTATGTATGACCTAATTGTCATGTTCTACCCTTATTGGAAAACAGCAATCTGAGAAGTTAGCAAACATTAAGTTCACAATATTTTAAGATTATAATGAAATCGGTTATAGTAGATAGTACAGTGATACGTTTGTGTTGCATATGTTTTCTAAGTGTTATTGAACAAATCAGTTTCAAACTGTTATTTGCTTTTCACGCGCGCATATATATATATATATATATATATATATATATATATATATATATATATATATATATATATATATATATATATATATAAATACTTATATATATATATATATAAACTTAAAAGAAGGGAAACATTTGACTTACACGATATTTTCTCATTCACAATTGAAAATCCGAAGAATTCGATAGAAAGGATGACACCAATTATTTTTCTATCATAGCCCGCTGTTATGTTTACTGCAAAAATAAAAAATAAAATAACTATTTTCATATTTTACTTTGGTACAAATTATAATGCTAATGGAGCATAAGCTAATATATAGTTTTCTGTAGGACAATATCTGCTGAAGCACGACTGTTGAGCTTGAGCCAAGGCTTTTACAATTGTTTTAACAATCCACAATATTACAATACAATGTCTAGGAAAATCCATATAACTACAACATTATGATAATATACATTGTGAATTGATTAGTAACCGTAGGTTTCAGAGAAAATGCTTTAGTAAATAGAACAAGATAAACAGATCCTGACAGGCAATAAATTATTTCTGCCAAAAGGAAACTATCAAAGAAAGTAAAACCAAAACACTTACAGCCTAGCGCATTGATGCTGCAGATGTAGTCCTGGCAGTGTACCCATCCTGCAAGGTCCTTCTTAACAGAAATAATTTCTGGAAGCATATGTTCTATATCTTTATTTGGATCTGACGACATAGGAAGCTTAACGATGGTAAACGCTATATCCGCCATTTTAGCTACCGTATTTAAATCGTGCACAATTTGCCAATCAGGATTGATCTTAACGTTTTCTTTTAATACTTGTACCGTTGCACCAAGTGTTTAAAAGGTTTTAAACAAATTTTTTTTAAAATCACGCTTTCGATTATCACCGATCGGACTAGCTCCAGTTGCATTTCTGTTATCTTTAATTTCAAGATCGCTGGTATCGCCGGTCAGTTTTGAAATGTCTCTTGACACTTTGTGGGCTTTATTTCCCCCTGGAAAATAAATCATTATGCATTAGAAATAATAATTCTTAACAGAAGTGTACGCTATTCATATATACATTATGATAATATACATGAAAGCATATTACGTTTAAGTTCATTTTCTTAGTGCAATAATACATATAAATGTTAACGATTAATCTATTCACATGATGTAGGTTGCTTGCTAGCAAAACGATTTCTCAAGTTCTTGTCAGAGGAAAATTGTTCAAGCTTTAAATACCTATGGATTATGATAAATAAACAGTCTGTAATATATAAGGTGTCATGTATAAATACACGTTAATATAGAAACGTATCGGCATGATACCTATACGTGAAGAATATATATGTGTCTTACCATTGTCATTTTCATTACCGTATTTGATGACTTGTTCAAATGACGAGGATCCCTGAACGATGACCAGACCCATCAGGACGACAATCAAAATAATAATCTTCATATTAATCACCTGTATATATATATATATATATATATATATATATATATATATATATATATATATATATATATATATATATATATATATATATATATATATATATATATATATGGATTTCGCAGCATGTCAAAATTTTAAATTTTGTATAAAACAATCTTTGTCTGCACAATGTCTTTCGTGTTGTGTAATATTCGCATGATGCATGTTCCTAATTTGACTGCGTGTTCAACATGTCTTAAACAACAGTAACACATTTATTAGTGCCTTAGTGTATAATTTGTCGTCTGAATATATATCTGTCATTAGTGTACCAAATAATGGATACAAAAATTGAGTTTCTTCTGATGCCTATCACTCATTCAAAGACGGTCACACACGGCACCACACACGGGCACACACGGTCACCACACTGACCCCACACAGTCACAACAAGGGCAGCATAGACAAGCCCCACACACGGTCACCACCGCATGGCACCACACACAGGCAGCATATACAAGCCCCACACACGGTCAGCTCTTTAGCTGAAAGTTTTGCTTCCTTAAAGCGAGAAGCTTGCTGACAAGAGTGGATTGTAATGTGATGTTTACATAGAAATGGCTCTATAATATACTCTAGCTGTGACCGATATGCGCAGCTAGGTACTTAGACTTTTAAACTGCGGACAATTCGCACATGCAGCATGATCTGAGTTTCGCTCACTATTTCGAAACACCTAGAGCCGATAATTATTAAACCACCCTCGGTGATGCTGTATGCGGCAGCGAAACCCGAGCACATTTTTGACCACATATACATATTGATACCAGTCATACACAATTCCGTGACAATATGCAGTATAGATTCTTCATAGAAACGATGTCAAATACATCGGCAAGTCTTTGATAACCAGTAAAAACAGAAGATGCACCAATGTTGAGCCATCAGGAAAACCTTGAAACTTTTACCAGTCGATTTACCAATACGATGATTCGGATCTGAACCAAGTAACATAGCTGGAAGAAAACTTACACGCAGATAACTATTAAACAAACACCGAATGACCAGCACAAGGAATGCTTTTTATTAAATTCAACGGTTCTCTGAGTGAGTTCGACCGATTCGATCTCTGGTAGCCACTAGTATTTAGGCTTCGTTAGTGCAATGTAGCATGAATACTTTTGTCAGAAACATGTTTGTGATTTAAGAAAGTGAATATGTCAGAAACTATGCATGCGGACATGTATTTCAATCTTTGGGGAATAAAATAAAGCAAACAGATATATGTCCAGAGTTAGATGAATTATTCTATTTTTTTTCTTTCTGTTATGAATTGCGAAAAACCTTGACTAATTTTAATGATACTAACATTTGGCGAGAAGTGATACAACATTTAATTATATCAGTCAATATCCTAGCTTTATAAATAGCGTACAGAAGAAAGAATACATAACTGAACAACTGATCGGTTCATAACAGCTGATGACATTTGTCAAATAGAGTGATAAAAGATCTGTATCTCATTGAAAATGAAAATAAGTTGTGTTAGTATCGTTAATTTGTGTAGCTTCTTTCGTATCTCATGACAAAATGTCATGAAATGCGTATATTTTTTTAATATTTTTGCATATACTTTTCTCTAAGCATCGAAAATAATTTAAATCTTTAAATAAATATTTATATGAAACATGACATATACCCCTGTGTGTCTTTTATAAGGTGGGGATTATATCTTTATGTCTGTCCATCTTTCTCTCATTTATCAATTCAATGTGTCTCATACACCATTAAAGACACGACATACACGATAGGAAACTTTACATAATTGTATGGTATATCCAGTGTAGACCATTGATAAATTAATGAAGATACTTTTCTGAAACTTGAGCCAGACTGCGTCACATATGCCTCACCTATAACTAAGTTTGGCGAGAAATTCAAAATCATATGTGACAATGACGTGGCTCTCAAGTTATCATCTGTCTGTGTCACGTAACTGTATTACGCATTATATTTAGATGAGTATAATAACAAATATTTGTTTCTTGTTTGACACAACCCAGCTAAAAATACATGTTTGTTCTCAATCAAAGCATATAAATAACATAATTGACTGAAATGATGCAAATATAATAAAATACAAACTTGGAGATATATACTTGAGAACAATTATAACACATCATCACCTTTAAATAGAATGATATCTATTGGAAAGGACAGCAAAAAAATGTTGAACTGCTTTTTCAGATATCAAATTGATTGCTTAGAATTTTTTAAATAAACATCAAGAAACAAATTAAAAACGGAATGACAAAATGTACGCACAAAAAATATTATAAAACCATAATACAAAATGGAAGAAACTGAGTTTTGAAATTAGCGAAATCGTGTTCACTTACCAAATGTTATAAAATTGTGCTATATATCTCTTCTTCTAATTCTGGCAGACAGACAGGAACTGATTTTTCAGGTCCAAGATTCGTATTTAAATAGGTCGCGATGTATAGAAAAACCAGATTAATGCATCCTTACAGAATATTCCAATGACCAACATTGTTCATAGATCCAGCCTGTGTTTTGGCCAAACAGGGTTTTAATCCTGTTGTTATTAAATTTAAGCGTTCAATCACACAATGTGAACAAATCTTTAGTGTTTTCAGTTGAATCCGTCGTACAGACAAAAATGAAAGGAAGTTATATAATCCTGTCTAGTGCGCCCTAAGCGTGTAGGTGGAATTCATAAGAAGGTGTTGACAGGTGTTTCAGAAACCATCATAATTACTAATGATCTGGGTAATCTAGTTTTCTATACGAATAGCGCTTCTCCCATTGATTACATAATCTGCGAAAACTCGCCTTTAGTTATTTATCAATGTAAATTGATTTTTAAATTCTCGTTTGCATCATACTTATCAGAAAAAAGAACCTTTTATGCAATATTTTGCAACCTTTCTAGCAACTCAATTTATAACCCGCAAAACTAAATAACTTGCATTTGCATTTAAAATTGACGGTTTTGTCAAACATTTTCAAAACAAAACACCAAACATTTGAACGATATACTTTTAAACACTTTTCACTAAAAAAAAAAAATTGAAGCAAAGTAAATATAAAAATCTATTTACAATACATTGTCGTTACCTAATATATATCAATTCGCACTCATTCATACCTGCAGATGGCATCATGATTACCACCGAGTCGTTTAAGAATTACTTGACATAAAACTATAAATATCTATTATATGATTGCCCGAAATCATAGATATCAATATTGGGATTGGTTATAACACATGATTTTATATTTATATTATGTTTAGATGTTTACTTCATATTTAACGTGTTTTGTATTTGACTAAAAGTATATGTAAAATTCTGAGATGAGATTCAGATACACCATCATTAATTTCCCTCTAGCCGAAACTAACCCTAGCCAGAGGAGTTAAAGGCTTATTTGATGACCTCGATAAATCTTTCGGTTGAAAGCTTTGTATCCATTTGGTTTAAATGTACGTTTTTCGTATATGAAATATATATTTTAAGACCAAATGAGCGAGTACTGGTACAGGTCATTATTTAAGTGGTGATGTGACTGAAGTGATAAGCAACCGAGTTTCAGACAGGCTTACGTATTGATGTAGAACCCCTTTACCGTTCATTTTATCATTCCCCCCATAGCAATGAAATAGACAACGTTTTGTGTGTCGGAAATAGTTGATACAATTTTTTGTTATAGCTTACAATGCTTTGAAACGTTTTGTACATATTTATGTTATTCACATATCTCACATATCAATGAATTATTTTACAACCGGGGTTTTTATTTTAATCTTTTCATATATTTTGTGAAGTTATGCCTGCAGCTTTGGAGTTCATTATCTATCCATTAGCATATAATGTACGCTAGTTGAGACACACTAACATACAAAGTATTTACAAATCAACCTAATATTGTTATACTAGCCAAAAGTAATATCCAGTGCAGATAACAGCCTGATAGAAAAATGATTTGATATATTTTGATCATATTATGTATTCCTACTTTTCAGTGAGAACATTTTCCATGTGTCAGTTATGATTTAGTCTTTCCCACAAACACAATATGGCTGAATACTGCTCGCAGGTATAGAGATAGTGTCACGTATTTTCACAAAGAAAGTTAGTTGCTATTTTAGATGGTATTGAATGTTTACATTCTGAAAAGCCACAATGTTTGGTTCAACATTTTAAGCATGAAGATCACCGTTTATATCATATGGTACTTCTTCAAAATCTATCGCTACCAAATGTGACAAGTAGATTATGTTTAGCGCACTAAATACACCTTAGAATTTGGGGTTCAAAACTTTAATGGGTAAATCCCACATACTAAATAAAGAAACATATTCCACACGACTTATTTACGCGATTCAATACATAAATGTGTACGTCACTTACTCTTAAAATAAAGAAGACATATATCGATATTTGGTAACAAGTTTTAAGTTCAAGGTCACGGACACTAAAAGGTAATTTTTCACAAATGTCTTGATTTCTTTATCGCTTACCTCCACAAAAGGTATGTAAATTTTAGATCACATATCTCAATTAACCGCACAAAATAGATGCATTTGAGACAAGGAAGATACCATTTGACGTATAAGTTATGATGTATAAGGTTTAGGTCTTAGTGACCTCAAGAAGTAATATATAATACTAATCATGTGGACAATTTATGACCAAACGTTAAGTTGACATCAGGCACAGGGAAGCTCTAATGTTTTAACTTGGTATGATTTCTGAGGCATAGCGTTTGAGCAATGAAATGTATTTAAATAAAAGTTGAACCAGTTACAAGAAAATTAATTAGAGATACCCAGCCATATTTTATTCAGTTTAAAGCAGAGGTGGACAAACTTTCCAGTGCATGGGCCACATACACAAATTTACAACTTTAGCGGGCCTCATAGTTCATTAAGTAAAAAAAAATTTGAAATAGCAAAAACTAAAAGTTTTTCTAAATAACATCATAATTAATTTTCAATCGTTAATATGTTGTTAATATTTTGAACACTTAAAAATCAAAAGAAACACATGTATTGGATAAACAGTGTAACAGAGTCAATGTGAGTGATACAACTGATCACATTCATTGACCAGTTTTTCAAAATATGGTGACAAGCTGCTCGTGCTGACCTTTAAAAACTAAGTGAATATTTTAATCTGTGAGAATTGATCGTTTTTTAGTTGTTGACTTTCAGAGTAGAGAAAGTCTGCTCACAAATGTAGGTTGATGCAAACATCACAACCATCTTTCTGGCAAATTCTTTCAGATTCTTTCTTTTGCAGTTCTTGTTTTGATAATTTGTTTCCAAAGTTACCGTGCTTAGTTTTAAACTGACGTTTCAAATTAAACTCCTTGAAAACGGCAATGGTGTCTTGATAAATCAAACACATAGCTTTAACTTTAACATCAGTTAAAAAAATACTTGTCAGTTCAATCATTGTTAAACGCACGTCATTCATCTTCAAGTTCTTGCATTCTAGATATCTTCGAACAACTCAAAGTTTAAACTCACAGCTAGGGAAAGCATATATCAGCTTTATCTGCCTACGGGCCTTGTATGATATTTATGCAAATGTTGTTATTTTCATGCAACATTTCGCTCTGGTGTATATTGCCTTGTTAACGCCTAAAAGCTGTAACGTTTTAACTTAATTCAACACGGAAGGAAATCAAATTTTTGAAATTATAATTCAGCATACTAAGAAAACAAATATATTATTATTATGCACTACTCAAAGTTCCAGCAATCAGTTAGGGTCTAACTCGTCGGGGTTAAAAATGATACTTAAAAAGTAGGCAAGAAATATAATATGCCAGATTCCAGAATTTCATTCAAGATTTACCAATGACAAATAATGTTTATCTATTAAGTTAATATTTTGCCCAAAACGGTACATATTCCTACTGTTACTATTTAGACTTTTAATTGCATAATAAAAATACAATATTTGACCGTTTTATTTGAAACCGCCATTCGCACAGAAACGAAAGGACGTTAGGTAATCCTTATGCAATTTAGTTAGAAGTGTGGCAGGTGTTCCAGAAATAATGATTTTGTTAATTCTTTAGCAATCCGATCAAAATGGTGGAACATATTGTACCTATTTTGTAATTCAAATTACTCTAGAAATATTATGGACCAGTTAGCTATGCTACAGTTGAATGATAATGATCTTTAAGTTTTTAGTTTTGTACCGTACAGTCATTCATACATATCTTAAGCACGATGTCTTGATAAAAACAGTTTTTCCTATATATAAATGTCTTGGTTTGTTTAAAATAGGCTCCGTTGAATGTACAGGAATAGATTGCATAGCTCTGAAAATGATGAAAATACGAAAATGGAAGGAACACCATTACAAAATAATCGATCGTCACAAAAACAAATGAATTAATGTATGTTTGTCTTCAGCTAGGAAATAAAAGTCAGTTAAATGTTTAATAAACATGTCTTGTAGATTTTTTGCGACAATATTGTTTTGAATTGTTTTATGTATTCATTTTATAGGAAAGAGGCGATATGGATGAACATGTCTAAATACATTCGTTCTATTTTTGTTTGTAGGAAGCAAAGTTTGTGCCTTTATATGATACGACTTTTTAACGAAATTAACAATTTGAAAAATATTTTTCGACTTGTTTGAGTGGTCTAATGTTTGGGGTTTATTTTATTCACTGTTATACAAAGGAAGTTTGACTTCAATGTATTTTTAACACGCGTATATGTTGTATAATATGCTTTTGATGTGCAATTTCATTCAACGCCTCATTTGATTTAGCGAAATATAAATCAATGAATATAACGTAATATCTTATCTTTTCATCAAAATACCACGATGCTTTTATGACTTTTTCTCAGGGTACACGGGAGGGGGGATGATGTAGACATTATATGTTTTAAAATAACAGCTACATTTCTTCCAATCATAAACCAGCACGTGGTTTAACCATTGAATACTATATTTTCCAAAGATTTCGCCGCTTTAAAGGTACCTTCCTTGTCGTATTAAGGTAATTCTCTTTGTTAAATGTTCTCTCGTTATTTTGTCTCTTTAAGTAGTCTATTTTACTGTAAGACATATGCTGCCGTGACACTAGGAAGATAGCCTTGAGCAAAACTAAAATTATATAATAAGATCCCAACTTTCTAACCCAATATATATTCGGTCGTATTTTAGCTTACGACTGGATGCTTTTTTCGTCGTCGCACCAATGATGTTATTTTATCTTTCGCGGCAGAAAATGCCTTTCCGGCAAGATTTCCAACAGCGCTGATTCCCTTATCACGAGAAGAATTTTCCAGGGATGGTTATCTCGTTGAAGAGAAACTATTCGATGTTATTGCGCATTTGAGTAAAAACGACCCCGTGTCGGTGTGGTTACTTCGCAGCACTGAAAACGACACGGATACGTTTGATCAGTGTGTAAGACCAAACGGTGAATTATACCGCACTGAAGCATTTCATAACAAAATGAAAAAAACAGCTAGCGGATTTTTAACGGCGTGTGGCGAAGGCAACAACAGTGGCGAAGCCGCCAGTAATGAAATTATCAACGACGAACAATTATTGACAAACTGTTTTACAATCTCGTCGGTTGCAGCTCATTTTGCAAGAATCAAAAACACATGGAAACTAACACGTGTAGAATTCTTGCCAGACATTGAGGCTAGTTGTTTAGAATTTAATCATGGCGGTTTATGGAATAACAAATACGACAGTGATAATATCATTTCAGTTGATATGGTTGCTTGTTATCCAGCGAGTTTTCTTGGTTATGGAGAATGTACTGAGTATTTTAAACGATTTGGACACCCCGTACATAAAATGACTCGTGTTGCAATTAATGGGCCGGTGCCTGATTTTGATTTAGCTGGATTCGCTCGTGTAGTATCATTTGAGTTCGCAGCAGGACTTCATCGCTGTTGTTATGTTTGGATTGGTAGACACATGTCTGAAAAGAAGTGGCTTCCAATAGCTCTATTACGATTCATGATTGATACAAAAATGTTAATTTTGCTGACGGTCAGTGAAGCAATTATATCATATCGGAAACAAACCAATGTCTTGTTGCCAACACCGGAACGTCTTGATAGTATAATTGACGAATCCAGAAAACATATTGATGCCGACGAAGAATATATCATTGAGTGGTCCAAACAGGTATTTAATCAACAAAACATCGAAGCAAAAGATCTCGGTAGAAGAATAATCGGAAAATTCACTCAGGGAGGAAAAAAATGCGACTATAGACGATATTGTTCACGGCTGATTATGGATAACACCGAATATGACTTTGTAATCGCGGATGCAGATTCCAAAAACATATATGTGGATCGTAAAGATACTTTTTGTCCGATGGAACGAAATTGGGTACAGTCGTTACTTACAGCGACGGTTACAGATCCCCGAATACACATTTGAGGTCGTCGATGCTGGGTTATGCTTGTATTAATTTATTTTCAATGATAAATAGATTTCCTGACACTGAGGTTAGAGTTGCCGTTGATTCATTTTACATTAACAGCAAGTACAGTTGCGCAGTTGCTGAATTCACTAATTCGGATAAAAGTTGGGGATCATGGAGAATTAAAAAAGAAATGCTGCGTGAGTATTCTGAATCAGCAGACGTTGAAATTAAAAGTAATTACTTACGCGGTGATAATTTATCAGAGCGTTCTAATGCACCACCGATATCAGATCCAATTTGTAGATATAAAACAGTTTATTTAAACGGCTGTGGCGGGTCAGGAAAAACGACTCGGGCGATTGAATTATATCGAGGTAGAGCAAATATGATTGTGCTAACACCGACCCATAGACTAGCGCGAGAGATAAAACAACGAAACGTCGAAGCTTGCACTTATCATAGTTTTTTTCAATACAACGGCGACAACTGGACCCCTGAACGAATGGGCGAGAAATTCATCCCTTCGGTTATTATTTGGGATGAGATATGCACGGTTTTGGTAGATGTATCAAAAATGTTTCTTGATTGGTTGCTGCAAAAGAATACAGCGGTAATAATGTGTGGAGATCATGGCCAACCACCACCATTTGTCGGCGCGGGTCCACATGACTGGTTAAGCGAGTACGTGGATTATTATGAAAAAATTGATAGCGATTACAGGTCGCTCGATAAACAATTAAGTGAGGTAAAAAATTAATCAGATTACAACCCGATAAAATACAATGTGAAATAATTAGGGAAATAATTCCTGAAACTCACATGGAGGAATTTAATGAAACGTGGAGACCAAATGATTTTGTAGTGGCAAGTAGAAAGATAGTCAGAGACAAACTTCAGAAAAAGTTGTTTGAGCTTCACAAAGAAAAATATCCTTTGATAAAAGTTCCATTGTGTTATAGACTCGCTGACACACGGCGGCAAAACATCGAAGTCGAAATTCGAGGATAGCGCGAAAGACAAACACTAGTATTAAATGATATTGATACGAGAATTTGATATTTATGATGAATTAATAATTACGCTGAAGCAGCAACAGAATAATCACTGCGCGAGTTGCAATTGTATAATGCGTTGGCAGTATTCGGATAAAGATCCTCGCCAATTTACCGTAGACAGAAAAAATAACAGTCTCGGTAATGTCAGAAACAATGTGATGTTGACTTGTCTTGAGTGCAACAGACGCAACGGCGCTAGTTAAGACCATGCGGCGGCAATTGAGTATCATCATGAATCACTTGTAATTGTTCGCGTGTAAAACCCCGCTGAGGGGCAGTTTAATCCAATTTATAGATTGGAGGTCAACCAGTTGATCGTGTTATAGTAGATATGCTATGCGTAGTGACACTCCAAATAGGATCAGTAGCCATTTTTTTACCACCTTCGAGTTCTCCTGGTTCATATAAATATGTCACGGTGACATTGCTGAGAATTGGCTGAGAAACGCTATCCCGCTGTGGTTGTGGTATATACTTTTTTATTGCGTTGTTAGGTTTCATATTGATTGCTCTGGTAATCTCGTTATTTAGCGCTGCAACTACCCCTGGTAACCTTTTGACCCATTCACGGGATCGCTTTTCTTGGATGAATTCTTTTGCGTATTGATATCCAAATAACCGCTCAGCAAGAGTCCGATTAAATCGTTCAACAATTGCCTGATCGCGATGTAACGCAGTATGCCCCCGTCTGATGGTGACATTGTAATGTTTCATCGCTGATAAAACAGTGCCTTGAAATTCCTTGCCAGGATCAACTTGTAACAGATTTTGTCAGCGTAGTGGGCCTCGTCGATAAATCCTTTCAAATGCAGAAGCAACTTCAGGTGATGATTTTGTTTTTAGCGGTTCTGCTTGTTTGTATCGACTCGCAACGTCAACTACGGTTATCGCGTATTTGTAACCGTTATCATGTGGTAAAAACAATAAATCAGCTTGATGAACTTCATTGGGTCCGGTAACATTAAAATGCGAGAAATTGATTTGTTTAGGACGCAGTAGATAAATTTGCCATATAGCCTGTTTTGATAACCAATTAGCCGCAGTGGCCTTTTTCACTTTTGCGGCGTTGGCGAGTTTATTGATTGCAGCGTTACCCCTTCAGTACCCCCTCGGAGAATAATAAATAGATTCCATATTATTAATTAACAGCGCCCATCATCAATTTGCCTTTTATAGCTGATTTTACTAACCACGAAGCCAATTTTTCTTTGAAAGATTTATCAGGAATAGCATTTTACGCATGAATTAATTTCACATCCGCGAGATGCCTGTGTTGCAAATTGCTGCTTTTATAATATGCAACATCATGAGCATGACACGCATTATCAATCGCGTTTATCTGATACTCGCCGGGTCGGGGCTCATTTTGAACATCAAGTCTGATATCTAATCGTGTTCCTGGGCCACAGTAGCTATATCCTGGAAGGTGCTTTTCTCCGGGGTACTTTGCCCATTGGGTTCCAGGGAGCTTTGCCAATTTGGCTGCGGTATCACCTCCTTTTTTTTTTTAAAAACATCTCCGGATTTCATAGAAATAAATCTAAACTTTTTTATACCACATGTTGCACATCTACCAGTAAGTGCTGATCTGTTATTTTTAGTTGTAATTGTCGTCACATATTTTGTGTTAGTACGCGTTTTACACTTCACACAAAATATATCCATAATTTATGTATAGAGATATGAATATAATTGATTTTTCAGTGACTAAAACAAGAGAACCAGTTAAGCATCATTCAGCGCTACCAAACTCTATCCGCGCAATTATAATCGGGCCATCTGGATCCGGCAAGACGCAATTGTTGCTCAATTTAATAGTGAGATGGATGAAGTGGGATAAGTTGTATTTAGTTGCTCCTAGCGTAGATGATCAACGATGCTATGAAGTGTTAAAGGATTTTAACGAGAATGCATCAGAAATTAAGGGTGAGAACGCCATTGATTTTATAACTGATATTGACGAGGCACCATCCGTGGATGACCTTGATGGGAGCATTAACAATTTAGTCGTATACGACGATGTGATGTTAGACAATTAAAAAAACCTAGCTTGAATATTTTCCCGAGGCAGGCATAAAAACACCGACGTGATATATGTCACTCAACGCTACACGCAGATTCCAAAAGTGATCAGAGATAACTGTAATATTCTTGCTGTGTTTAACGGCGTTGATATACATACGTTACGAAATATTTGGCAGACATGGTGTTCCGATATGGACTTCAATCAATTTAGAAATTTCTTTAGTAACGCGCAGTCAACCACGGATGGATTTATAACAATAAATTTACATGATCATCGGACACGATATCGTATCGGACTCGATCAAATATTCGGTTGAAATCGTAAAAACCCATAGCAGCAGGAGGGGGGGGGGGGGGCGATGACATCACGACGAGACCGTTTTTTGACTAAACGATGAAAACGGCCTTGGAGTATGATTTGGGAAAAACTTATGTTTCGAGCAAGTAATCCTTTATTTTTTGGTTGAAAAAGAAGGATTCGAATTAATTCTCTCGAGATGTTTATTAGATTTAGAGCAAATGATGTCTGGAGCAAATGTCCGATTGGCCCCCCCCCCCCCCCCTTTGCTGCTCGTTGGAGCAAGAGAAATTATTTTATTTATCTGGAAAAGAATATGTATTCATAGATTTTCATTTGGGTTATTATAAAAAACAAGAACTGCATCACGTGACATTGTCAGCCATTTTGGATTACATCATCAAGATTCGAACCTGGAACTATTAGAACATTTATTTATCAGGACTCTTGCCATTCCATTAGTGGATTATCTTTGTGAATTCTATATTGGATTAATGTTGGATTTGATTTTCTAAAACAGTAAGTTTATTTATTTTCTTATGAAAATAATTGTACTTAATAAATTCATTTGTTGAAGTTTTACAAGCTTGTTAGTTTTCACTTCTTTCTGTGTCTCTGAGATAAACATGTTTACCCGCCAACATTATATTACTCCCATCGATGTCAGAATTATCGTCTCTAATCTGCCTTTATTATCAGCTATTTTGGAATATATTATTGCACGACAACTGTCGCCCATTGCCTAATACTTCCTAACATTTGACTGGCTTGTCTCAACTGTTTTCATTTTCCTGAATTGGAAGTTAAAACCTATTGGTATATCAATGCCTTTGACCCTTTTCGAATCGACTCTAATTAAAATTAAGTTCATGCCTCCGAGCAGGAGAAGTTAACTATTTAAAGTTACCCGTTTTTTGCAAGCCTAGTTAGTACACAATTCCTAATGGTTACCTGTCATGCTGACCACGACGGACAGTACTGCGACGTTATCTCTAAAACTGATATAATAATAGTTTGTGAGGATTTTCTCCTTGGATAAAAAAAAATAATACTTTGATATATTATATTTCATCTTAATGCAGTCGCTAATAAAACCGAATGAAAAATTGGCAATAAGGTTCTTAACATTTTGAAATATCGCAATTATAAAATTTAGTTTAAGAAATGAGCCAAATCGTGGGAAAATGGCGAGAAAAAAGATTTGAACCGGGTTCGCAAAGTATGTATGTATGTATGTATGTATGTATGTATGTATGTATGTATGTATGTATGTATGTATGTATGTATGTATGTATGTATGTATGTATGTATGTATGTATGCATGTATGTATGCGCAAAGTATGTATGTATGTATGTATGTATGTATGTATGTATGTATGTATGTATGTATGTATGTATGTATGTATGTATGTATGTGTGTGTGTGTGTGTGTACGAAGATGGATATATGTAGATATGAAATTATGTCTTCACAGCTGAAAAGAACCGTACATTGTCTTCATTATACTCGGAAAATAAGTAGATAATTACGTTGTTTTAAATTTAAGTCATGAACATACCTCAGATGTCTAAAGCAACACAACTCGACGTAATCTGCGTAAACCATTTTACGTTTAGTCTGTTATTATCAACATTGACCCCATACGATATAGATGGCTCCTTTTGTGAAGGCTATCCATAAAGTTTATTCATGGTTTGTCGAATAGTTGTATATGCATTTTAGACTGATAATGGTATCCTTACTAGATAACGTCTGATATTGTCATTTAACATTTAAATTTTAAATCAATAGCCATATTTCTTGTCTCATATGAGAAGTTACAGTTAAAAATGGTTATAATGGTTTAGAGTGTTGATGGGTTTTAAAAGATTGTACCCTAAATACCCTAGTCCTGTTTTAAATTTTTAAAAATGTATTTATCCATGCGGGTAGATTATCCCTAATTGTTTGAGTTTGCTAAGTAGGCGTTGTGTGGCCATATTTGATATTCAAATTTTTAAAAATGTATTTATCCATGCGGGTAGCTTATCCCTAATTGTTTGAGTTTGCTAAGTAGGCGTTGTGTGGCCATATTTGATATTCAAATGACAGCTATTAGAATGTTAGTGAATGATGTTCATCAACAATAATAAGTATAGTATTCTCTCAAACAATCTTCAAGGCCAGTGATACTGCTTCTTTCAAGATTTAGTTTTAACAACAGTGACCAGGGCTTTTTAGTAAAATTTGAGAGCCAGTCGGCCTGAGTGTCTACTGATAAATCCTGACATCTACCGATCATGAGTGGTGCAGTTCACACTTTTGGGGCAGTAACTGTTTTTTGACTACTAGTGCCACATGTTTATCACAAGTTGCTGACCATTATTGTCCAATTATTGTCACGTCTGATGTATAATAGCGTTGGTTTTGTCTTGAAACGTTTCAAAACAGTTTTAATGAAAGGCTTGACGTCATGTGTGTCATATTTCAATAACGTTTGAAGGATATGAAAGGAATAGTTAATGTTTGCCTACCACAACCATCACTCATAGTAATCGTTGTAATAAAGATTTTCGTCGAAATCTAACGCACCAAATGTGGAAAATTATAAATAAAAGGAAAATATTGGTCCTTCACAGATGCAAATTTCTTTAGATTACATGTCAATAGGATACCATGAAATTGACATCTGTCAAAGATCTATATTTTCCTTTTATTTATAATCTTATACAAATCACGTAGTTAACCGTCGTAAATACTTTGCCCGAATGGGTGTAAATTTAAAATTCTTTTTATCATTGTACAAACACGGGTGATCTGTTTTTATCCCTCCAATTCTAACCTTAAATACTTAAACATTGAGAAAGAAACATTCATTGATTCAAGAAATGTCTGGAAACAATCGTGACAACTTAATATATATCATGCCTAGACCAAGATTCATTTGCTGCCAATTTAAGATATATTCATCATCAAGAGAAACTTACATATCATATATCAGGTCCCGTAGTCAGACCTCACAATAAGAAAACAACATAACGAAAACAACTGCAAATAAATATTAAAAACAAATACAAATAGACAGTATTTATTTAGGACTAATTCAATCTGTCCGAAGTGGTAACTTATATAATGCAAAATCTTGACAATAATAATGCATAGCAATTGCCATTATATAAAGGATAGATTATGATACTGTCTTTCTTCCTCCAAAAACACATAGATCTGGAAAAATATGAGCGAAACCGAGTATGGTAAACCCCAGATTCAGACAGGCCCTTTGATCGTCGAGTTCAATACCACTGACCTCAATACAGAATTTCACTTTTTTTAGTGGCAGTTCAATTGGTTCGCAGTATTTAAAGCCCGTCACTAGAAACATAAGAAAGGAAACAGTGCGAATGAGACGAATGATAGCAAAACATGTCTACCGAAACAGTTTAATGAGCATTATAACGAAATAACATATTCTGCCTATGATGTCTCCTCGACGTTCTGCGTTGTGTATGACCTAATTGTCATGTTCTACCCTTATTGGGAAACAGCAATCTGAGAAGTTAGCAAACATTAAGTTCACTATATTTTAAGATTATAATGAAATCGGTTATCGTAGATAGTACAGTGATACGTTTGTGTTGCATATGTTTTCTAAGTGTTATTGAACAAATCAGTTTCAAACTGTTATTTGCTTTTCACGCGCGCATATATATATATATATATATATATATATATATATATATATATATATATATATATATATATATATAAAATTTAAAAGAAGGGAAACATTTGACTTACACGATATTTTCTCATTCACAATTGAAAATCCGAAGAATTCGATAGAAAGGATGACACCAATTATTTTTCTATCATAGCCCGCTGTTATGTTTACTGCAAAAATAAAAAATAAAATAACTATTTTCATATTTTACTTTGGTACAAATTATAATGCTAATGGAGCATAAGCTAATATAGTTTTCTGTAGGACAATATCTGCTGAAGCACGACTGTTGAGCTTGAGCCAAGGCTTTTACAATTGTTTTAACAATCCACAATATTACAATACAATGTTTAGGAAAATCCATATAACTACAACTTTATGATAATATACATTGTGAATTGATTAGTAACCGTAGGTTTCAGAGAAAATGCTTTAGTAAATAGAACAAGATAAACAGATCCTGACAGGCAATAAATTATTTCTGCCAAAAGGAAACTATCTAAGTAAAACCAAAACACTTACAGCCTAGCGCATTGATGCTGCAGATGTAGTTCTCGCAGTGTACCCATCCTTCAAGGTCCTTCTTAACAGAAAGAATTTCTGGAATCAAATGTTCCATATCTTTAGTTGGATCTGACGACATAGGAAGCTTAACAATGGTAAACCCTATATCCGCCATTTTAGCTAACGTAATGGAATCGTGCACAATTTGCCAATTATTAGGATTGATATTTTTAATTGTATCGATATCTTCTTTTATCATCTTTACCGCTCCAGCAATTGATAAAACTGTCTTAGCCCAAAACTCTGTAGATACACGCTTTCGCTTATCACCGATCGGACTAGCTCCAGTTGCATTTCTGTTATCTTTAATTTCAAGATCGCTGGTATCTCCGGTCAGTTTTGAAATGTCTCTTGACACTTTCTGGGCTTTATTTCCCTCTGGAAAAAAATCATTATGCATTAGAAATAATAATTCTGAACAGAAGTGTACGCTATTCATATATTCATTATAATAATATACATTTTCTTAGTGCAATAATACATATAAATGTTAACGACTGATCTATTCACAGGTTGCTTGCTAGCAAAACGATTTCTCAAGTTCTTGTCAGAGGAAAATTGTTCAAGCTTTAAATACCTATGGATTATGATAAATAAACAGTCTGTAATATATAAGGTGTCATGTATAAATACATTTTAATATAGAAACGTATCGGCATGATACCTATACGTGAAGAATATATATGTGTCTTACCATTATCATTTTCATTACCGTTTTTGATGACCTGTTCAAATGACGAGGATCCCTGAACGATGACCAGACCCATCAGGACGACAAGCAAAATAATAATCTTCATATTAATCACCTGTATATATATATATATATATATATATATATATATATATATATATATATATATATATATGTATATATATATATATATATATGTATATATATATATATGGATTTCGCAGCATGTCAAAATTTTAAATTTTGTATAAAACAATCTTTGTCTGCACAATGTCTTTCGTGTTGTGTAATATTCGCATGATGCATGTTCCTAATTTGTCTGCGTGTACAACATGTCTTAAACAACAGTAACAAATTTATTAGTGCCTTAGTGTATAATGTGTCGTCTAAATATATATCTGTCATAGGTGTCCCAAATAATGGTTCCAAAAATTGAGTTTCTTCTGATGCCTATCACTCACTCAAAGACGGTCACACACGGCACCACACACGGGCACACACGGTCACCACACTGACCCCACACAGTCACAACAAGGGCAGCATAGACAAGCCCCACACACGGTCACCACCGCATGGCACCACACACAGGCAGCATAGACAAGCCCCACACACAGTCAGCTCTTTAGCTGAAAGTTTTGCTTCCTTAAAGCGAGATGCTCTCTGACAAGAGTGGATTGTAATGTGATGTTTACAGAGAATGGCTCTATAATATACTCTAGCTGTGACCGATATTCGCAGCTAGGTTCTTAGACTTTTAAACTGCAGGCGATTCGCACATGCAGCATGATCTGAGTTTCGCTCACTTTTTTGAAATACCTAGAGCCGATAATTATTTAACCACCCTCGGTGATGCTGTACGCGGTAGCGAAACCCGAGCACATTTTTGACCACATATACATATTGATACCAGTCATACACAATTCCGTGACAATATGCAGTATAGATTCTTCATAGAAACGATGTCAAATACATCGGCAAGTCTTTGATAACCAGTTGAAACAGAAGATGCACCAATGTTGAGCCATCAGGAAAACTTTGAAACTTTTACCAGTCGATTTACCAATACGATGATTTGGATCTGAACCAAGTAACATAGCTGGAAGAAAACTTACACGCAATTAACTATTAAACAAACACCGAATGACCAGGCAAAAGGAATGCTTTTTATTAAATTCAACGGTTCTCTGAGTGAGTTCGACCGATTCTATCTCTGGTAGCCACTAGTCTTTAGGCTTCGTTAGTGCAATGTAGCATGAATACTTTTGTCAGAAACATGTTTGTGATTTAAGAAAGTGAATATGTCAGAAACTATGCATGCGGACATGTATTTCAATTTTTTGTGAATAAAAAAAAAGCAAACAGATATATGTCCATAGTTAGATGAATTATTCTATTTTTTTTTCTTTCTGTTATGAATTGCGAAACCTTGACTAACTTTAATGATACTAACATTTGGAAGAGAAGTGTTACTACATTTAATTATATCAGTCAATATCCTAGCTTTATAAATAGCGTACACAAGAAAGAATACATAACTGAACAACTGATCGGTTCATAACAGCTGATGACATTTGTCAAATAGAGTGATAAAAGATCTGTATCTCATTGAAAATGAAAATAAGTCGTGTTAGTATCGTTAATTTGTGTAGCTTCTTTCGTATCTCATGACAAAATGTCATGAAATGCGTATATTTTTTTAATATTTTTGCATATACTTTTCTCTAAGCATCGAAAATAATTTAAATCTGTAAATAAATATTTATATGAAACATGACATTTACCCCTGTGTGTCTTTTATAAGGTGGGGATTATATCTTTATGTCTGTCCATCTTTCTCTCATTAATCAATTCAATGTGTCTCATACACCATTAAAGACACGACATACACGATAGGAAACTTTACATAATTGTATGGTATATCCAGTGCAGACCATTGATAAATTAATGAAGATACTTTTCTGAAACTTCAGCCAGACTGCGTCACATATGCCTCACCTATAACTAAGTTTGGCGAGAAATTCAAAATCATATGTGACAATGACGTGGCTCTCAAGTTATCATCTGTCTGTGTCACGTAACTATATTACGCATTATATTTAGATGAGTATAATAACAAATATTTGTTTCTTGTTTGACACAACCCAGCTTAAAATACATGTTTGTTTTCAATCAAAGCATATAAATAACATAATTGACTGAAATGATGCAAATATAATAAAATACAAACTTGGAGATATATACTTGAGAACAATTATAACACATCATCACCTTTAAATAGAATGATATCTATTGGAAAGGACAGCAAAAAAATGTTGAACTGCTTTTTCAGATATCAAATTGATTGTTTTGAATTTTTAAAATAAACATCAAGAAACAAATTAAAAACGGAATGACAAAATGTACGCACAAAAAATATTATAAAACCATAATACAAAATGGAAGAAACTGAGTTTCGAAATTAGCGAAATCGTGTTCACTTACCAAATGTTATAAAATTGTGCTATATATCTCTTCTTCTAATTCTGGCAGACAGAGAGGAACTGTTTTTTCAGGTACAAGATTCGTATTTAAATAGGTCGCGATGTATAGAAAAACCAGATTAATGCATCCTTACAGAATATTCCAATGACCAACATTGTTCATAGATCCAGCCTGTGTTTTGGCCAAACAGGGTTTTAATCCTGTTGTTATTAAATTTAAGCGTTCAATCACACAATGTGAACAAATCTTTAGTGTTTTCAGTTGAATCCGTCGTACAGACAAAAATGAAAGGAAGTTATATAATCCTGTCTAGTGCGCCCTAAGCGTGTAGGTGGAATTCATAAGAAGGTGTTGACAGGTGTTTCAGAAACCATCATAATTACTAATGATCTGTGTAATCTAGTTTTCTATACGAATAGTGCTTCTCCCATTGATTACATAATCTGCGAAAACTCGCCTTTAGATATTTTTCAATGTAAATTGATTTTTAAATTCTCGTTTGCATCATACTTATCAGAAAAAAGAACCTTTTATGCAATATTTTGCAACCTTTCTAGCAACTCAATTTATAACCCGCAAAACTAAATAACTTGCATTTGCATTTAAAATTGACGGTTTTGTCAAACATTCTACTAAATACAAACTCCAAGATTCTTTTCAAAACAAAACACCAAACATTTGAACGATATACTTTTAAACACTTTCACTAAAAAAAAAGAAATTGAAGCAAAGTAAATATAAAAATCTATTTACAATACCTTATCGTTACCTAATATATATCAATTCGCACTCATTCATACCTGCAGATGGCATCATGATTACCACCGAGTCGTTTAAGAATTACTCGACATGAAACTATTGTAACAGAATTGTTACCGAGAGGAGGGTGGATTAAATGAACAATACAAACACAATTTGTGAAAGAAAATATAAATTTATGTAATAAATTATAAATGAAAAAAATACAGATGTAACAACACAATAATTCATGCACTCAACCCACAATTACACTCACAACCATTCACAATACATGAACAAATTAAATATTAATACAAAAGGAATCTCAGATGTAAAGGGATCTCTCGGACTATACACAGATCCAAGGATCCTTTACGAAAGTTAAATTAATGCAAGTATAAATTACGAAAAATGAACACAAACGACAAACTATACTATCGCACGATGGATTGCGATAACTAGCACGACCATATACTTGTATTCAATCAAGTTGCTAGCTTTTATTGATATCTATGCGATCACTTGAAATATTATTGTGATCTGACATAAGCATGCAAATACAACAATGTATTAAATTGTATTACAATTTCAATACACATATGTGTCTCGACCCCGTATAACCGCACGATTCAGCAACAGTTGAATCGTCTCCCAGTTTCCCCGAAAACCTAGGGTTGACCAATACTATTATCGGACGTTTCCCTTCACGGATCCACCACAGTTTTACGTTCAGACAACATACAACATCTACCAGAACCAACGGTTCCTCACTACCCTAGATGTCGACCCGGATGTTTTACAACTCAGACAGCTCCGACACTCGGACTTCTAGCTTTCCGGATATTTACACGTTACACAGATGTTGACGAACAGACAGTTCGACACACAGACAGATACTTCAATTCCGTTTGCACAAATTAACGGCAAAATCACATTCAGATATTTATACAGAGATGTTCCGGAACAAATAATAGATGTCCCACAACAAATCAGACGATATCAAAGACGTTTATCAAAAGATGGTATCAGATGTGTTAACAGCTACGGTATCAGAAATGGTATCAACTACGTTAGCAGCTACGGTATCAGAAACATTGACATCTACGGTATCAGATCTACGGTATCAGATCTACGGTATCAGAAACATTGACATCTACGGTATCAGCGATTATCAGATCTATGGTAGCAGCGATTGTCAGCTACAGTATCAGAAACACGGTAACAGCTACAATATACAAAACCAGACTAATAATAGTTGTCTCAAAAATAATCTAGGCCGTAGATTACGATATTGCATTTAAAGTCTAATAGTGACTAGTAATTCCAAATATTCCACGTTTAATTGCAATAAAAGCATCATTATACGAAATGATAATCTGAATAAAATTCACAATAAAACGAAAATGTAAATTTAACACTCACCCCTTTGGCTGGAGATTGCAAGACGAGCTTATCTATCCTTCGATTAGATATTTTGGTTCCCGTAATTATTATGAGAAATATCTCGCCTTATATACTCTCTATAGGTGAACATAAATCACATCGAGATTGCCGTGCACCACGTGAAACGAGTATTTCGGATTTCATGTAAATAACAAACCAGGCACATGCAAATCGTTACACGCCGCTTACCTTGGGAAAACCACTTATTCACCCCAGGCAATGCATGTACGACGAAACAAAGAAAATGGTGAGATTAGCTTCTAAATCAAAAAGAAAAATAAATTTAATTTTCGCCTAATTCTGTGACAACTATAAATATCGATTAAATAACGTGTTTTGTATTTGACTAAAAGTATATGTAAAATTCTGAGATGAGATTCAGATACACCATCATTAATTTCCCTCTAGCCGAAACTAACCCAAGCCAGAGGAGTTAAAGGCTTATTTGATGACCTCGATAAATCTTTCGGTTGAAAGCTTTGTATCCATTTGGTTTAAATGTACGTTTTTCGTATATGAAATATATATTTTAAGACCAAATGAGCGAGTACTGGTACAGGTCATTATTTAAGTGGTGATGTGACTGAAGTGATAAGCAACCGAGTTTCAGACAGGCTTACGTATTGATGTAGAACCCCTTTACCGTTCATTTTATCATTCCCCCCATAGCAATGAAATAGACAACGTTTTGTGTGTCGGAAATAGTTGATACAATTTTTGTTATAGCTTACAATGCTTTGAAACGTTTTGTACATATTTATGTTATTCACATATCTCACATATCAATGAATTATTTTACAACCGGGGTTTTTATTTTAATCTTTTCATATATTTTGTGAAGTTATGCCTGCAGCTTTGGAGTTCATTATCTATCCATTAGCATATAATGTACGCTAGTTGAGACACACTAACATAAATAACGCGTCGTAAGCACATGCAAAGTATTTACAAATCAACCTAATATTGTTGTACTAGCCAAAAGTAATATGCAGTGCAGATAACAGCCTGATAGAAAAATGATTTGATATATTTTGATCATATTATGTATTCCTACTTTTCAGTGAGAACATTTTCCATGTATCAGTTATGATTTAGTCTTTCCCACAAACACAATATGGCTGAATACTGCTCGCAGGTATAGAGATAGTGTCACGTATTTTCACAAAGAAAGTTAGTTGCTATTTTAGATGGTATTGAATGTTTACATTCTGAAAAGCCACAATGTTTGGTTCAACATTTTAAGCATGAAGATCACCGTTTATATCATATGGTACTTCTTCAAAATCTATCGCTATCAAATGTGACAAGTAGATTATGTTGAGCGCACTAAATACACCTTAGAATTTGGGGTTCAAAACTTTAATGGGTAAATCCCACATACTAAATAAAGAAACATATTCCACACGACTTATTTACGCGATTCAATATATAAATGTGGACGTCACTTAGTCTTAAAGTAAAGAAGACATATATCGATATTTGGTAACAAGTTTGAAGTTCAAGGTCACGGACACTAAAAGGTAATTTTTCACAAATGTCTTGATTTCTTTATCGCTTACCTCCACAAAAGGTATGTAAATTTTAGATCACATATCTCAATTAACCGCACAAATTAGATGCATTTGAGACAAGGAAGATACCATTTGACGTATAAGTTATGATGTATAAGGTTTAGGTCTTAGTGACCTCAAGAAGTAATATATAATACTAATCATGTGGACAATTCATGACCAAACGTTAAGTTGACATCAAGCACAGGGAAGCTCTAATGTTTTAACTTGGTATGTTTTCTGAGGCATAGCATTAGAACAATGAAATGTTTTAAAATAAAAGTTGAACCAGTTACAAGAACATTAATTAGAGATACCCAGCCATATTTTATTCAGTTTAAAGCAGAGGTGGACGAACTTTCCAGTGCATGGGCCACATACACAAATTTACAACTTTAGCGGGCCTCATAGTTCATTAAGTAAAAAAAAGATTTGAAATAGCAAAAACTAAAGGTTTTTCTAGATAACATCATAATTAATTTTCAATCGTTAATATGTTGTTAATATTTGAACACTTAAAAATCAAAAGGAACACATGTATTGGATAAACAGAGTCAATGTGAGTGATACAACTGTTCACATTCATTGACCAGTTTTTCAAAATATGGTGACAAGCTGCTCGTGCTGACCTTTAAAACTAAATGAATATTTAAATCTGTGAGAATTGATCGTTTTTTTATTTGTTGACTTTCATAGTAGAGGTAAGTCTGCTTACAAATGTAGGTTGATGCAAACAACACAACCATCTTTCTGGTAAATTCTTTCAGATTCTTTCTTTTGCAGTTCTTGTTTTGATAATTTGTTTCCAAAGTTACCGTGCTTAGTTTTAAACTGACGTTTCAAATTGAACTCCTTGAAAATGGCAATGGTGTCTTGATAAATCAAACACATAGCTTTAACTTTAACATCAGTTAAAAAAATACTTGTCAGTTCAATCATTGTTAAACGCACGTCATTCATCTTCAAGTTCTTGCTTTCTAGATATCTTTGAACAACTCAAAGTTTAAACTCACAGCTAGGGAAAGCATATACCAGCTATATCTGCCTACGGGCGTTGTATGATATTTATGCAAATGTTGTTATTTTCATGCACCATTTCGCTGTTGTCTATATTGCCTTGTTATCGCCTTGAAGCTGTAACGTTTTAACTTAATACAACACGGAAGGAAATCAAATGTTTGAAATTATAATTCACCATCCTTAGAAAACAAATATATTATTATTATGCACTACTCAAAGTTCCAGCAATCAGTTAGGGTCTAACTCGTCGGGCTGAAAAATTATACTTAAAAAGTAGGCAAGAAATATAATATGCCAGATTCCAGAATTTCATTCAAGATTTACCAATGACAAATAATGTTTATATATTAAGTTAATATTTTGCCCAAAACGGTACATATTCCTACTGTTACTATTTAGACTTTTGATTGCATAATAAAAATACAATATTTGACCGTTTTATTTGAAACCGCTATTCGCACAGAAACGAAAGGACGTTAGATAATCCTTATGCAATGCAGTTAGTGTGGCAGGTGTTCCAGAAACAATGATTTTGTTAATTCTTTAGCAATCCGATCAAAATGGTGGAACATATTGTACCTATTTTGTAATTCAAATTACTCTAGAAATATTATGGACCAGTTAGCTATGTTACAGTTGAATGATCATGATCTTTAAGCTTTTAGTTTTGTACCGTACAGTCATTCATACATATCTTAAGCACGATGTCTTGATAAAAACAGTTTTTCCTATGGATAAATGTCTTGGTTTGTTTACAATAGGCTCCGTTGAATGCACATGAATAGATTATATAGCTCTGAAAATGATGAAAATACGAAAATGGAAGGAACACCATTATAAAATAATCGATCATCACGAAAACAAATGAATTAATGTATGTTTGTCTTCAGCTAGGAAATAAAAGTCAGTTAAATGTTTAATAAACATGTCTTGTAGATTTTGTGCGACAATATTGTTTTGAATTGTTTTATATATTCATTTTATAGGAAAGAGGTGATATGGATGAACATGTCTAAATACATTTGTTCTATTTTTGTTTGTAGGAAGCAAAGTTTGTGCCTCTATATTATACGATTTTTTAACGAAATTAAAATTTTGAAAAATATTTTTCGACTTGTTTGAGTGATCTAATGTTTGGTGTTTATGTTATTCACTGTTATACAAAGGAAGTTTGACTTCAATGTATTTTTAACACGCGTATATGTTGTATAATATGCTTTTGATGTGCAATTTCATTCAACGCCTCATTTGATTTAGCGAAATATAAATTAATGAATCAATGAATATAACGTAATATCTTATCTTTTCATCAAAATACCACGATGCTTTTATGACTTTTATTCAGGGTACACGGGAGGGGGGATGATGTAGACATTATATGTTTGAAAATAACATCTACATTTCTTCCAATCATAAACCAGCACGTGGTTTAACCATTGAATACTATATTTTCCAAAGATTTCGCCGCTTTAAAGGTACCTTCCTTGTCGTATTAAGGTAATTCTCTTTGTTAAATGTTCCCTCGTTATTTTGTCTCTTTAAGTAGTCTATATTACTGTAAGACATATGCTGCCATGACAATAGGAAGATAGCCTTGATCAAAAATAAAATTATATAATAAGATCCCAACTTTCTAACCCAATATATATTCGGTCGTATTTTAGCTTACAACTGGTTGCTTTTTTCGTCGTCGCACCAATGATGTTATTTTATCTTTCGCGGCAGAAAATGCCTTTCCGGCAAGATTTCCAACAGCGCTGATTCCCTTATCACGAGAAGAATTTTCCAGGGATAGTTTTCTTGTTGAAGAAAAACTATTCGATGCTATTGCGCATTTGAGTAAAAACGACCCCGTGTCGGTGTGGTTACTTCGCAGCACTGAAAACGACACGGATACGTTTGATCAGTTTGTAAGACCAAACGATTAATTATACCGCACTGAAGCATTTCATAACAAAATAAAAAAAAACAGCTAGCGGATTTTTAACGGCGTGTGGCGAAGGCAACAACAGTGGCGAAGACGCCAGTAATGAAATTATCAACGACGAACAACTATTGACAAACTGTTTTACAATCCCGTCGGTTGCAGCTCATTTTGCAAGAATCAATAACGCATGGAAACCAACACGCGTAGAATTCCTGCCAGACATTGAGGCTAGTTGTTTAGAATTTAATCATGGCGGTTTATGGAATAACAAATACGACAGTGATAATATCATTTCAGTTGATATGACTGCTTGTTATCCAGCGAGTTTTCTTGGTTATGGAGAATGTACTGAGTATTTTAAACGATTTGGACACCCCGTACATAAAATGACTCGTGTTGCAATTAATGGGCCGGTGCCTGATTTTGATTTAGCTGGATTCGCTCGTGTAGTATCATTTGAGTTCGCAGCAGGACTTCATCGCTGTTGTTATGTTTGGATTGGTAGACACATGTCTGAAAAGAAGTGGCTTCCAATAGCTCTATTACGATTCATGATTGATACAAAAATGTTAATTTCGCTGACGGTGAGTGAAGCAATTATATCATATCGGAAACAAACCAATGTCTGGTTGCCAACACCGGAACGTCTTGATAGTATAATTGACGAATCCAGAAAACATATTGATGCCGACGAAGAATATATCATTGAGTGGTACAAACGGGTATTTAATCAACGAAACATCGAAGCAAAAGATCTCGGTAGAAGAATAATCGGAAAATTCACTTAGGGAGGAAAAAAATGCGACTATAGACGATATTGTTCACGGCTGATTATGGATAACACCGAATATGACTTTGTAATCGCGGATGCAGATTCCAAAAACATATATGTGGATTGTAAAGATGCTTTTTTGTCACATGGAACAAAATTGGGTACAGTCGTTACTTACAGCGACGGTTACAGATCCCCGAATACACATTTGAGGTCGTTGATGCTGGGTTATGCTTGTATTAATTTATTTTCAATGATAAATAGATTTCCTGACACTGCGGTTAGAGTTGCCGTTGATTCATTTTACATTAACAGCAAGTACAGTTGCGCAGTTGCTGAATTCACTAATTCGGATGAAAGTTGGGGATCATGGAGAATTAAAAAAGAAATGCTGTGTGAGTATTCTGAATCAGCAGACGTTGAAATTAAAAGTAATTACTTACGCGGTGATAATTTATCAGAGCGTTCTAATGCACCACCGATATCAGATCCAATTTGTAGATATAAAACAGTTTATTTAAACGGCTGTGGCGGGTCAGGAAAAACGACTCGGGCGATTGAATTATATCGAGGTAGAGCAAATATGATTGTGGTGACACCAACCCATAGACTAGCTCGAGAGATAAAACAACGAAACGTCGAAGCTTGCACTTATCATAGTTTTTTTCGATACAACGGCGACAAATGGACCCCTGATCGAATGGGCGAGAAATTCATCCCTGCGGTTCTTATTTGGGATGAGATATACACGGTTTTGGTAGATGTATTAAAAATGTTTCTTGATTGGTTTCTGCAAAAGAATACAGCGGTAATAATGTATGGAGATCATGGCCAACCACCACCATTTGTCGGCGCGGGTCCACATGATTGTTTAAGGGAGTACGTGGATTATTATGAAGAAATTGATAGCGATTACAGGACGCTCGATAAACAATTAAGTGAGGTAAACAATTAACCAGATTACAACCCGATAAAATACAATGTGAAATAATCAGGGAAATAATTCCTGAAACTCACATGGAGGAATTTTATGAAACGTGGAGACCAAATGATTTTTTAGTGGCAAGTAGAAAGATAGTCAGAAACAAACTTCAGAAAAAGTTGTTTGAGCTTCACAAAGAAAAATGTCCTTTGATAAAAGTTCCATTGTGTTATAGACCCGCTGACACACGGCGGCAAAACATCGAAGTCAAAATTCGAGGATAGCGCGAAAGACAAACACTAGTATTAAATGATATTGATACGAGAATTTGATATTGATGATGAATTAATAATTACGCTGAAGCAACAACAGAATAATCACTGCGCGAGTTGCAATTGTATAATGCGTTGGCAGTATTCGGATAAAGATCCTCGCCAATTTACCGTAGACAGAAAAAATAACAGTCTCGGTCATGTCAGAAACAATGTGATGTTGACTTGTCTTGAGTGCAACAGACGCAACGGCGCTAGTGAAGACCATGCGGCGGCAATTGAGTATCATCAGGAATCACTTGTAATTGTTCGCGTGTAAAACCCCGCTGAGGGGCAGTTTAATTCAATTTATAGATTGGAGGTCTACCAGTTGATCGTGTTATGGTAGATATGCTATGCGTAGTGACACTCCAAATGGGATCAGTAGCCCCTTTTTTTACCACCTTCGAGATCTCCTGGTTCATATAAATATCTCACGGTGACATTGCTGAGAATTGGCTGAGAAACGCTATCCCGCTGTGGTTGTGGTATATACTTTTTTATTGCGTTGTTAGGTTTCATATTGATTGCTCTGGTAATCTCGTTATTTAGCGCTGAAACTATCCCTGGTAACCTTTTGACCCATTCACGGGATCGCTTTTCTTGGATGAATTCTTTTGCGTATTGAAATCCAAATAACCGCTCAGCAAGAGTCCGATTAAATCGTTAAACAATTGCCTGATCGCGATGTAACGCAGTATGCCCCCGTCTGATGGTGACATTGTAATGTTTCATCGCTGATAAAACAGCGCCTTGAAATTCCTTGCCAGGATCAACTTGTAACAGATTTTGCCAGCGTAGTGGGCCTCGTCGATAAATCCTTTCAAATGCAGAAGCAACTTCAGGTGATGATTTTGTTTTTAGCGGTTCTGCTTGTTTGTATCGACTCGCAACGTCAACTACGGTTAGCGCGTATTTGTGACCGTTATCATGTGGTAAAAACAATAAATCAGCTTGATGAACTTCATTAGGTCCGGTAACATTAAAATGCGAGAAATTGATTTGTTTAGGACGCGGTAGATAAATTTGCTATATAGCCTGTTTTGATAACCAATTAGCCGCAGTGGCCTTTTTCACTTTTGCGGCGTTGGCGAGTTTATTGATTGCAGCGTTACCCCTTCAGTACCCCCTCGGAGAATAATAAATAGATTCCATATTATTAATTACCAGCGCCCATCATCAATTTGTCTTTCATAGCTGATTTTACCAACCACGAAGCCAATTTTTCTTTGAAAGATTTATCAGGAATAGCATTTAACGCATGAATTAATTTCACATCCGCGAGATGCCTGTATTGCAAATTGCTGCTTTTATAATATGCAACATCATGAGCATAAAACGCATTATCAATAGCGTTTATCGGATACTCGCCGGGTCGGGGCTGATTTTGAACATCAAGTCTGATATCTAATTGTGTTCCGGGGCCACAGTAGCTATATCCTGGAAGGTGCTTTTCTCCGGGGTACTTTGCCCATGGGGTTCCAGGGAGCTTTGCCAATTGGGCTGCGGTATCACCTCCTCGTTTTTTTTAAAAACATCTCCGGATTTCATAGAAATAAATCTGAACTTTTTTATACCACATGTTGCACATATACCAGTAAGTGCTGATCTGTTATTTTTAGTTGTAATTGTCGTCACATCATTTGTGTTAGTACGCGTTTTACACTTCACACAATATAGATCCATAATTTATGTATAGAGATATGAATATAATTAATTTTTCAGTGACTAAAACAAGAGAACCAGTTAAGCATCATGCAGCGCTACCAAACTCTATCCGCGCAATTATAATCGGGCCATCTGGATCCGGCAAGACGCAATTGTTGCTCAATTTAATAGTGAGATGGATGAAGTGGGATAAGTTGTATTTAGTTGCTCCTAGCGTAGATGATCAACGATGCTATGAAGTGTTAAAGGATTTTAACGAGAATGCATCAGAAATTAAGGGTGAGAACGCCATTGATTTTATAACTGATATTGACGAGGCACCATCCGTGGATGACCTTGATGGGAGCATTAACAATTTAGTCGTATACGACGATGAGATGTTAGACAATAAAAAAAAACCCAGCTAGAATATTTTCCCGAGGCAGGCATAAAAACACCGACGTGATATATGTCACTCAACGCTACACTCAGATTCCAAAAGTGAGCAGAGATAACTGTAATATTCTTGCTGTGTTTAACGGCGTTGATATACATACGTTACGAAATATTTGGCAGACATGTTGTTCCGATATGGACTTCAATCAATTTAGAAATTTCTTTAGTAACGCTCAGTCAACCCCGCATGGATTTATAACAATAAATTTACATGATCCTCGGACACGATATCGTATCGGACTCGATCAAATATTCGGTTGAAATCGTAAAAACCCATAGCAGCAGGGGGGTGGGGGGTGCGCGATGACATCACGACGAGACCGTTTTTTGACTAAACGATGAAAACGGCCTTGGAGTATGATTTGCGAAAAACTTATGTTTTGAGCAAGTAATTCTTTTTTTTGGGTTGAAAAAGAAGGATTCGAATGAATTCTCACGAGATGTTTGTTAGATTTAGAGCAAATGATGTCTTTAGCAAATGTCCGATTCGACCCCCCCCCCCTTGCTGCTCGTTGGAGCAAGAGAAATTATTTTATTTATCTGGAAAAGAATATGTATTCATAGATTTTCATTTGGGTTATTATCAAAACAAGAACTGCATCACTTGACATTGTCAGCCATTTTGGATTACATCATCAAGATTCGAATCTGGAACTATTAGAACATTTATTTATAAGGACTCTTGCCATTTCATTAGTGGATTATCTTTGTGAATTCTATATTGGATTAATGTTGGATTTGATTTTCTAAAACAGTAAGTTTATTTATTTTCTTATGAAAATAATTGTACTTAATAAATTCAATTGTTGAAGTTTTACAAGCTTGTTAGTTTTCACTTCTTTCTGTGTCTCTGAGATAAACATGTTTACCCGCCAACATTATATTACTCCCATCGATGTCAGAATTATCGTCTCTAATCTGCCTTTATTATCAGCTATTTTGGAATATATTATTGCACGACAACTGTCGCCCATTGCCTAATACTTCCTAACATTTGACTGGCTTGTCTCAACAGTTTTCATTTTCCTGAATTGCACGTTAAAACCTATTGGTATATCAATGCCTTTGACCGCTTTCGAATCGACTCTAATTAAAATTAAGTTCATGCCTCCGAGCAGGAGAAGTTAACTATTTAAAGTTACCAGTTTTTTGCAAGCCTAGTTAGTACACAATTCCTAATGGTTACCTGTCATGCTGACCACGACGGACAGTACTGCGACGTTATCTCTAAACCTGATATAATAATAGTTTGTGAGGATTTTCTCCTTGGATAAAAAAAATAATACTTTGATATATTATATTTCATCTTAATGCAGTCGCTAATAAAACCGAACGAAAAATTGACAATAAGGTTCTTAACATTTTGAAATATCGCAATTATAAAATTTAGTTTAAGAAATGAGCCAAATCGTAGTAAAAATGGCGAGAAAAAAGATTTGAACCGGGTTTGCAAAGTATGTATGTATGTATATATATGTATGTATGTATGTATGTATGTATGTATGTATGTATGTATGTATGTATGTATGTATGTATGTATGTATGTGTGTGTGTGTGTGTGTGTGTGTGTGTGTGTGTGTGTGTGTGTGTGTACGAAGATGGATATATGTAGATATGAAATTATGTCTTTACAGCTGAATAGCACCGTACAGTGTTTTCATTATACTCGGAAAATAAGTAGATAATTACGTTGTTTTAATTTTAAGTCATGAACATACCTCAGATGTCTAAAGCAACACAACTCGACGTAATCTGCGTAAACCATTTTACGTTTAGTCTGTTATTATCAACATTGACCCCATACGATATAGATGGCTCCTTTTGTGAAGGCTATCCATAAAGTTTATTCATGATTTGTCGAATAGTTGTATATGCATTTTAGACTGATAATGGTATCCTTACTAGATAACGTCTGATATTGTCATTTAACATTTAAATTTTAAATCAATAGCCATATTTCTTGTCTCATATGAGAAGTTACAGTTAAAAATGGTTATAATGGTTTAGAGTGTTGATGGGTTTTAAAAGATTGTACCCTAAACACCCTGGTCCTGTTTTAAATTTTTAAAAATGTATTTATCCATGCGGGTAGATTATCCCTAATTGTTTGAGTTTGCTAAGTAGGCGTTGTGTGGCCATATTTGATATTCATATGACAGCTATTAGAATGTTAGTTAATGATGTGTATCAACAATAATAAGTATAGTATTCTCTCAAACAATCTTCAAGGCCAGTGATACTGCTCCTTTCAAGATTTAGCTTTAACAACAGTGACCAGGGCTTTTTAGTAAAATTTGAGAGCCAGTCGGCCTGAGTGTCTACTGATAAATCCTGACATCTACCGATCATGAGTGGTGCAGTTCACACTTTTGGGGCAGTAACTGTTTTTTATATTTTTACTACTAGTGCCACATCTTTATCACAAGTTGCTGACCATTATTGTCCAATTATTGTCACGTCTGATGTATACTAGCGTTGGTTTTGTCTTGAAACGTTTCAAAACAGTTTTAATGAAAGGCTTGACGCAATGTGTGTCATATTTCAATAACGTTTTAAGGATATGAAAGGAATAGTTAATGTTTGCCTACCACAACCATCACTCATAGTAATCGTTGTAATAAAGATTTTCGTCGAAATCTAACGCACCAAATGTGGGAAATTATAAATAAAAGGAAAATATTGGTCCTTCACAGATGCAAATTTCTTTAGATTACATGTCAATAGGATACCATGAAATTGATATCTGTCAAAGATATATATTTTTGCTTTTATTTATAATCTTATACAATCACGTAGTTAACCGTCGTAAATACTTTTGCCCGAATGGGTGTAAATTTAAAATTCTTTTATCATTGTACAAACACGGGTGATCTGTTTTTATTCCTCCAATTCTAACCTTAAATACTTAAACATTGAGAAAGAAACATTCATTGATTCAAGAAAAGTCTGGAAACCATCGTGACAACTTAATATATATCATGCCTAGACAAAGATTCATTTGCTGTCAATTTAAGATATATTCATCATCAAGAGAAACTTACATATCATATATCAGGTCCCGTAGTCAGACCTCACAATAAGAAAACAACATAACGAAAACAATTGCATATAAATAGTAAATACAAATACAAATAGACAGTATTTATTTAGGACTAATTCAATCTGTCCGAAGTGGTAACTTATATAATGCAAAATCTTGACAATAATAATGCATAGCAATTGCCGTAATATAAAGGATAGATTATGATACTGTCTTTCTTCCTCCAAAAACACATAGATCTGGAAAAATATGAGCGAAACCGAGTATGGTAAACCCCAGATTCAGACAGGCCCTTTGATCGTCGAGTTCAATACCACTGACCTCAATACAGAATTTAACTTTTTTTAGTGGCAGTTCAATTGGTTCGCAGTATTTAAAGCCCGTCACTAGAAACATAAGAAAGGAAACAGTGTGAATGAGACGATTGATAGCAAAACATGTCTACCGAAACAGTTTGATGAGCATTATAACGAAATAACAGATTCTGCCTATGATATCTTCTCGACGTTCTGCGTTATGTATGACCTAATTGTCATGTTCTACCCTTATTGGAAAACAGCAATCTGAGAAGTTAGCAAACATTAAGTTCACAATATTTTAAGATTATAATGAAATCGGTTATAGTAGATAGTACAGTGATACGTTTGTGTTGCATATGTTTTCTAAGTGTTATTGAACAAATCAGTTTCAAACTGTTATTTGCTTTTCACGCGCGCATATATATATATATATATATATATATATATATATATATATATATATATATATATATATATACATATATATATATATAAACTTAAAAGAAGGGAAACATTTGACTTACACGATATTTTCTCATTCACAATTGAAAATCCGAAGAATTCGATAGAAAGGATGACACCAATTATTTTTCTATCATAGCCCGCTGTTATGTTTACTGCAAAAATAAAAAATAAAATAACTATTTTCATATTTTACTTTGGTACAAATTATAATGCTAATGGAGCATAAGCTAATATATAGTTTTCTGTAGGACAATATCTGCTGAAGCACGACTGTTGAGCTTGAGCCAAGGCTTTTACAATTGTTTTAACAATCCACAATATTACAATACAATGTCTAGGAAAATCCATATAACTACAACATTATGATAATATACATTGTGAATTGATTAGTAACCGTAGGTTTCAGAGAAAATGCTTTAGTAAATAGCACAAGATAAACAGATCCTGACAGGCAATAAATTATTTCTGCCAAAAGGAAACTATCTAAGAAAGTAAAACCAAAACACTTACAGCCTAGCGCATTGATGCTGCAGATGTAGTTCTCGCAGTGTACCCATCCTTCAAGGTCCTTCTTAACAGAAATAATTTCTGGAATCATATGTTCTATATCTTTATTTGGATCTGACGAATAAGGAAGCTTAACGATGGTAAACCCTATATCCGCCATTTTAGCTAACGTAAGGTAATCGTGCACAATTTGCCAATTATGAGGATCAACTTTTTTGACATCTTCTTTTACTACCTCTATCGCTGCACCAAGTGATAAAAGCGTCTTAGCCAAAAAGCGTGCAACATCATCACTATTTCGCTTATCACCGATCGGACTAGCTCCAGTTGTATTTCTGTTATCTTTAATTTCAAGATCGCTGGTATCGCCGGTCTGTTTTGAAATGTCTCTTGAGACTTTGTGGGCTTTATTTCCCTCTGGAAAAAAATCATTATGCATAGAAATAATAATTTTGAACAGAAGTGTACGCTATTCATATATACATTATAATAATATACATGAAAACATATTACGTTTAAGTTCATTTTCTTAGTGCAATAATACATATAAATGTTAACGAGTGATCTATTCACAGGTTGCTTGCTAGCAAAACGATTTCTCAAGTTCTTGTCAGAGGAAAATTGTTCAAGCTTTAAATACCTATGGAATATGATAAATAAACAGTCTGTAATATATAAAGTGTCATGTATAAATACATCATAATATAGAAACGTACCGGCATGATACATATACGTGAAGAATATATATGTCTTACCATCGTCATTTTCATTACCGTTTTTGATGACTTGTTCAAATGACGAGGATCCCTGAACGATGACCAGACCCATCAGGACGACAATCAAAATAATAATCTTCATATTAATCACCTGTATATATATATATATATATATATATATATATATATATATATATATATATATATATATATATATATATATATATATATACATATATATATATATATATATATATATATATATATATATATATATATATATATATATGGATTTCGCAGCATGTCAAAATTTTAAATTTTGTATAAAACAATCTTTGTCTGCACAATGTCTTTCGTGTTGTGTAATATTCGCATGATGCATGTTCCTAATTTGACTGCGTGTGCAACATGTCTTAAACAACAGTAACAAATTTATTAGTACCTTTGTGTATAATGTGTCGTCCGAATATATATCTGTCATAGGTGTAACAAATAATAGTTCCAAAAATTGAGTTTCTTCTGATGCCTATCACTAACTCAAAGACGGTCACACACGGCACCACACACGGGCACACACGGTCACCACACTGACCCCACACAGTCATAACAAGGGCAGCATAGACAAGCCCCACACACGGTCACCACCGCATGGCACCACACACAGGCAGCATAGACAAGCCACACACACGGTCAGCTCTTTAGCTGAAAGTTTTGCTTCCTTAAAGCGAGATGCTCTCTGAAAAGAGTGGATTGTAATGTGATGTTTACAGATAAATGGCTCTATAATATACTCTAGCTGTGACCGATATGCGCAGCTAGGTACTTAGACTTTTAAACTGCAGGCAATTCGCACATGCAGCATGATCTGAGTTTCGCTCACTATTTCGAAATACCTAGAGCCGATAATTATTAAACCATCCTCGGTGATGCTGTACGCGGCAGCGAAACCCGAGCACATTTTTGACCACATATACATATTGATACCAGTCATTCACAATTCCGTGACAATATGCAGTATAGATTCTTCATAGAAACGATGTCAAATACATCGGCAAGTCTTTGATAACCAGTAGAAACAGAAGATGCACCAATGTTGAGCCATCAGGAAAACCTTGAAACATTTACCAGTCGATTTACCAATACGATGATTCGGATCTGAACCAAGTAACATAGCTGGAAGAAAACTTACACGCAAAAAACTATTTAACAAACACCGAATGACCAGGCAAAAGGAATGCTTTTTATTAAATTCAACAGTTCTCTGAGGGAGTTCGACCGATTCGATCTCTGGTAGCCACTAGTCTTTAGGCTTCGTTAGTGCATTGTAGCATGAATAGTTTTGTCAGAAACATGTTTGTGATTTAAGAAAGTGAATATGTCAGAAACTATGCATGCGGACATGTATTTCAATCTTTGGTGAATATAAAAAAGCAAACAGATATATGTCCATAGTTAGATGAATTATTCTATTTTTTTTCTTTCTGTTATGAATTGCGAAAAACCTTGACTAATTTTAATGATACTAACATTTGGCGAGAAGTGATACTACATTTAATTATATCAGTCAATATCCTAGTTTTATAAATAGCGTACAGAAGAAAGAATACATAACTGAACAACTGATCGGTTCATAACAGCTGATGACATTTGTCAAATAGAGTGATAAAAGATCTGTATCTCATTGATAATGAAAATAAGTCGTGTTAGTATCGTTAATTTGTGTAGCTTCTTTCGTATCTCATGACAAAATGTCATGAAATGCGTATATTTTGTTATATTTTTGCATATAATTTTCTCTAAGCATCGAAAATAGTTTAAATCTTTAAATAAATATTTATATGAAAAATGACATTTACCCCTGTGTGTCTTTTATAAGGTGGGGATTATATCTTTATGTCTGTCCATCTTTCTCTCATTTATCAATTCAATGTGTCTCATACACCATTAAAGACACGACATACACGATAGGAAACTTTACATAATTGTATGGTATATCCAGTGCAGACCATTGATAAATTAATGAAGATACTTTTCTGAAACTTCAGCCAGACTGCGTCACATATGCCTCACCTATAACTAAGTTTGGCGAGAAATTCAAAATCATATGTGACAATGACGTGGCTCTCAAGTTATCATCTGTCTGTGTCACGTAACTATATTACGCATTATATTTAGATGAGTATAATAACAAATATTTGTTTCTTGTTTGACACAACCCAGCTTAAAATACATGTTTGTTCTCAATCAAAGCATATAAATAACATAATTGACTGAAATGATGCAAATATAATAAAATACAAACTTGGAGATATATACTTGAGAACAATTATAACACATCATCACCTTTAAATAGAATGATATCTATTGGAAAGGACAGCAAAAAAATGTTGAACTGCTTTTTCAGATATCAAACTGATTGTTTAGAATTTTTAAAATAAACATTTAGAAACAAATTAAAAACGGAATGACAAAATGTACGCACAAAAAATATTATAAAACCATAATACAAAATGGAAGAAACTGAGTTTCGAAATTTGCAAAATCGTGTTCACTTGCCAAATGTTATAAAATTGTGCTATATATCTCTTCTTCTAATTCTGGCAGACAGACAGGAACTGATTTTTCAGGTCCAAGATTCGTATTTAAATAGGTCGCGATGTATAGAAAAACCAGATTAATGCATCCTTACAGAATATTCCAATGACCAACATTGTTCATAGATCCAGCCTGTGTTTTGGCCAAACAGGGTTTTAATCCTGTTGTTATTAAATTTAAGCGTTCAATCACACAATGTGAACAAATCTTTAGTGTTTTCAGTTGAATCCGTCGTACAGACAAAAATGAAAGGAAGTTATATAATCCTGTCTAGTGCGCCCTAAGCGTGTAGGTGGAATTCATAAGAAGGTGTTGACAGGTGTTTCAGAAACCATCATAATTACTAATGATCTGTATAATCTAGTTTTCTATACGAATAGTGCTTCTCCCATTGATTACATAATCTGCGAAAACTCGCCTTTAGTTATTTTTCAATGTAAATTGATTTTTAAATTCTAGTTTGCATCATACTTATCAGAAAAAAAAACATTTTATGCAATATTTTGCAACCTTTCTAGCAGCTCAATTTATAACCCGCAAAACTAAATAACTTGCATTTGCATTTAAAATTGACGGTTTTGTCAAACATTCTACTAAATACAAACTCCAAGATTCTTTTCAAAACAAAACACCAAACATTTGAACGATATAATTTTAAACACTTTCACTAAAAAAAAAGAAATTGAAGCAAAGTAAATATAAAAATCTATTTACAATACCTTGTCGTTACCTAATATATATCAATTCGCACTCATTCATACCTGCAGATGGCATCATGATTACCACCGAGTCGTTTAAGAATTACTTGACATAAAACTATAAATATCTATTATATGATTGCCCGAAATCATAGATATCAATATTGGGATTGGTTATAACACATGATTTTATATTTATATTATGTTTAGATGTTTACTTCATATTTAACGTGTTTTGTATTTGACTAAAAGTATATGTAAAATTCTGAGATGAGATTCAGATACACCATCATTAATTTCCCTCTAGCCGAAACTAACCCTAGCCAGAGGAGTTAAAGGCTTATTTGATGACCTCGATAAATCTTTCGGTTGAAAGCTTTGTATTCAATTGGTTTAAATGTACGTTTTTCGTATATGAAATATATATTTTAAGACCAAATGAGCGAGTACTGGTACAGGTCATTATTTAAGTGGTGATGTGACTGAAGTGATAAGCAGCCGAGTTTCAGACGGGCTTACGTATTGATGTAGAACCCCTTTACCGTTCATTTTATCATTTCCCCCATAGCAATGAAATAGACAACGTTTTGTGTGTCGGAAATAGTTGATACAATTTTTGTTATAGCTTACAATGCTTTGAAACGTTTTGTACATATTTATGTTATTCACATATCTCACATATCAATGAATTATTTTACAACCGGGGTTTTTATTTTAATCTTTTCATATATTTTGTGAAGTTATGCCTGCAGCTTTGGAGTTCATTATCTATCCATTAGCATATAATGTACGCTAGTTGAGACACACTAACATAAATAACGCGTCGTAAGCACATGCAAAGTATTTACAAATCAACCTAATATTGTTGTACTAGCCAAAAGTAATATGCAGTGCAGATAACAGCCTGATAGAAAAATGATTTGATATATTTTGATCATATTATGTATTTCTACTTTTCAGTGAGAACATTTTCCATGTGTCAGTTATGATTTAGTCTTTCCCACAAACACAATATGGCTGAATACTGCTCGCAGGTATAGAGATAGTGTCACGTATTTTCACAAAGAAAGTTAGTTGCTATTTTAGATGGTATTGAATGTTTACATTCTGAAAAGCCACAATGTTTGGTTCAACATTTTAAGCATGAAGATCACCGTTTATATCATATGGTACTTCTTCAAAATCTATCGCTACCAAATGTGACAAGTAGATTATGTTTAGCGCACTAAATACACCTTAGAATTTGGGGTTCAAAACTTTAATGGGTAAATCCCACATACTAAATAAAGAAACATATTCCACACGACTTATTTACGCGATTCAATATATAAATGTGGACGTCACTTAGTCTTAAAGTAAAGAAGACATATATCGATATTTGGTAACAAGTTTTAAGTTCAAGGTCACGGACACTAAAATGTAATTTTTCACAAATGTCTTGATTTCTTTATCGCTTACCTCCACAAAAGGTATGTAAATTTTAGATCACATATCTCAATTAACCGCACAAATTAGATGCATTTGAGACAAGGAAGATACCATTTGACGTATAAGTTATGATGTATAAGGTTTAGGTCTTAGTGACCTCAAGAAGTAATATATAATACTAATCATGTGGACAATTCATGACCAAACGTTAAGTTGACATCAAGCACAGGGAAGCTCTAATGTTTTAACTTGGTATGTTTTCTGAGGCATAGCATTTGAACAATGAAATGTTTTAAAATAAAAGTTGAACCAGTTACAAGAACATTAATTAGAGATACCCAGCCATATTTTATTCAGTTTAAAGCAGAGGTGGACGAACTTTCCAGTGCATGGGCCACATACACAAATTTACAACTTTAGCGGGCCTCATAGTTCATTACGTAAAAAAAGATTTGAAAAAGCAAAAACTAAAGGTTTTTCTAGATAACATCATAATTAATTATCAATCGGTAATATGTTGTTAATATTTGAACACTTAAAAATCAAAAGAAACACATGTATTGGATAAACAGAGTAACATAAACAGAGTCAATGTGAGTGATACAACTGTTCATATTCATTGACCAGTTTTTCAAAATATGGTGACAATTTGCTCGTGCTGACCTTTAAAACTAAATGAATATTTAAATCGGTGAGAATTGATCGTTTTATTTATTTGTTGACTTTCAGAGTAGAGAAAGTCTTCTCACAAATGTAGGTTGATGCAAACAACACAACCATCTTTCTGGTAAATTCTTTCAGATTCTTTTTTTTGCAGTTCTTGTTTTGATAATTTGTTTACAAAGTTACCGTGCTTAGTTTTAAACTGACGTTTCAAATTGAACTCCTTGAAAATGGCAATGGTGTCTTGATAAATCAAACACATAGCTTTAACTTTAACATCAGTTAAAAAAATACTTGTCAGTTCAATCATTGTTAAACTCACGTCATTCATCTTCAAGTTCTTGCTTTCTAGATATCTTTGAACAACTCAAAGTTTAAACTCACAGCTAGGGAAAGCATATACCAGCTATATCTGCCTACGGGCTTTGTATGATATTTATGCAAATGTTGTTATTTTCATGCACAATTTCGCTGTTGTTTATATGGCCTTGTTATCGCCTTGAAGCTGTAACGTTTTAACTTAATACAACACGGAAGGAAATCAAATTTTTGAAATTATAATTCACCATCCTAAGAAAACAAATATATTATTATTATGCACTACTCAAAGTTCCAGCAATCAGTTAGGGTCTAACTCGTCGGGCTGAAAAATTATACTTAAAAAGTAGGCAAGAAATATAATATGCCAGATTCCAGAATTTCATTCAAGATTTACCAATGACAAATAATGTTTATATATTAAGTTAATATTTTGCCCAAAACGGTACATATTCCTACTGTTACTATTTAGACTTTTAATTGCATAACAAAAATACAATATTTGACCGTTTTATTTGAAACCGCTATTCGCACAGAAACGAAAGGACGTTAGGTAATCCTTATGCAATTCAGTTAGTGTGGCAGGTGTTCCAGAAACAATGATTTTGTTAATTCTTTAGCAATCCGATCAAAATGGTGGAACATATTGTACCTATTTTGTAATTCAAATTACTCTAGAAATATTATGAACCAGTTAGCTATGTTACAGTTGAATGATCATGATCTTTAAGTTTTTAGTTTTGTACCGTACAGTCATTCATACATATCTTAAGCACGATGTCTTGATAAAAACAGTTTTTCCTATGGATAAATGTCTTGGTTTGTTTAAAATAGGCTCCGTTGAATGCACATGAATAGATTATATAGCTCTGAAAATGATAAAAATACAAAAATGGAAGGAGCACCATTATAAAATAATCGATCATCACAAAAACAAATGAATTAATGTATGTTTGTCTTCAGCTAGGAAATAAAAGTCAGTTAAATGTTTAATAAATATATCTTGTAGATTTTTTGCGACAATATTGTTTTGAATTGTTTTATATATTCATTTTATAGGAAAGAGGTGATATGGATGAACATGTCTAAATACATTCGTTCTATTTTTGTTTGTAGGAAGCAAAGTTTGTGCCTTTATATTATACGATTTTTTAACGAAATTAAGATTTTGAAAAATATTTTTCGACTTGTTTGAGTGGTCTAATGTTTGGTGTTTATGTTATTCACTGTTATACAAAGGAAGTTTGACTTCAATGTATTTTTAACACGCGTATATGTTGTATAATATGCTTTTGATGTGCAATTTGATTCATTTGATTTAGCGAAATATAAATCAATGAATCAATGAATATAACGTAATATCTTATCTTTTCATCAAAATACCACGATGCTTTTATGACTTTTTTTCAGGGTACACGGGAGGGGGGGATGATGTAGACATTATATGTTTTAAAATAACATCTACATTTCTTCCAATCATTACCAGCACGTGGTTTAACCATTCAATACTATATTTTCCAAAGATTTCGCCGCTTTAAAGGTACCTTCCTTGTCGTATTAAGGTAATTCTCTTTGTAAAATGTTCCCTCGTTATTTTGTCTCTTTAAGTAGTCTATTTTACTATAAGACATATGCTTCCATGACACTAGGAAGATAGCCTTGATCAAAAATAAAATTATATAATAAGATCCCAACTTTCTAACTCAATATATATTCGGTCGTATTTTAGCACATCTATTGTTGAATAATAGCGTTAATCCATAGTATCCATCAAATATTTTGTAACATATCGAAGCATTCGTGGTTTCTATTATGAGGAAATTGTACCACATTTTAGATTCAACATTTATAAAAGATACGTTTTTTGTTGAGTACAAATTACAAATTACTTGACATTTGCGTGTTTTTTTATTTACCTTTCTACTAGAGCATTGGTTATTTGTCATTTTTTAAAATCGTTCTTATTCTCTGTCTTCACATAGGTTAACAAAGGGACCCTATTTCTTATCTATTATATATTTGTGTGGCCCAGTCGTAATTTGAAAAGACGTTCATCACACATAAACATATCCCAAACCTAATTTAAACCTTTGGAATGCTTTAAAATAAAATATGTTTGCCTCTTCATTATCGTCTGCTTTACTAACATAATCCTTATTGATTTGCCTTTATTTGGGCTAAATGTTAGATGACATCATTTCTCTTAGTGATTTTTTAAAGTGTTGAGCAGCAGAGAGGGTGAACAGACCAACTTTGTAGGCGTCAACGAAGCGTCCTTCTCGTAAATATTTAATAGAAATGTCTATTTGACAAACTGAGGCTTCCTAGTAAATATTTAATAGAAAGGTCTATTTGGTAAACTAATGCTTCCTCGTAAGGGTCCATCTGGCAAAAAAAAAGACGCCATTGTCGTTGAAATTCACCCTCTCTGCTGCTATGGGCTAACAATTCTTTACGAGATTCATGTAAATTATTTTAACTGAATATTTTATGAAGTCCGACACGATATCGCGTCCGAGGATCTGATAAATTTATCGTCACAAATCCATGTGGGATTGACTGAGCACGACTAAAGAAATTTCTAAAGAGATTATAATCCATATCTCCACTGCACCAAGTCTGGCGAATATTTATAAGAGTATGTGTATCAACTCCAAATATTACAGCTATCTCCGGTCACTTTTGGTATTTGTGTGTATCGTTGAGTGACATATATCACGTCAGTTTTTTTATGCCTACCTCTGGAAAATATCCTAGCGGGATTCTTTAGATTGTCTAACATGATATCATCAAATACGATTAAATTGTTTATATCTCCATCAATATCATCAATGCTTGGTGCTTCTTCGATATCGGTTATAAACTCAATAATACCCTCGCCGGATTCTTCTACCGCTTTGTCGTTATAATCTTTTAACACATTGTAACATCGATGATCATCTAGACTTGGAGCTATCAAATACAACTTGTCCCATTTCATCCATCTCGTTATTAAATTAAGTAACAATTGTGTCTTGCCACTTCCAGATGGTCCAATGATAATCATTCTAATTGAATTCGGCAACATCTCATGTTGTTTAATAGGTTTCCGTGGTCGGGTAGCTGAATAATCAATTACATTCATGTTATTATAATTATATTATTGGATTCTATCACTGATAAATCTTTTAAAGAAAAGTTGGCTTCATGGTTAGTAAAATCGGCTATGAGAGGTAAATTAATGTTAGGTGCCGGTAATTAATAACAACATGGAATCTATTTATTATTCTCCAAAAGGATACTGGACGGGTAAGGCAGCAATCGGTAAACTCGCTAGCGCCGCAAAGGTAAAATATACCACTGCAGCGGATTGGTTATCCAAACAGGCGATATGGCAAATTTATCTACCGCCGCCTAAACAAATTAACTACTCGCATTTTGATGTGACCGTTCCTAATGTAGTTCGTCAGACTGATATATTATTTCTGCCACATGATTGTGGTTACAAATACGCTCTAACCGTAGTTGATGTTGCGAGTCGATACAAATGAGCAGAACCGCTAGAGACAAAATCATCAACTGATGTGGCTTCTGCGTTTGAAAGGATTTATCGATTGGGTCCTCTGCGTTGGCCAAATCTATTACAAGTTGATCCTGGCAAGGAATTTCAGGGTGAAGTGTTATCAACAATGACGCATCATAATGTCACTATCAGACGAGGACATACTGCACTACATCGCGATCAGGCAATTGTTGAACGATTTAATCGGACACTAGCTGAGCGGTTATTCGGATATCAATATGCTAAGGAATTTATTCAGGATAAACGATCAATAGGTCAATAGATTACCAGGCGTAATTACCGCGCTAAATAAGGAGATTACTCGAACAATCAACATGAAACCTAACAACGCGATTAAAAAAAATTTTATACCCGTAAAACCACAAAAGGATTTTTCAAAGCAACCAATACTCGGTAATTTCACTGTAAGATATTTATATGAACCAGGAGAACTCGAAGGTGGCACAAAAAGAGCTACTGATTCTATTTGGAGTATTACCGCACATAAAATATCTAGTATAACACGATCTACGGGTAGACCAGCAATCTATAGACTGGATTTGACTGCTTCTTAGCGAGGATTTACTCGTGAACAACTGCAAGTGATACCCGAGGATACTCAATTACCGCCGCGTGGTCTTGACTAGCACCTCTTCGTCTGTTGTACTCAAGACAAGTCAGCATCACATTATCTCTGGTATGACCAATACTGCTATTCTTTCTGTCTACGGTAAATTGTCTCGAGTCTTTATCCAACCAACGCCAACTCATTATACAATTGCAACTCGCGCAGTGATTATTCTGTTGTTGCTCCAGCGTAATTATTAATTCAGCATCAATATCAAATTCTCTGTTATTTTTTTTATCCTGCTGTTTATAACCAGAAAGTTTTTTTCGGATTATATCATCGCTGACAGTATCACTTATTGTAGGGTCATTATCATCGAAAACAACTCTTCGAAGGTGATTTATTCTTCGTACTCTGGACACTGCGAGATAAACTAAATTTGACCAGTCGATGTGATTATCCACCATCCAAACAATTGATCTGATATAGTCAATCCCTGTGAAGAATGTATCGTCGCTTCGTAACCTAGCGTCCATGGGGATTTATCAGCGCGCAATGCATTTTCGACGACGCTGATATCAACCAGCACAATATCATTTAACACTAAATTCTGCTTTTCACTCTGTCCTGGAATATCAACTTCATTATTCTGTTTTCGAGTATCCGAAGTCCTATAAAACAACGGTACTGGTAGTGTTGTAAATTTTTCTTTATGCAATTCAAATAACTTTATCTGAAGTGTATCTCTGACTATTTTTCTACTTACGATTATGAAATCGTTTGTTCTCCAGGCTTCCCAGAAATCTTTTAATGGTGTTTCTGAAATTATTTCACGCGCTATCTCACATTGAATTCTATCAGGTTGTAATTTGATTAGTCTTTTGAACTCGCGTAATTGTTCATCAAGTGCTCTATGATCGGTGTTAATTTCTTCATAATAGCCTACAAAATTATTTAGCCAATCATATGGGGATAAACCGACAAATGGTGGTCGTTGGCCATGATCGCCGCACATTATTACTTTTGTGTTCGCTAACAATAACCAATCGATAAATTTTTGTAATACATCTAATGACACTGTGCAAATCTCATCCAAAATAAAATGACTTCAGGAATAAATTTCTCACCCATTCGTTCAGAAGTCCATTCGTCACCTTTCCATAGAAAGAAACTATGATAAGTGCAAGCATTAATTCCTCGCTGTTTCATCTCTGGCGAGTCTGAGTGTTGGTGTTAGCACAATCATGTTTGATTTCCCACGAAATAATTCAATCGCACGAGTCGTCTTTCCTGACCCGCCACAGCCGTTTAGGTAGCTGGTTTTATATCTACCTATTGGATCAGATATCTGCGGTGTATTAGATAGTTCTGCTATCTGATTATTTTTCAAATATTTATCTTCTATCGTAACATCTGCTGATTTGGAATAGGCACGCAGTATTTTCCGCTTAATTCTCCATGATCCCCAACTCTCGTCAGAATTAGTGAATTTGGTCACTGCTTCGCTGTGTTTCGCGTCTATATAAAATGAATCAGTGGCTACTCTAACTGCGGTGTCAGGAAATCTATTTATCATCGAAAATAAATTGATATAAGCATAAGCTAGCATAGACGCCCTCAAATGTGTATACTGAAGATTTTCTCCGTCTGCGTAAGTAACGATTGTACCAAATTTTGTTCCATCGGACAAGAAAGCGTCTTTACGATCGACATATATACCCTTAGATGTTATATCCGCGATTATAAAATCGTACTCAACGCTATCTATAATCAACCGCGAAAAATATCTGTTATTGTCGTATTTTCCACCTTGAGTAAATTTACCAATTATTCTTCTACCAAGATCCTTTGCGTCTCTATTTCTAACTTCAAATAGCTGTTTGGACCATTTCACGATATTTTCTTCGTCAAGATCGGGAAACTGTTTTCGTTGTTCGCTGATTATACTATCTAGGTTGGGTTGTGGTAACCAGACTTCAGTCTGAGCTCGATAGGATATAATCGCATCACTTACAATCAGCGATATCAGCATTCTACAATCAATCATATACCGTAACAGCACTATTGACATCCAGTGTTTTTCAGATATATGTCTACTAATCCAAACATAACAACACGGATGAAGTCCTGTAGCCAATTCAAATGATACCACACGAGCGAATCCGGTTAAATCAAAATCAGGCAGTGGCCCATTAATAGCAACACGGGCCATCTCGTGTCTGGGATGTCCAAATCGCTTGAAGTATTCAGCGCATTCTCCGTACACGAGAAAACTCGCCGGATAACACGCGACTATATCAACTGAAATAATAGTTTCAGCGGTGTATTTTGTATTCCATAATCCACCGTGGTTAAATTCTAGACAACTTGATTTGATGTCTGTGAGAAATTCAGCTCTTGCTGGTTTCCATGTGTTTCACTTTCTCGCAAAATGAGCTACAACCGACGGGATTGTAAAACATTTTGTTAGTAATTGTTCGTCGTCGAAACTATTCGAGAAACTACTAGCTAGTTTTTTCTATTGCGTGTTCGAAGGCTTCATTGCAGTATAATTCTCCATTGGGTCTTACAGATTGATCGAATCTACCCTCCTCGTTTTCAAAACTGTGAAGTAACCACATTGACACAGGATCGTTTTCGCTCAACTATTGAATAAACTCAAATAGTTTCTCTTCTCCGGAGAACTCTGCGGGTATATGTTTTATGGTTCTATCCCGCGGAAATATTGTTACTGCAGATGTCCATGCGTGTTCATTATGATCAATAATTTTGATTGGATCTCCTCTCGATTTATATTTCGGTTCGGATAATATCTCACCTGTTATCTTCATTACTGATATTGGGAATTTTAGTATTCGTTATAACGCTGCCACATTTTGAATTGTTGCCCTCCGCTCCTTTACTGTTAGTCCCCGCTCGGGTATTTTTTTGCGTCTTAGATCAGTCAATTTATTTCCACGCAATGCATTTGTGAAGTGTTCTATTATTCGTTCTGCTACACAATTCAGTGATGATAGTTTCATGGGTTTTAGTTTTTCAATACTCGGTTTATCATTTAACGGATATATCCCATAAACAACTGCTGTTACAGGATAAGATCTCTCGTAGAATTCCTGGTTTTGAATCTCGACTCAGAGTGACAGTTCTTTTATCCTTCAAGATGTGTTCAAATTAATCCCGAATAATCCAATCTCCAGTGTCTGAACGGATAATGAATTTTATTCTAAAAAATACCTTTTTCGCCCAAGATGTGAGATGTGAGATTATCTTGGCTGCTCTTTCGTCATTCATGGTAGCATCAACGTTACCATCAATTCGAAATGTTGACCAATAGTGAGATGCTCCATCGTGTTTGAATTGATTAAAACAATCACGGATTTTACTTATCATGGTTCTATCACCTATTAGATTATTTGGTGCTACGGAGACTCTATCGAGATTGAATTTAGCATTTTTCCAAGGTGTAATTTTCGATAATCTCTCGAACCCCTTCATATTATAATTAAAACAATTATCTAAAGAAAGAATTTATTATATAATGAATCATTGCAAATGGCTTATGATTGGATCAGTAACCCCGTGTAAACAATCATGCAGAAAGGAGTTCTGTGGATATCATATGCAAACTGTACGTAACGTAACCATACGATGTGGGTAGGTGTGCGTGGTAAATCGCAGTTGTGTCTCAGTTGCGGTGGTAAGCGATATAGAGAGTTAAAGCGCTATTATGATAATAGAATCAAAGATTCCATCAAGAATTCCATCAATGACTCTACCTCTGACTGTGAACGCGTCCTTGATTCTGTCAAGGATAAAATTATAAGAACACCTCAAGACTATATTCATAGATTCTCAAGTAATATCATAATTCAACCAAAAAATGAATTAGACAAATAATAGTATAGTATATAAATGAACCTAGAATTCCGACCACATCAACTGATTGCAAACTATGAGGCGTCCTGTGATGGCATTATCAGAAACCGTAGACTGAAGAAACCAATTGGTTTTGACAATGGTGTGGGTTATTTGAAGTTTGGCGCTTGAAAGATTAAGTATTACTGTCACAGATTCGTCTTCGAGGTGTTTAATGGTTTGATCGAGGATGGTTTTGTCAATCACATTGATTCATATCCTCAGAATAAAAAATTGAATAATCTAGAAGTTGTTACACAGAGTGAGAATACCAAACGAGGAGTAACTGGTACTTATAAATCAATTGGGAAGAGACCTGTAAAATCATTTAATACAGTAACTAACGAAGAAAATATATTCCAATCAATGTCTGAAGCCGGTAGATATTTTGATATTTGTGAACTATCAGTACGAAAAGTAGCAGAGGGAATAACCAGATCGGCTATTTCAAAAAGGACTGGACAAAAGATTTGATTTTCGTATGTCTTATAGCAGCAGGGGGGGAGGAGGACCATACAACTTTTTCCGACAAAATCACTTTAAGCCCTCAAAACGGAAGCCTTCCTACGAAATCTCATATTTTAACCAAAAGAAAGAAAGTCTCCATTTGGTAAACGGAGACTTATTGATTTCTTGCTCAAAACATGAGTTCGCGGTGATACTCTATTCGCGTTGTCGTTGCTAAACCATAAAACGTCGCAACGGGTTGTCATCGACCTCCCCCCCCCCCCCCCCGCTGCTATGGGTTTTTACGAGTTCAACCAAATATTTGATCAAGTCCGATACGATATCGTGTACGAGGACGAAAATCATTTATGATTTTACAAACAAACTAATCACTAACACCTCATCTTGTAGATCAATCAAATTATTTGACTGGTCGGTGAGTCGGAAATTAATTCTCGTTAGCGAATTATTATGGCATCGCATGTAGACAGGATTAATTGGGTTTTCAATAATTAGGAATCCTGGGGGAGCTGTTGGTGCAAAAGAGTATAAAATATATCCCTGATGAGCTTGATTTGATTGCTCGATATTTATTTGATAGCTTCCTTTGATAGCATCACATACTAAATTGAGCGCAATCACCGTTGAAATATTTTCATTGTGCGGGGAAATATGCCTACTGCCTCCATCTGGGCCATTATTATGCTTGAGGATAGCTGAATCTTGTACTTGTAATACCTTGATAACATTCCTAACAGATTCTTTTAGTTCCTCCGCGTTGTATCCGGGAAACTTGAAATTACGTAGATCGGCTTCTGTGATATTGTAACCGGTTAGGAATCGTTGTTTATTGTTGCTGTTGTCATTGGTTATTGTTTGAATAATTAGTTCATTTATATATATTCCATGTCAGATACAAGCTGATTTAATATTTCAACGTGTTTTCGAGATTTTGTTTGCCGTAATTGTTCTAGTTGTGTTTCATGTAATTGATTAATTTCATTAAAATAACCAGTGATGTCAGTTAGCGTAAATGAAATAATAACAGATGAGTCAGCTGTTCTTTTAATGATAAAATCCCATTGCAATGTTTTTTTGTCGGTAAATATAAATCTATCGGCGATTTTTACTTTTCTTATATCTGATAAATTATCTCGATATCTGGGATTTATTTCATGATACGATTGTACGTCCGTGGTTAAGTCTGCGGTGGCTCCGGGTGGTTTTTCAGGCCATCCTAACACTGTTCTTAACGAGCTGCTATAGATATCTACAATGAATTCCTCTGTGATTATTTCGATCGACGACAAGAGCGTTGGTTCATGAAGATTTATAGCTATTTTTGATTCTTTTCCAGTGATTGATTTTATTCTACGCTGAAATTCAGCATCGATTTGCTCAATTTGGTACGACCCAGTTGGTAACGAAACAGTTTCCCACGCTGGAGTACCATCGGGTTTATTCTTATGCGAGAACGCATGTGCGTTATTAGGTTGCTGACCGCCAAATGCAACCGATCTGATATTAAGCCAGCTATGATATACTCGTAATTTTGCCAGCGCGATCTCGCTCACTGGAATCGGAGAAGGGAAGTTCACACTAAATTCATGGTTTGTTGATGTTATTGATATCATGCCTGTTCGTATCGGAGTGGTATTCTCCGCGATTCGTTGAAGCAGTTCGAGTGACATTATTGTTAACGCTGTCTTCAATTTCTAATTTCAACATCGCGGAGTTATACAACTGGGTCATCGTTGAAAATTAAACATCGGATATGAACGAATCATCTATTGACAGCGAGATCAACTCGGATAATTTCGAGTACGCGGAAAATACCATGCGGTACCGAGCTATATAATCGGCGAGTTTTTGCTGAGAACACGATGATAACTTTTTAGTTATCGCGGTGGCGACTGCCGCGATTGTTGTTGCCGCGGATATTGCGATTGGAACTACAATCGGAGCCATCATGGTCACCGTCGACAAATAAACCCCGGCGCTGGCCATCACACCGGACACCGAGTACACGGTGATGTCGATGATTGCTACGCTGCGTCGGTATTTTTTCATTTTTTCACGATAGTGCTCAGAAAGTGATTTTTTGTTCGCGGAAAATTCTTTCACGGTATCATATCGATATCGATGCGATTGTGATACTTCTGGGACTATTATCAGTTCAATTGATTTCATCGATGTCATTACTATTATAAACCTGCTAGTGTTTTCATTTATTCGATTGTGTACTCGGATTTATGGTCGGTGGGGGGAATACCGGATATAAATTCTAGCGTCCAGGGTAGCGAATCCCTAACCACTAACTCGTCAGATGTAGTTATATCAATCCTGATAGGGTATCTTATTCGGTCGGGTGCTGCTGGTATCATATCGTTTATATACGTCACTGTGTTAACACCGCTTATATATTTTGCCGGGCTGACTCCCAAATCAAATTTATGGCGATGTATCATTGTAAATCTCGAGATAATTTGTCTTGATTTTGTCAGTATTTATCACCCTCAACGCTTCCTTGTTAAAAAAGAATATAGTTATAAGGTTTTCAATTTCAGCGAAAGTTTTTAGTTTAAGAATATCCCTGTAAATACCGAGATAATTTGCCCTGACTTCGTTAGAAACCATCATCCTCCCATCCCTCTTGTTAAAAAGAATGAAATCAGAAGGCCGTCGATTCCAAGCCGTGCTTGGTTTTCAATATGCCGGTCGATGTCAGAAAATTTTGTCGTTATATCCTGGGGTTTACTGCCCTCAAAGAACTTATTAACAATTTCGCTGGTGGGTTTTTGTTCGTCAATAGCGCTTTTAATTTCAGCGAGAGTCATGCCTGCCACAAGCGGGGTTCCAACAAACTTAACAACGACTTCTTTAGTGGGTTTTTGTACCTTTTCAAGATTTTCTATTAGTTTAGAAATATCCGAGTAAATATTGAGATAATTTGCCTTGATTTCATTTTCATTCATTTTCTTTCCCGTCTCCTTGTTAAAAACAAATGGAGATAGAAGGTTTTTAATTTCAGCGAGAGTCATGCCAACCGAAAGCGGGCTTCCAAAGAATTTATGTACGACATTTTTGCGAAAAGTATTATTACCTCGTATATACTCATCCAGATCGCGGCCGTGGGCGGCAATCGCGTCGGTGATCGTAGACATACGTGCTCCTGGTTTAAGTCGCCCGACGCTGGAATACAGCGCAATAGAGTTTTCAGCGGCGCCGCGCTGCCGTATTAAAATGTCATCCACGGATATATTAATGCTTTTCAATTTACCCTGGCGATTTTGAAATACAACTATTTCGTTCGGGTCAACACTTGTTAAATTTAACGTCTCAGCGATTTCATCTTCAATTATTTTTTTTTACATCCTAGATTGAACCCGCATATGTTTTCGCTGTTGGTTTCGACATTGACAGAGATCGTCCCCAAGTATCAATCATTATTGTAAAGACTCTAGTATTTTCAATTTATTGATTCTCAAAAATTGCCTTGTAATTTCCCACTCTTGTATTCATTTACAACCAGATGAGGTGGTTTCTGTGACGATGAAATCTCCGCGACGACATTTAATACTTCAAGGCCGCATATCGGTGGATCATTTAATTGTTGTGTTGGCAGCGTGGAATAAAAAATCGGAAACTCTTTGAGTTTCATCGAAGAATTTATATACCACATAAACTCGCTTGGCGGAGCTAACCCATATGAATCAAAATAGACAATCACACGTGGATCAATCGCGTATGCAACCCAGTGAGTTCCCGATCCGTCACTGTTATCAAGATTGATGATACCGGTTTCAACGTTATTTGGTTTTCTCGGTAATTGATCTCTCATAAAAACCCTCTGAAGTTTTTTATCGCTAGTTTTCTTTAGCAGCATCAATTAAATCAAAATTGGACATGGGAAGAATTGGAGTTTCAACTAATAAACCATTCCTGGTATTCTTAGATCGGATCCGTGAACGGATCTCCCGCTGTACCATGAATATGGAGTCCCTGGTAGTCTTAGACCCTTTCCCTTTTTTGTATATCCTTTCCCAGTTGCCTTTATCAATGCCATCCCCTCCGCGGTACCAACGGCTCCCAACGCAGCCGCTTTCGCCACCGCTGGGGCAGCCGCTGAAATCAATGCTGGTATTGCAGCTATCAATGGAAATATAACACTTGATTTTATAATGATGGCGACTGCAGCCATTGAAAATACAATTTGAATTCCTCGCCGTTTCTTTTGCGCGTCATTAAAATGTTTTATTTTGACGATCCGTCAGTGATATTTTATGTGTACCGCCGGACATCTGCGCTGGTTTTAACGTTATTGTTGTTCCACATTCTTTAGCGGATTTCGATCGCAATTTCTTGACCTGACCATCAGTCAGCTTGACACTTACAACACTATATGTCATTTTATTGTAAAACTATTTATGCTTTCAATTGATCTAATTGTGAATCGTTTACATGTTTTCCACTGGTGCATCAACGATTCTCATTCGTCCGACAGCCCCTTCTAACAACATTGATTTGTCGCTGAGAATGACAGCAACCGCTCTATAATCAACACCAACAGGAGCTATACGAGCCCTAAAATGTATGTCAACGACGGATTGCCTTGTTAAATCAAGATGTTCCAGCGAAAAGTAATAAATCGGATATAGGTTCTTAAAATCAATTTGCAATATTTTCAAACCGGTATCAACGTTTTGATCACGACCCATATATGACAGCATCCGATGATACACACGTGCTATATGGTTGTTGTCGTAATCAAGTTGTATATCCTCAGATGGTTCTTGTTGTCCATTTATTCTCAGTGAAACCTCACGTACTCCTAATCAATCAAATATCATATGACTGTGTTCTTGGGAGCGTAATCGATTCCGATTCTGCAGCGCTATAAATATATGACGTGGAGCTGAAACGCCATGTTTTGATGCCAGGTGCCATGTAAATGTATCAGCAACACTATCCTCTTTGGTATCAGTTGTTGTTGTTAGCCAACTTAGCAATGATTTGCCGCCTGCGTTCATAAATGAGAGTAGCCGCTCTTCTGTGGCGATTGATGGGGTCATTACTGGCATCCACAATGCTAATTTACTTAAAAGAACTTTACCATCATCGACATCTTTAGCACGCCAAATTGCATGGTTGTCATTGCCTTTTCGCACTAACGCAATTGTGTGTTTGGCTCCATAGATGACTTTTTCTGACATTTCTGCAGAATCCAAATATGTGATGGAGTGGAATCGCACATGAAAAATATCGCTGCGGTCCTTGCAATGCTCCTTTTCGTGTTGCAAACCCTAGATTGTAATTAATATTGACGCCTTTTATAATGTCAAAATCAGCGCCTGGTCTGGCTCGACGTTCTGGATTAGCTGCTTCTTGTTGATTAGCAGCTGAAGTGTCTTGCGGTGTTAACAAATTAATGTACTGAAGGTGATCGGGGTGATTAGAGGTATCCTTTGAAAACATCATACATGGACCAGCCGACCTTATATACTCATCGGAGTATCTTGCTAGCCCGATTATTGTTGTTGCAACATCAACTTCACGGTCTATTGATTCAATTTCTTTTCCATCAATGAGATATCTTGCACTTTCAAATAGCGCCATGATGCCATTATTAACAAAACCAACTCGGATATTTGAATCATCTGCATATGGGGTATCAGCTGCAACAGTTGTTACGAGTTTTCCCTCGATTTCAATAAATGCTTCACATGGCAAAAAGTATTCACTGGTATCTTGAACTTGAAGTTCAATTCGCGATCGTAGGTCGAGTTGTATTGCATGATAGGAACAGTATTGATAATAGCGGACGGAATCGTCCTTAGGTACTGGAGGCCGGTACTGAAGGCCGGATCAGCTTGTCGTTTAAACATTTTGTTAACATACTAGTGCTTTCAATTGTGAAACTCTTTGTAATCATCGTTGTTTTTGTTCTCGTTTCAAACCACTTCCTGCTATCGCGTTCATGATAGCGCTATCTGTTCTCGGCAAAGCCGTCAATGGTGACGGAGTCACCGAAGCAGCTAACGACGCTAGTTTTTGTTCCACTGCGCTTTTTATTGCTTTGCTGACAATTGCAGGCATTACTGCCGTAGACGGCAGCATTGTTGGTTTCACCACCGACTTCGTCGCTGTTGGTTTTTCTCGCACCAATGATATTATTCTATCTTTCGCGGCAGAAAATGCCTTTCCGGCAAGATTTCCAATAGCGCTTATTCGCTTATTACGAATAACATCAATGGCCTTCATTGATAATTGTTTAGCTAACGGCGCCACCTTGGGAGCCATTCTTGTAAATAACCCCGCGATGATATTACCGAAACCATCTCCGTAATATGCTCTATAAACAGGCAATCGTGAGTTTACTACGTACACGCTTACGGGTTTATCATGATTGTAATGATAATCATCTTGTTATAAAAACACTAGTGTTTTCAATTATGAAACTCAGTTTCCATTGAAACATTAGCATAGTGAATTGCGTAGCCACCTTCGATTGAAACTCTTTGAGTAATCGCTTTCGATCAATCGCTAAAATCCATAGGATTTTCATCATAACCATGGGCATCTCTGTGATTTTCAACTAATTCAGCAATGAGTTCACGATATACATCAATGCCCATGATACCAACGGCAAATAATCGTATACAGATATCAGCTGCTTCATTAATTATCTCGACGGAGTTGTTTCCGGCTCGTTTTCCCCCGATAAGTACTACTAACCGTGATATATCCGAGAGAATATTACCAGGGCATGTCACGCTAACGTCAAAGACTCCAGAGTTGTCATTGCCGAAACTACTTGAATATCCTTGTCCGCTTGTTTACTCATTTGTACCAGTTGCGACCTGACTATCATCATTTTTTGCATTTGTAGGCCTCGACCTCGAGTTTGTTTTTCTCGTTCTTGCTGTTTTTGTATACCATAACTATCAACTCCTACTTTAAAAGATCTGTACTCAATTGTATCCTTTATCAAATTACCAGTAATATCTTTGTTTATTTTATATAACCAATCTACCCAGTCATCTCGTTTAATTGTGTTTTTTTTATACTCGTCTTTAAAAAACTCTCCCCTTGAATAATAGTTTTGGATAGCGAAAGCGCCAAAGGCCGCATAATCACCTGGTTTCTCCAATCTATCTTGTTTTATTCGTGCTATAGCTGGTTCAGTGAATTTATCTATAAAAGGAACACTTCGTTGGGTTTTTTCTTTTTTTGGTTCAGGCGCGGAAACCCTTTGAGTTTTAGGTGCAGAATCATCAATATCAGCTAATCGTTTATATTCTCGCTGAGTTTTTATATCACTGGATAGCTGTTGTATCCCTGCGCGCGTTTGTTCGGTCTCTGCTGCTATCTTTTCTAGCGTATCAAGCAGTGGCGCCTTCGTTGCTCGTTCTTTTTCAGGAATATCTCCGTATATCGCCGCTTCAGTTAACTTTTTCACATCTTTAGTTGCACTTGTTATCGGAGTAAACAGTTGTTCCCTTGACACAGAAAAGTCAGTTTGCATTTGCTGTCGCTGCTGAAGTTTATCGCGAAGTCTGTCTCGTACCGGTATAACTTTTTAATTGCTGCTAGCCGCTCTCGGGCTAATTTAGTTGTAAGCGATTCACCTACCATATATTGTTTGTGCACTGAGTTTTCAAATGTGAAACCTTTTGGGTTTCCACGTGAAGACTATATCACAATTAAAAGCTGAGTTATTAAATAATGTACCATGAAGCTAACGTATTCATCTCCGACAGGGTTAAACTGTACGACGCCATCCGTGAATGTTTCAGAAAAAACATTGCTGGGGGTTTCAAAATTGTAATATCTGAGAACGGCGATGAATGATTGTTGTTAACCACGCGGCAACAACAACAACAACTACGTGAAAATGGAGGCGTCGCGGTGATTACTTGCTACCACAACCAGATCATCCAGTACGCACATAACTACATGAGCAAGCCCAAACTGCTGAGTATTCTTTCAGGAGAAAATCCTATGTAACAAGTGTTACAAAAAAAGCTAAAAAAATAAATTTTCAGTAAAATATTTACTTAAAGCTTTTTTTTATAGTAACGCTCACGTGGTGAGGATGCGGGTTTTTCGTCGTTTAACATTTTTCTAAGATCACGAACCTTAGAACTAATTTCAGTTCGAGCTTTTGACGTATTGCTTTAACGGTGCTAAATAGCGTTATAAATACATTAATGTCGTTACCGTACAAACAAGCATTGATGGACTTTTGAATTCCTTTCACGAGCCTGTACATCTTAGGTAAAACATAACGACCCTTACTAGACTGATATTCAATGTCTTCATATTCCGAGGTAATCCTGTCGCAGTCGAGATCTTTAGATAATACTATTCCTTGATTCTTAAAATTTGAAATTTCAGCAATTATAGCATTTACATCTTTGATATCCATATTTTTATAGTATACTGTATCTCTAATTTAGAAAAAATGCAAAATAAATGGTATAAATTATGAGCGGTTATGGTTATTCATTCATGAGTCCCTTATTCAGGCCTTTGTGTCTTTGTTAGAGTCTTTCACTTGGCTATCCATTCCGAATGCCCTTTTTTGTGACCCTAGCACCGTTTCTATTAGCCGGTAGCCCATTCTGTGCTACCCTATGGGGTTCCTCATGTGAATGCAGAGCTTTTTTACATCAATTTATACCATTTAGTTTACACCCATTTACTTTGAAAAACACATAATCTCGAGGAGATCTAACTCAGCAAACACTGTGTTAGATCTCTCAGAAGGTATATGTTTAAATGGGTGTTCTTGTGACGTGGGCGTAGTCAAACCAAACCAACATTGCAACCCATGAAATCAAATTCATGGTTGCATGGAATTGGAAAATAACTCCAACCCACGCTACCGAAAATGTGATAGCATGAGTTGCAATGTTGGCTTGGTTGAGGGGGTCGGCCCTTCCACCCCCCCCACCAATTAATAGAAAAAAACATCTTTCGTTTCACCATCAAAAAATGTATTTGCAATGGGGACCGAACACGTAGTTGATAGATCTGTGTTTACAAGACAAACACGCTACCGTTTAGACTACGGAACTGTCATACAAAATAGAGATTTTTTAATATATATATCTTCTGATTATAATTAACAATAAGAGATTTTTAAAATAGACAAATTTACTGTATCCACAGAAATTTCATAGTATTTAGGAAATAAAATACTAAGTACACAAAAAAATAATATAACTGTTGTTTAAAATATCATGTAAATAGTATTCTGGGTTTTTTCAGTCACGCATGCCAGCGTCAGTGAAATACCGATCAATATGCAGGGAGGGGAACAAAAGTACGTTTGTACTGAAAGTCACGCATGCCAACGTCAGTGAAATACCGATCAATATAGAGGAGGGGAACAATATAACCTGACATGTATACTTAACAATAAGAGAGTTTTCACTGTATTTAAATGTAATATATAAAAATGCATACAGGAAAAAGGAAAATACAATACTTTTACACACAGAAAAATACAACTTGCACGTAGAAGATAGTAATTGTACAGTCACGTACCCGCGTCAATGAAATACGATTGATTAGCAGTCTACCTGTATGATGTGTGCACTGTTATAATTATAAAGTATCTTTCTGGTTTTAATAAGTTGTGAAAACATCAATTACGTAACAAAAAACAGCATGTAATTTCGATGTTATAAATATAAATCTCCACAGTCACGTGCGCGCGCCTATATCATTACCTGTGAGAATAGCAGACGACACAAATACCTTTGACGGTCATAATACATGGGAACTTAGTGAGTAGAGTGTTATGAGTGGCGGCGGACTTATACATAAGGATTTATCTCCCTTGAATTATTTTAGATGTATATGAATTTTATTTTATGGCCATTTTTCTTTCAGACGGCAGATCTAGTAATATTTTCTGCAACAAATCGTATTGAAGGCATACAAATATCGAAATATCTACTGGCTTCATTTATTGACTGAAATAGTTTCTCCTCGTTAGTTGATGTATCAAATGATTTGACGGATCTCTTTCCAACTGACTTACAGGTCCCTGTCCTGCACCTTTCTGCATTCTGACTTTGTGAGACGGCTTGAAGATTCTCAAGACAATAATCAGTCTTCACGCCATTTATGTGATCAATAACAAGGTCGTCTTCGATTAATCCGTAAAATGCTTCATAGATGGCTCTGTGACAGAAAAATTTCTTCCCCCCGGCTGTAAACATCAATATCCCATATTATTTACCCGTCCAACCGGCCTCTTTAGTCTGCAATTTTTAACAACACCATCACGGGATGCTTCATAATTAACAAGCATTGGGTGAGGTCTGAAATCTTGGCTCATTTGTATAATAATACTACTTGTCTAATTCATATCTGCTTTAATTATAAACCTCTTGATATAATCTTGAGAAGTTTTTATGATTTTGTTGCTGACGGAGTCATCGGTAGGATCAATGACTTCATTTTCTTTTCGTTTGTCATAATAGCGTTTTAGTTCTCTGTATCGTTTGCCTCCACAACTGAGACACGACTGCGATTTTCCCCTTACTCCCACCCCACATCGGAGGCACGGAAGGGGGCCAAAAGAACCGTTTTTCACGCTTTGTAAATAATAACCACATAATTCGCATTGCATGTTTTGTTACACGGGGTTGATGATCCAATCATTAACCACTTACAGTGATTCATTATACTATATTTTTCTATTTAAATACTTGTTTTAATTATAACATGGAGGAGTTCGAGAGATTGTCAGCAATTAAGCATAACAAAAACGTTAAATTTAATCTCGATAGAACCCTCAAAGATGTGCCAAAACGGGCAATAACGGATAGAGCCCTGATAAATGAAATACGCGATTGTATTAATGAATTCAAACACGACTGTGCATCTCATAGCTGGTCAACATTTCGAATTGATGGCGTTGTTGATGCCACCATGAACGACAGCAACACAGCGTTGATGTTATCACAACTTGGCAACAAAAAGTATTTTTTTAGAGTGAAATTCAATATTCGTGTAGAATCAGGCGGCTGGATTATACGAGACAAATTTGAACCGATTCTCAAAGACAAGAAAACAGTCGTTGTTAGCCGTGATTCTAAGCCGGGTCTGTTAACTGGAATTGACAAACCATACTATGAACGAGCATATCCTGAAACAGCAGTTGTGTATGGGATATATCCGTTAAATGAAAAACCCGATATAGGAAAACTAAAACCAATGAAACAGTCATCGCCGGCGACTATGTCGCTGAATTGTGTAGCAGCACGAATAACAGAACATTTTACAAATGCATCCTGAGGGAACAAACTTACCGATCTACGGCGTAGCAAAATAGCTCAATGGGAGTTAACGGTGAAAGACCGCGGAGCGACGATTTGCTATATAGCAAATTTAGAAACGTCGCTGAGATTTCCAATAACCGTTACAACGATAACCGGAGAAGTTTTATACGAATCAAAATATAATAAAAATTGAGCCCCAATCAAAATTATTCATCATAACGAACACGCGTGGACGCCCGCGGTCACAATATTTCCACGAAACAGAAAAGTAAAGTATATACCCGACGAGTTCTTCTCCAGGGATGGTTTTCTCGTTGAAGAGAAACTATTCGATGCTATTGCGCATTTGAGTAAAATCGACCCCGTGTCGGTGTGGTTACTTCGCAGCACTGAAAACGACACGGATACGTTTGACCAGTTTGTAAGACCAAACGGAGAATTATATCTCACTGAAGCATTTCACAACAAAATGAAAAAAACAGCTAGTGGGTTTTTAACGGCGTGTGGCGAAGCCATAAATAATGAAATTATCAACGACGAACAATTATTGACAAACTGTTTTACAATGCCGTCAGTTGCAGCTCATTTTGCAGGAATCAAAAACGCATGGAAACCAACACGCGTAGAATTCTTGCCAGACATTGAGGCTAGTTGTTTAGAATTTAATCATGGCGGTTTATGGAATAACAAATACGACCATGATAATATCATTTCAGTTGATATGGCTGCTTGTTATCCAGCGAGATTTCTTGGTTATGGAGAATGTACTGAGTATTTTAAACGATTTGGACACCCCGTACATGAAATGACTCGTGTTGCAATTAATGGTCCGCTGCCTGATTTTGATTTAACTGGATTCGCTCGTGTAGTATCATTTGAGTTCGCAGCAGGACTTCATCGCTGTTGTTATATTTGGATTGGTAGACACATGTCTGAAGAGAAGTGGCTGCCAATAGCGTTATTACGGTTCATGATTGATACAAAAATGTTAATTTCGCTGACGGTCAGTGAAGCAATTATATCATATCGGAAACAAATCAATGTCTGGTTACCAACACCGGAACGTCTTGATAGTATAATTGAGGAATCCAGAAAACATATTGATGCCGACGAAGAATATATCATTGAGTGGTCCAAACGGGTATTTAATCAACGAAACATCGAAGCAAAAGATCTCGGCAGAAAAGTAATTGGAAAATTCACTCAGGGAGGGAAAAAATGTGACTATAAACGATATTGTTCACGGTTGATTATGAATTTGACTTTGTAATCTCGGATGCAGTATCTAAAAACATATATGTGGATCGTAAAGATGCTTTTTTGTCCGATGAAACAAAATTGGGTACAGTTGTTACTTACAGCGATGGTTACAGACCTCAGTATGCGCATTTGAGGTCGTCGATGCTGACTATAGATCTCTTGATGAACAATTGCGTACACTTAAGAATTAAATTAGATTACAACCGGATAAAATCCAATGTGAAATAATCAGAGAAATAATTCCTGAAACTCCCATGGAGGAATTTTGGGAAGCATGGGAACCAAACGATTTTTTAGTGGCAAGTAGAAAGATAGTCAGAGACACACTTCATAAAATATTGTTTGAGCTTCACAAAGAAAAATTCCCAACGCGCCCAGTGCCGATTTGTTATAGACCCTATGATACACGGCGACAGAATATTGAAGTTGAAATTCCAGGACAGCGCGAAAGACAAACTTTAGTGTTAAATGATATTGTGCTGGTTGATATCAGTGTTGTCGAAAACGCATTGCGTGCTGATAAATCGCCATGGACACTGGGTTACGTAACGACGATTCATTCTTCGCAGGGATTAACCATCACGGATACAATTGTTTGGATAGTCGATAATCGCATTGAGTGGTCAAATTTAGTCTATCTTGCAGTGTCTAGAGTACGGCGAATAAATCAACTTCGAAGAATTGTTTTCGATGACGACACCACAATGAATGATATTGATGTTAGCATCATTAATAAAAAAAACTCTCCGGTTACAAACAACAAGACAAAAAAAAGCAACGAGAATTTGACATTGATGCTGAATTAATAATCGCGTTGAAGCAACAACAAAATAATCACTGCGAGAGTTGCAATTGTATAATGCGTTGGCAGTATTCGGATAAAGATCTTCGCCAATTTACCGTAAACAGAAAAAATAACAGTCTCGGTCATGTCAGAAACAGTGTGATGTTGACTTGTCTTGAGTGCAACAAACGCAACGGCGCTAGTTAAGACCATGCGGCGGCAATTGAGTATCATCAGGAATCACTTGTAGTTGTTCGCGTGTAAAACCCCGCTGAGTGGCAGTTGAAACCAATTTATAGATTGGAGGTCTACCAGTTGATCGTGTTATAGTAGATATGCTATGCGTAGTGACACTCCAAATAGGATCAGTAGCCCTTTTTTTACCACCTTCGAGTTCTCCTGGTTCATATAAATCTCGTTATTTAGCGCTGAAACTACCCCTGGTAACCTTTTGACCCATTCACGGGATCGCTTTTCTTGGATGAATTCTTTTGCATATTGATATCCAAATAACCGCTCAGCAAGAGTCCGATTAAATCGTTCAACAATTGCCTGATCGCGATGTAGTACAGTATGCCCCCGTCTGATGTTGACATTGTGATGTTTCATTGTAGATGCAACCACACCCTGAAATTCCTTGCCAGGATCAACTTGTAACAGATTTGGCCAGCGTAGAGGGCCTCCTCGATAAATCTTTTTAAATGCAGAAGCAACATCAAGTGATGATTTTGTTTTTAGCGGTTCTGCTTGTTTGTATCGACTCGCAACGTCAACTACGGTTAGCGCGTATTTGTAACCGTTGTCATGTGGTAAAAACAATAAATCAGCTTGATGAACTTTATTGGGTCCGGTAACATCAAAATGCGAGAAATTGATTTGTTTAGGACGCGGTAGATAAATTTGTCATATAGCCTGTTTGGATAACCAATTAGCCGCAGTGGCCTTTTTCACTTTTGCGGCGTTGGCGAGTTTATTGATTGCAGCGTTACCCCTCCAGTACCCCCTCGGAGAATAATAAATAAATTCCATATTATTAATTACCAGCGCCCATCATCAATTTGCCTTTCATAGCTGATTTTACCAACCACGAAGCCAATTTTTCTTTGAAAGATTTATCAGGAACAGCATTGATCGCATGAATTAATTTCACATCCGCGAGATGCCTGTGTTGCAAATTGCTGCTTTTATAAGCAACATCATGAACGTGACACGCCTTATCAATAGCGTTTATCGGATACTCGCCGGGTCGGGGCTGATTTTGATCATCAAGTCTGATATCTAATCGTGTTCCGGGGCCACAGTAGCTATATCCTGGAAGGTGCTTTTCTCCTGGATACTTTGCCCACGGCGTTCCAGGGAATTTTACTAACTTGGCTGCGATATCATCTCCTCGTTTTTTTTAAAACATCTCCTGATTTCATAGAAACAAATCTGAACTTTTTTATACCACTGGTTGCACATCTACCAGTAAGTGCAGATCTGTTATTTCTAGTTGTAATCGTCGTCACATCATTTGTGCCACTACGCGCCTTACACTTCACACAATATAGATCCATAATTTATGTATAAAGATATGAATATAATTGATTTTTCAGCGACTAAAACAAGGGAACCAGTTAAGCATCATGCAGCGCTACCAAACTCTATCCGCGCAATTATAATCGGGCCATCTGGATCCGGCAAGACGCAATTGTTGCTCAATTTAATAATGAGATGGATGAAGTGGGATAAGTTGTATTTAGTTGCTCCTAGCGTAGATGATCAACGATGCTATAAAGTGTTAAAGGATTTTTACGAGAACGCATCAGAGATTGAAGGTGAGAACGTCATTGATTTTATAACTGATATTGACGAGGCACCATCCGTGGATGACCTTGATGGGAGCATTAACAATTTAGTCGTATACGATGAAGTGATGTTAGACAATAAAAAAACCAGCTAGAATATTTTCCCGAGGCAGGCATAAAACACCGACGTGATATATGTCACTCAACGCTACACTCAGATTCCAAAAGTGATCAGAGATAACTGTAATATTCTTGCTGTGTTTAACGGCGTTGATACACATACGTTACGAAATATTTGGCAGACATGGTGTTCCGATATGGACTTCAATCAATTTAGAAATTTCTTTAGTAACGCTCAGTCTACCCCGCATGGATTTATAACAATAAATTTACATGATCCTCGAACACGATATCGTATCGGACTTGATCAAATATTTGGTTGAAATTGTAAAAACCCATAACAGCGGGGGGGTGGGGGCGGGGGGGGGGGGGTGGCGGCGATGAGAACCCGTTGCGACGTTTTATGGTTTAGCAACGAAAACGCGAATAGAGTATCGCCGCGAACTCATGTTTTGAGCAAGAAATCAATAAGTATCCGTTTACCAAATGGAGACTTTCTTATTTTTTGGTTAAAATATGAGATTTCGAAGGAAGGCTCTATTTTCCGTTTTGAGGGCTTAAAGCGATTTTGTCAGAAAAAGTTGTATGATTCGGGCCCCCTTCTGCTCTAATCATGTTTTTGCATTATTCTACATAACACCAAGGGAGATAACTCGTGTGGGTATGTTTACGGTTTATGAAAGAGTTATGGATCTCAATGTTTTTTCCGATTATTTCTCAGTAGAAATATAATATATTTTGTAACAAAACGAATCAAAGATGTAGTATTTTACAAATAATTGTATTTTTATTTTTTGTGGATTTTTTTCTTTCAAGTATTCGGTTTTGTTTCATACACGAAAGGTATATGGGTTCGTTCATTCATTCAATTTTGGTTTGTAATCGATCCATTGTAATCCATTCATTTTACATCACACCTGTTCGCTATTGATTATATTAACTTACTTATATATTATGTACCGTATATAAGAAACGTTGGCTCAGTGTAAATACAATTAAGAAAACGAATCAAATATGTAGTGTTTTACAAATAATTGTTTTTTCTTTTTTTCTTTTAGGTATTCGGTTTTGTTTCATACACAAAAGGTATGTAGATTCGTTGATTCAGTCAGTTGTGGCTTGTGATCGATCCATTGACGTCATTCATTGTACATCACACCTGTTCGCTATTGATTGTATTAGCTTACCTATATATTATATTCAAAATATATACCCTATACAAGAACCACTAGCTCAATCGTAACGTGTCGCGGTGCCAAACCCGTAACAGGCATTATTGCCAACGGTGCCGACAGATGGTTTTAATTGGGGGGTGGGTACCTCCGAAATTCAGATTTCAACCACTATACCAACCACACCACGCCATGGTGTGAATGATTTTCCATTCAACCCAGGGTGATTTTGTGGGGGTATATGTGGTTGCAATTTGAATTTAGGAGTGTCATCAGTCATTATCATTGTATATATCCATCCATTCATTCATTGTTATATGTCGTATTGTCCCCTGTGCTGTCCCTTATCATTCATTCATTGTATATATCCATCAACATTTAATGTTATATGTAGTATTTTCTTGTGCTGTCCCTTATCATCCATTGTCATTGTATATATCCATCCATTCATTCATTATACAACTGCCATTTGGAGTTGTATATATATATATATATATATATATATATATATATATATATATATATATATATATATATGTAAATTTACAGTCCTATATGTCCATTCGCTAAACATATGCTCTGGTGACGAGTTAAATTCACTCTTAGGGGAATATGCTTCATGATAAATGTGCTGTCCCTATACAATTGCCAAAACACTTGGATGGAATTGTATAATCATTCATTGACATCATTCATTGTATATATCCATCCTTTATGTATGCCTAGAAACTACCCTAAAACCGTAGTAACGGCATTGTGCTGTCCTTAACATGTATGCCTAGAAACTACCCTAAAACCGTAGTAATGATATTGTGCTGTCCTTAACATGTATGCATAGAAACTACCCTAAAACCGTAGTAATGGCATTGTGCTGTCTAAACAACGGGTCAAAATTAACCCCAATTTTTTTGTATTAAAAATATGTATTATCATATATGAATTCTGAAAATATGAATAGCGAAATTTCAAAATTGAAAGACCAAGAGATTAAATTATCTGGTAATTTAAACCCTGACCACATTATGCCTGTCTTTCAAGATATAGAATACGGTATTATAACTAACAAATATATGCTGCGAAAGAAGTATGCGCTGATAAAAAAAATCCAGAATTCTATTCGGGACTCTCTAGCATTTTGCAGTGACGTAAGTGTGTTTGTCCCGTTATTTACTATCGTGGAAGGAATACGAAAAGAATTGGGCCGGGATTATGAATTGAAAAAGGAGGTTAATTCGAAGATTAGAAATATACGGGCGTTAATTCAAGAAAATGAAAAAACCCTCTGGATACCTCTAGTTGTATAACTAACGTTTTGACATGTATAGCGCGCTAGTAAAATTCTCGTTATAAATACTTCACTGCATGAACAGATGTTGCAAATACAATGGAAAGGTATGTGCGCTCAAATGTATAATCAATACCGGCTTTGATCAATAAACAAGAATTAAATTAACTGAAAAATATTTTAGTGAGTGGTTTTTGTTGTTGTTATTTTTCATTGATGCTTGTCTATCTGAGTCGGGTTAAAACGTAGAAATCATTTGATGATCACAAAATCACTACAACGTACATTAATTGGAAATTGCTTTATTGTTTTAATAATGGTAAACGAAGCATTAATTACAAGACTAGCAAGAGAGAGATTGACTTCAATTAAGAAATTCTTACCAATTCGCGACTCTGTCAGCAGTAAATTACAAGCCAGACAGAGTATTCAGACCGATTTTTCTGAGGGATCGGAAGATTTATTTAGACCAATTACCACTGACACGAAAGGGTTAGAGCGCGCTATATGGGGGGGGGGGATGACCCCGAGACGGGGAAAAAAGAAAAGAAAAGCATCTTATTGGTGAACTTGAGAAAATAGCAACGGAAACTAAAAAAATAGCAAGAAGATCAAAACAAACAAAAAAATCTTTAAGAACACTTCCTAGTGCTATAGCAACCGAACAAAGAAAACAACAAGAACAACTTCGGGAAGAAATAGAACGATTAGGTGGTATTGATATTAGATCCCCACCACCTGAACTCCAAGCACCACTTGCAAAAGAAGAAATTGAACTACCAGGTGATATTTCTATTATCCCACCACCACCTGAATTTCAACAAGAAGAAAAGGGTAAAATAGAAAGAGTTTCATTCAAAGATAAATTTATTCCGGATAAACTCAATAAACTCAATGAATTAAAAAATAAAAATTTTCCAGTATGGAAGAAATGGCTAAATTCGTCTTTGACAGTTTTAATTACAAACAACAATATCTCGGCGACCATTACAAAACCGTAGACAAGAAAACATGGAAAGATGGATTATTCCATGTGTTTGCAAAAATAGAACAGATAAAAGATAAGGATGAAAATGATATATATCGGGATTATATCAAAGCAATACAAAAAGTTGAAACAAAAAAAAAGTTCCTGGATTTCTTCATTTACCACAACAATCAAAAAACTGGTATCACTGGCGAAAAAGGACAATCAGAACATGGATATTCCAGTAGCCCAAGAGGGATTTCAGGTAGTGGTCTTATTCAATGCCCTAGAAATATTCTCAGCGATATAGCACGATTAGAGGTTCTCATTGGAGAGAAACGAGCTGGAAATAACTCACCGGAAATAATTCATGAAGCAGCTGATATCTGCATGCGGTTATTTCAAGGTGGTGTCATGGACATTGAAATATATCGAGATTTCATTGATGAGTTAGTGGAAAATCCTACGGATTTTCACCATCATGGTTCTCACAGTGACTAAGTTGACGAAGTCATTGCATTAGATAAATATCATTTAAATCAGATGATCATACACTACAACCATGATAAACCAACCAGCGTCTATGTAGTAAACTCGCGGTTTCCAGTTTATAGAGCGATGCCGATGATTTAGATCAATGAATATATAATAAAATGTTCAAACGGTCAACAGATCCAGCTTTTGATATGGACGCCCCAGCGCGCAAGGATGACTTTGTACGCGATTATCAATTTTATTCTTATCACGCAACACAACCGGATCTTCGATCAATAATTGAACTTCAAGTTCATGATACCAGTAAATACTTTTGCCTTGTGAAGCGTTTATCGAAGTGGAAGGAGAACTTGTAACAAATGATGCTGCTCATAATGATCCACCATATGACAATAACCCAACTATCCGAGTTGGTTTTGTTAATAATGGTATCATGGCGTTAGATATCTCACTGATGGAAGAGAAATTGAATCTATTGAGCGTGAGGTTGATGTTGCCACAACAATAATAGGGTTAGCTAGATACTCTGATGATTATGCAAGTCCATATATGATGTTTTCTAAGGATATTACTGATCAATCTGAACACGTCCAGTATTCCAGAGTAAAGACAACACGAGCTACTGCAGTTGATCCAGCGCCAGCCGGATATGTAAGACCACTTGCTGATTTTGATGTCATAAATAATATTCCTAATTACAACCTAGGGGTTGCAACACGCGTATCAACTTTACAAGGACAACGTCGACGATTTTCATGCGCGATTCCACTGCATCATATTTTTGATTCTGTAGAAACGTCCGAAAAGTTATCTATGGAGCGAAGCATACAGTAGCACTCGTGCGAAAGGGTACTGACAATGACGCAATCTGGCGTGATGCTGCTGCTCCCGAGGGTAAAGTTATTTTATCAAAACTATCAATGTGGATGCTAGTGTTAACTCCATCAATCACCGCAGAAGAGCGATTACTATTATTTATGGACCAAGGAGGAAATTCGTTGCTGAGTTGGTTATCAGTGACTACGGATATTAAACAGGATAATATTGATGGTACATTTACATGGTACCTGGCATCAAAACAAAGTGTTTCAGCTCCACGTCATATGTTTATTGCGTTACAGAATAATGCACGAGTTGGTAATCAAGAACGAAGTCATATGATATTTGTTCAGATTGGCGTCAATGAAGTCTCGCTGAGAATAAACGGACAGCAGGAATCATACAACTTGATTACACCACTAGCCATATTGCGCGTGTATATCATAATATGTTGTCATATATGGCACGTGATCAAAATGTTGATACTGGTTTGCAAATATCACAGTTGGATTTTAAAAATTTATATCCGATCTATTACTTTTCATTGGAACATATTGATTTAACAAGACAATCCGTCGTTGATATACACTTTAGAGCTCGTATAACCCTTCCTGGTGGTATTGCTAATTACAGAGCGATTATTGTCATTTTCAGCGACAAATCAATGCTACTCGAAGGTGTTGGTGGAAGAATGAGAGTGATAGATGCGCCAGTGGAAAATATGTAACCATTAGATCAATCTGTTATTAATAAAATGTCATATGATGTTATTAGTGTTACGTTAACTCCTAATCAGATTAAGAAACTACAATCATCAAAAACTGAAAAATGTGGAACTACGATCACGTTGAAACCTGCACAGATGACTGGCGGGGAAAATAAATTGTCGCTGACAAATCGTCAAACAAAACATTTTAGTGCCGCGCTCGAAAATAAAAAAAGAATTCGAATTAAACTCTCTGCGGCTGCAATTGCCAATATGAAAAAACACGGCGGTATATTTCCGTTGTTAGCTGCGTTACCAGCGTTGATTGCGTCAGCAACCTCAGCGGTAGCTAAAGCGGCAGCGTTAGGGGCTGTTGGTACCGCAGCAGGAATGCCACTAAAGAAAGCAACTGGGAAGGGATTTAAAAAAAGAAGGGAAAGGGTCTAAGACTACCAGGAACCCCGTATTCATGATACAGCGGAAAGGGTCTGAGAATCCAAGGAACGGTTTACTAACTCGAGAGGAATCTTTGGTTGTAGAGTCTTTGACTCCAATGTTCAATTTTGATTTACTCGATGATGCTAAAAAACTATCGATAAAAAACTTCAGAGGTGTCTTTATGAAAGATCAGTTGCCGGCACAACCAAACAGCGTTGAACTCGGTATTATTAATCTCGATAACAGCAGCGGACCTGGAACCCACTGGGTTGCATACGCGATTGATCCACGTGCAATCGTCTATTTCGATTCATATGGATTAGCATCGCCGAAGGAATTTATGAGTTATATAAACCGCTTAAACACCCCTCGTTGTTATTTTACGCTACCAACACAACGAATGAATGACCCACCAATATGCAGCAACGAAGTATTAAATGTCCTTGACGCTATTTCAACATCTAGAAAACCACCTCATCAGGTCGTAAATGAATATACTAACAGTCGCTGGAAATTGAAAAGATTTTAGAGAAAGAGAGAGATTATATAGAATAACATGATTGATATTTGGGGGAGATCTTTATCAGCGCTGAAGAAACCCAAACCCGATGGCACTGCAACTGGTGATATAAAAAAAATAATCGAAGATGAAATAGCTGAGACGTTAAACTTAGCAAATGTTGATCCCAATGAAATAGGTGTATTTCAAGATCGTCAGGGTAAATTGAAAACTAATAATGTTTCTCTTGATGACATTTTAGTTAAACAACGAGACGCAACGGAGAACACCGTTGCGTTATTTTCCGATCAGGGTAAACTCAATTCCGTCATACTCGTTTCGACGATTACAGATAAATTAGAAACTCTCAACGATGAGTTAAAATTCATACTAAGCTTTTTGGTGATCCAGAGACAACATCACTGAACTTATCATTAATAAAAACCTCTATGGACAATATAAAGACTGTTAATGACGAATTAAAATCGAATATGGCTTTCTTCGTCGAACCAGCTGTGATATCACCGAATTTACCATCAATAAAAAATTCCATGGATAGATTGATTGAGCTTGATTATAAAATTGATCAATTTGAAAACAAGTATGAAAAACACGAAAAGGATTTTAATGTACTTCGAAATAAAATTGTTAGAGAATTTTTTTAAACTCCACCGACGGTCACAATGAAACTAGCAGATATAAAAAATTCTCTAGATGAAATAGCCGCTATTAATCGGCAAACAGAAACTATCAACACCGATATTAAAACAACCAATGATAGTATCAAGGATGATATGCCGAAGATGATAAAAATACTTGAAAAAAAACAAATATTCCTCATGAGAAAATCAACAACGTAGTATACACAATTCAGCACGGATCATTTGCGTGGACACCATCCACTAATATATTAAATATCACCGCACTAATTATCACTGCAACCGTCAAAGGTATTTATCGATTAACACTAGTGACGCCAACTCAATTTAATATATCATCATCGAGTTCATCTGGGGTCAATATAATACAATATCAACGATCATCGACAAGGATACAACTGAACAATTCACAATAACATCTACTGATAAAAATTTGGCTAGGGTTTCAGTAACATGGTATGTGGAGTTCGTAGCGGATTTGAGTAAATAACTAAATTGAAATCGTAAACGATTTGAAAATAAAATGTCGTCACTAATGATTTCATCATCACAGTATCGCTATGATCAGGTCAGAGAATTTCAAACTAAACTCAAAGCGCTCATAGAGGAGTACCAAACAAAAATAAAAACAAATACCGACGAAGAATCACCGCAATTGATGTTACTGTGTACTCTGTGACTGGTGTAATCGCCGGAACTGGTATAATACTATCCTCGGTGACAATGATTGCTCCGATAGCTGTTCCAACTTGCATATCCTCAGCGACAACAATTGCGGGAATTATTTCAATAATAACAAAAAAATATCATCATGTAGCCAGAGAAAACTGCAAGACTACATAATTAAATTTCATGTTGTGTCCAATCAATCAATCCTGAATTCAGTGTGAATTTCCTTATTCCGGTTCCCGTGAAGGAAATCGCGTTAGCAAAACTACGAGTGTATCACAGTTGGCCTAATATTAGGTCGGTAGCATTTGGCGGTCAAAAACCGAATAATTCCTTGGTATTTGCGAATAAGAATAAACCCGACGGAACTCCAGACTGGAACGTTGTTTCGCTGACATCTGGGTCATACCAAATCAAACAAATCAATGCTGTATTTCAGCGTAGAATAAAATCCATTACCGGAACAGAATCGAAAATCGCTATAACAGTTCATGAACCAACACTATCATCTGCGATCGAGATAAACTCGCCCAATTATGTCGTAGATATCTATCAGAGTTCTATAAGAACCGTACTAGGATGGCCTGAAATCCCACCTCGGACAGCTTATCAAATACCCGAACCACAAAAATCTGATTATGTCACCAACAGAATAAAACCCGATAATCCAATAAAAGGTTATGACGTTATGACGAATACAATAAGTTGAAATTTTTCACTGAAATGATAGACGATCGCGCTAATAGATATTATCAAACTCGACAAGATGAAATCGTTCAAAAGTTCAAAGTGATGACTAATGATTTTTCACTGTTGTTAGTATCTCTCGAGTCGGGTCTTCTCTCCCGAGATGAATTTATCAGCGTTGTAGAAACATGTAATAAAATCATCGATGACAAGGAAACATATAATTTGAAAATTATTCAAGAGGTATTAGGTGACGATAATCCTAAAACAAGAACAGAATTTGCAACGAAGTATAATATACACATAGTATATAATCTTCATTTCAAAATTCCAGGACATAATGTCTCAGTGATAAAAGAATCTCTTAGATACGCCATCGATAAAGGTTTCAAAACAATCCACGACGCATGGAAGAAATCGCCACAATCACAAAATCAACAATACTCAAACATAATAACGACCCAGACGGAGGCGGCAGACGTATTGCTCCTCAAAATGTGAATATATCCTCAGTGATTGCATTAAATTTAGTATGTAATGTTATCGAAGGAAGCTATCAAATAAATCTCGAACGATCAAATCAAGCTCAGCAGGGATATATTTTATATTCATTTGCACCAACAGCTCATCCAGGATGTCTAATTATTTGAGGATCCAACTAATCCAGTCTATATGCGATGTCATAATAATTCGTTAACGAGAATTAGTTTTAAACTCACTGACCAGTCCAAAAATCTAATTGATTTACAAGGTGAGGTCCTACAAATTAGTCTGTTTGTGAAATCCTAAAGAACTTTCATCGTAAAAGAATTGTTAACCCATAGCAGCAGAGAGCGTGAATTCCCACGACAATGGCGTCTTTTTTTTGTCAAATGGACCCTGACGAGGAAGCGTTAGTTTACCAAATAGACCTATCTATTAAATATTTACTAGGAAGCCACAGTTTGTCAAATAGACATTTCTATTAAATATTTACGAGAAGGAAGCCTCGTTGACGCCTACAAAGTTGGTCTGTTCACCCTCTCTGCTGCTTTTTGCTTGTACAAAACTTGTTTTAGGGGCTTCATTATTTACACTTGTATACACGATTGACGGTGTGATAGTTTTCTGAGCCAGGCAACGACAGGGAGTTATCAATTTTCGTCACATGGACTAGAAACTATTCTATTATTATACAAGGCTGATGGTGCATTCCCTTTCAGATTTGTAAGTCAAGTGTTTAGGGTTCCGACCCATTTTCTTTTGCTTGAAAGTTTGCATATATTGTTGCTGCCAAAGTACCATAATTGTAGCTAGATCCAACTATCTTCCAAATACAGACTAAAAAACATAAAGCTTAACAAACATTTAAGCATGCCCTATTTGATGCATGCAATGAAAAAATAATTAAACTTAAAAACTCTCACATTACCATATACGATGAGTTCTTTGGACGCTATCGCAAAATTTTCTGAGGAGTTTATCACAAACGTTTGATGAGGGTGACCCTTAAGTTTAATAATTTACTAAGGAGCTCAACTGAAATTATGATGGGAGTGTCATGCAATGCTAATGATTTCCTAAAGTTACAGACTACATTTATTTGCTTAGTAATTTAATTAAATATGCAAATTCTGTTTTAAGAAGACGAACGCGAGGAACATTTTAACTGAACAGGAACAGGATACATCTGTGACAATGCAATATTTAAAGATATAACGAATGCATCTGATATTGTAGCACTCAAATAAAGTAAGTCTGCTTTTTTGAATGTGGCGAAATGCTATAATACACACAGAACGAGCGAATGTTGTATATTTATTTTGATGCACGTTAGAGGAGTGATTGTATATAGTGATTATATAGAAACCTAGAAAAACATTTCAAAAACTGTAAGTTTAAGGACCATTAACTAAATACACCGAAAGCATGGACTTTCATTACGGCAAACACAAGTAGCAACACTCTTCAAACAGGATGATAAAAGGCACGTTAAAGTATCTGATAAGTCGATTAATCAACAACAAATTATAACTTTCTGTGAAGTGATCGTGTAAAACCCCTTGTATGAGATTTTCTTAAGAAGGTCAACAGCAATGTCATAGCAAGACATGCAATCATTGTGAATTGGTTTTATAAGTGCAGCGATTGAAAATGTAAGAGACGAAAATATTCAAGGAAGACAACATCTGCCTAAAATTATATTATTTACATATGTTTTGATATACATATATAAATATCAAATAGTTGGCCACGGATTTAACAAAATTAAAATATTCTGCACATTTATAAATATCAGGTTATATCCAGAATCAAACCAGAAATATTCTCTATAAATATATACCAGGGACAAAGGAGCATTACAAAGTTTATATTTTCTAATTTTGATGGACACGTGTTCGGTTTTAGGATCTTATAATTTAACTTTAAAATCTTTATGAAAATGGTGTATGTTTTGAAAGTGCAATAACATCGTTGTAAGCAGTAATACATCTCTCTCTGGTTTTAAACCATTCATTTCTACCTTAGATGTATCTTTCCAAATAAATATTGATAAATTAAAGCAGTGGTCCCAACCAAAACAGATTTTCCGCAACAATAAAAATTGCTTTTATGAGCATCATGGCTGCATTTTCTTTTTTTTTTGTAATAGTTGTTGTGACCCTAAACACATTTTGTCGACCATTTGAAACTTTCTCACAACCTGATTTGGGTCGCAACCACTGAATTGGAGTCTGATAATAATAAGACAAATAGTTATAAAAACATATTTTAATGATAAATTTGAAACAAAGGTGAGAACATGGATAAAATGGTCTATGCAAACTTAATGTCAACGATTTATATTTACAAATTGACTCATACAAATCTTTCAATAATTGTTGACTGAATTGAAACATTTAGAAATGTGATATCTGTTCATTATTGCTCATTATGATTCACATAGTACATTGCAAAGACATTTAGGAAAAAAATTAGTTCAGGACGAAGCTTAATTTTTAACGTCATACTATTTTAACGCCTCCAATATCAAGGCGTTTTTATACATCGATTATGTAAATAATTCTTACATGATCCTAAATATATTTGTCAATATAGCGTTTCTTTAAATTCACATAATTCTTGTAATCATTAACTATTTATCTAATCCTTGAACAATTCAAAAACGGTTAAATGTAATAATTGTAAAGAATAATCTTTGTATGTTTTGAAAGTACGTAATTTGTAATGTAGTTTTACACAAATCAATACAATGTTTAATATATTTAACCATTTTTTAAATCTATATTTCGTCTTATCATTTAAAATTATAACATGTATGAGTTCAAATTCATAAAATTATATTACATTTGTTATGAGCATGGCTTTGTGTTGTACACACATAACTAAAATGTTTCAAACATTAGACACAACATAAAGTACCTTTCTTCATGTAGACGTCTTCAAGAACAACATATATATTTAGCTGGACATGCGTCTTTTAACTACCAGTAATCCTCTGGTATAATTCATGATCTAGTACGTTTTCGATGAAAATGAAAATGGCATTGATAGAAAACATGAATAAAAAGAGGTATATTTTGTAATCTAATAATTGTAACTACATTGAACAGATGCCTGCCTCTTTACTTTAGAGTTAAATCATCGTGATCTTTCACTTTTCAGTTGTCTACTGTAAAGTCTGCTTAGTCAACATCACCCATTTTTCCAGTAGGCTACATACATGAATATAACGTTTGCTTACAACAATCTTTGCTGTGCCACTTGTTTTCAAAGCATTGTTGTAGGCCTTGCTTCCTCAGTAACGGTTCAGAGAAGTAATTGTAAATATTCCAAACTTCATTTGCAGACTGTGATATCATACGTCTTGTGAGTTGACAATACAAAGACACACTTGCCATGTAGATTGTTTAATGTATTCGTTGTATTGACATGATTGGATTCTTAGGGTTTTCTGGAACCCGACTTTATATATCACTTGACGAACAAGATCATCCAAACCTGGAGAGTATCCAATACACGCCATTGATCAAGCATGTGATGTTCATGATGCATCGTTTAAACTAGATTTACAACAACAACATATTGGAAATATTCCAAACTTCATTTATGTAGTCTCCGCATTTGCAGACTGTGATTTCATACTTCTAGTGAGTTGACATGGTACAAAGACACATTTGCCATGTAGATTCTTTTGATGCTCTCGTTATATTGTCATGATTGCATTCTTTGAGTTTTCTGGAAGCCGACTTTATACATCACGTGACGAACATGATCATTCACACCTGGAGAGTATCCAATGCATGACATTGATCAAGCATGTGACGTCGTGATGCATTGTATAAAACAGATTTACAACAACAATGTATTGTAGACGTGAAGCTGATTCATTCATTCGTTCAATTCCATAATAAAATCTTTCAGGGAATCATTAGCTTATTGGTTGGTAAGATCTGCGTTGAAAGGTAAACTATCATCGTGGACAGTAATTAATGAATCTATTATAAAATAATAGAATTGATTCATTGTAGCCCAAGAGGATATTGGACAGTGAGGGTAGCTATCAGTAAACATGCCGATGCTGCAAATGTTACATGTTCTGTAGTTGCGAATTGTTTAGAACGACAAGCAATATGGCAATATTATCTACTGATATCTATATATTTTCAGTAAGCACATTTTAATGTCAGCGCTAATAATGATGTACATCTGGCGGATGTTTTGTTTTTACCGCCTGATACAGTATTAAATTTGTAGTACGTATATTTGACAGCACCCCGTTTTTAAGCAATTCTTAGATTTATTTGTGTGAGTATTTGGTCTTCGGTGCCATGGAAATATTACTAGCCCAAAATAGTTAGCCAATTAGTACGAGCAAACGTCACAGAGCCGAGTGTTGGTTAATTTGAACCATGCTGGGGTCGTTAGTAGCGAATTTAGGTACAAACCGAATGACTGTCCCTGGTGTAACATGATCCAAATTAAAATTCAGCGGTGTATAAAATTGTTGTGGTTGAAATGGCAGTAATCAGAAAATTATATAATGGAACCAATAAGTTGGAAGTTGGTAGGTACCGTTTATGTGTCCATAGTGGAAAACTGGCGTATTTATATGAGCGTAATATGCCGGAAATTCTGTGGATTAACTGGCCTAGGGTCGCGCAGTTATATATTTCCCAGTTAGTAAGGGAATACTAGTGTAATTTCTATGGCATGACGTGCTGGCGGTACGGAAATCGGATGATAATGAAAAAAAAAACATGCGAAGGTGCGGTAAATGGACTTTTGGGCACGTTGTCTCATCTGGGTCACCAATTGATTCGAGCCAAGGTTATTAAATATAGCAGACGCGTCTGTCTTTCCATTTTACAACTCAAGTTGTATGGAAGTCTTTGGAAATTTCGGGAAAACATATGACTTCCAGCGTGACTCGCGCCAGGGTTTAGACACCGCTCGGTCAAATGGATACCCCTGTGCATGTAACAAGAAAATTTCTGGTGGCAGCCGTTTGGGATATGTGTGAATAGTTCTGTCATGGGTTGCAATTCATTCGGTTTTATTATGTGTTAAACAGACTATTGCTTCGCATTTGGAAAGGAGGACGTGTTCTATAAAATTTAAATAAAAAAAAGAGGAAAGAAATGTTATGGTGAGTGCGCCTTTAATTTCTGTTTATTGTGATTTCGCGACATTTAGTCTGCGAGAGAAGATATATGCATTTGCTGCTGAGAAAAATCTTTAAGTTGAGTACTTATGTTCAGTCATGAAGGAATATTTAATCTAGGATATAATACAGCGATGTTACAAGATCTGTGTTTGTAGCTGGCGCGCAAATAGCGACATTGATGAGACAGGGGCAGACGGAAAAAAGCGTGTGACAGACGACACGCGTTTTCCATTTCTGGTCGACAGGCCGGGGTGAAAACTGGGCCAAATGATTACTTTTTGTTTTTAAAATAAGCTAGAAAAACTAAAATGTGGATCGGAATCATTTGCCATGAAATTGTAGCATGCTGGAGTGAAGAAATTGACAGTCTTGTTGTACGAACTGATAAGAACCGCTAACGAAAAAAACGGGGGTTTGACAACACTCTTCCCCCTACCGCGTGTTGTGTTTAATTGAGGATTTTGGATTTTAGAACAACAGTGACAACAACAACAACAATAAGAACAACAACAATAACAACAGCATACAATTGCATTTCTTTGGAATGTAGAAAGGCGCGGCGAAGAAACTCTGCTGTGTTGTACTAAGGTACACAGATAAAATTGTAAACCAGTTCAGATATGTCATGTGCTTGTAGCACTGACGATGAGTAAAGCTCGAAAATTTGATATAAGCGTAATACGCCAGTAGAAGCGGCAAATCAAAGTTATATATGAGTGGGTAATAATTTTATCCCGTAATTATTACATGGATTGGTTGAGACATATCATTAGCGGGTGACATCAAAAGCCTCGCAGTTAAAATGAAATCAGAATGCGCCCAGAGGCTATGTGAATAGTGTGATTGTTTTTTGTTTTTTTTATTTTCAAATTATGTGACGACAGATGTCGGTCTTGCTTCGTGTTTGATTTTTGTAAGTATTAGTTGGATAAATTTTTAATCATGTGCGGTGTTAGAAAGGGAAAGTTCTAGAAGTTGTTTGCTGCATGAAACCAGAGTGTTGTAAATTTGTTCTAGTTGTTTGGATGGTGCTTGGAGTGAAACATAGCTAAATTTAAGGAGAAGTGGGGTATTATGTATGGTTGTTTGGAGGTTCGTGGACTGTTTTTTATTTTTGTATTGCTGTTGGGTACGGTTAAGTGGTTAAAAGAGGATTGAAAAGGCAGTGTCAAGTCTAGCGTTCTGTTGGTGACAATAGGGTTGCGCCAGTTGGGCGTTGAAGTCATGGTTGACCTTTTTTTGAGGTTCTTAAGAGGATGTGTTTCATTTGAAAAACGCATTCTCTAACCTCGTGGGGAGTACAGGAAGGAGTACAGGAAGTATCCTGTATTTTGTTTGTCACTGAACTGTTAGAGATTTGCCAGTTAAGAATTGATTTGTACAGTGTACATTAAGAAAATAAAAGATCGTCTACACGCATCTTCATGATCATATATGGTCCAGTGAGGTTTTAATAATGCATAACTTGTTTTGTCTGCATGAATGGAATGGTGTCAATTTGGGAAATTGTGAAGGGCAATTCAAAGCACTTGTTAATTATTTAGCAGCATGAAGAAATGGTCGTGCACACCGCAATTATAGTTGAATAGTTATCTGATAGTGTTCCAAACTTTTGCGTTTGGGAATAGATTTTCCATGGGTTTTAGGTTACAATAGGTGTGGAATTAGTAGTGAATTAACAGTGAGAAAATAGGATCGTCTGGCACAGACTGAGTTGAAAAATATTTGGGCATTGAAGTCATGGTTGACTTGTTGGAGGTTAGTAAGAGAAGGTGTCTCTGAAGAACGCAGTCTCTAACCTCGTGATGTGTACAGGTGTACCAAGGTCTATTGGGAGAACGTGTGTCTTGGTGGAAACTCAATCTCCAGAGCAGAGTTTTAATGTAAAGAGGAATGGTTCTGTTCTACATTTGTTGTCTGTTGTTAGAGACCTATGCTTAGAAAAGTGTGTTTGCTACAGTCAATTTCGAGGAGTTCGTTAGGGAGTTTGAAACCGACTAATTGGTTGAAGCATTATTTCATGTTGGATTCAACTTGATTAAATTTTGTATAGTGTTTTTTTCTTATTTAATCATATTGGGAATCGTTTATCGGGTGTGGTTTGAATTTGGGAAAAATCATCAAATTTTTATTTAGACCACAGAAACGTGACGTTTGTGGCACTCATGGACAAGTAATATTTTTAAGGTGGGGGTAATATAATAAATTTGGAGTATGTATATTTGACAGCACCCCGTTTTTAAGCATTTCTTAGATTTATTTGTGTGAGTATTTGGTCTTCGGTGCCATGGAAATATTACTAGCCCGAAATAGTTAGCCAATTAGTAGGAGCAAACGTCTGAGAGCCGAGTGTTGGTTAATTTGAACCATGCTGGGGTCGTTAGTAGTGTTATGACAATTTTTCTGTTATGTATGTTGTGATTAGCTTGTCATAACCTTCTTCTTATTTCTTGCTATGAGAAGGAATTACTCGTAAGTTAGGGAGCGTCAAAAGCCATAGAGAGAGAGAGAGAGAGAGAGAGAGAGAGAGAGAGAAGGAAGAAGAGAAGGCTCTGTTAAAAGCGTGCCGCCACGATGATAAAACAGCTACACTACATCTGAAATGATAAGGTGAAGATCTATTTCCTCGTCGATAGGAACTGACTTTTTTTAATTAATCAACACACACATATATTGACTACATTCTAAAAACACATCTAAAAACTTTATAATAAAAATTCATGCAATACATATTATACTTTCCTTTTTCAAGCTTTCCAACTTCATTTATTCGTATAACTTCTGCTTTTTAGAATATTATACAAATAGTTAATTCACGATCTATTTCAAGATAGCCAAAGTATAAAAATGTAATGACCATAATTAATGTAATAATTAATTTAAAGAAATGCATTTTACTTATTTTAAAATAGAATATATATTTAAAATATATTGCTAGATAATATTCTTTCTTACTTAAAGAATACTTTATTTCAACATTAAATCTAAACATGAAGTTGGTAGCGAATTCAACCTTTACAATAAAAATTACATAAATATAATTAAATAATAATTCTTTAGAACATTTAAACATTCCGTTATAATATATTATAAATAAAAATATTAAGTGAACAATGTTGCTAACATAACAATGTTACTATTAAAATCTCAACATTAAAAATACTTATTCCTAAAGAAGTTACGACATATACAATTATTTTACCTGAAATGATAAGGTGAAGATCTATTTCCTCGTCGATAGGAACTGACCTGACCCTTTAATGCGTGGTCTATTTATACGCATCTTGTGTCAGGGTTTAAGGCATCGACGAGAAAACATGTCCGCTCTTTTCAGGTAAGAATTAGTTTCTCCCGGTCAAAACTGGTTTATTTGATGTCATCTGACATAAGGTACAACTCAGATGTGTAGTTTATCTATATTCGTTTGGCATTAGTTAGGTCCAAATATGATAATTCCTTAATATTCTAAACCAGCAACATGTTTTAACATACTGAGCGAGCAGCCATGTCTGTCCATCATTAGATAAGAACCATTTTGTAGCGACGACTGTCCATCATTAGATAAGAACCATTCTGTATTTACGTCAGAACGGAAGTTCGTTCTACTTTTTTATTAACCGAATTAGACTTTTGCCAATGCCTGGTTTTACAGAATATATGTTTCACTGATAACACTTAGGAGCTGACTGACCCAGTAATTTATAAGCTAATTCCACACAATAATGTACGTTCGTATAGCTAGTGATTTACGTTGCCAACTTATGCTATAAATGAATAAAACATTACTTTAATAATACAATTTTTAAAAAAATAGTAATCTTAATAATTTTACTAAAAATTCAATTCCTAATAGTAGTGAATTTAGGTACAAGCCCAATGACTGTCCCTGGTGTAACATGATCCATATTAAAATTCAGCGGTGTATAAAAGTGTTGTGGTTGAAATCGCAGTAATCAGAAAATTATATAATGGAACCAATAAGTTGGAAGTTGGTAGGTACCGTTTATGTGTCCATAGTGGAAAATAGGCGTATTTATATGAGCGTCTTGGTGTAACATAGTCTATATTAAAATTCAGCGGTGTATAAAAGTGTTGTGGTTGAAATGGCAGTAATCAGAAAATTATATAATGGAACCAATAAGTTGGAAGTTGGTAGGTACCGTTTATGTGTCCATAGTGGAAAACTGGTGTATTTATATGAGCGTAATATGCCGGAAATTCTGTGGATTGACTGGCCTAGGGTCGCGCAGTTATATATTTCCCAGTTAGTAAGGGAATACTAGTGTAATTTCTATGGCATGACGTGCTGGCGGTACGGAAATCGGATGGTAATGAAGAAACACCATGCAAAGGCGCGGTTAATGGACTTTTGGGTATGTTGTCTCATCTGGGTCGCCAATTGATTCGAGCCAAGGTTATTAAATATAGCAGACATGTCTGTCTTTCCATTTTACAACTCAAGTTGTATGGAAGTCTTTGGAAATTTGGGGAAAACATATGACTGCCAGCAGAGGCGTAGCTGGGAGGGACAGGGATGTACATCTGTCTCCGGGCGCCATACTAGTGGGGGCGCCAAATGGGCTTTGAAATAGTTTGTAACGGGTAATGGTGATTTTATTGATGAAAATAATGGGTTTCAGAGTTGAGGTGGGGGGATGAATATTGTCCCCGGGCGCCAAACACTCTAGCTACGCCCCTGGTCCAATGTGAATGACTCTAATAACTGTTTATAATGAATGATCCCTACTTCCAGGACTTTGATTTTAACACATCGCTGATAGTTTCTTGGTAGGGGCATGCTACAACAATACATAAAGTTATTTTTTAAAATTCGACTAGCCGATTTCTAGGAATGGGAGGCTGATATATATCATAAAGCACACAGGCTGATTTCCACTGAAGTCAATATTTGGATTCTACGGTGTACCTGTAAACTTGACCCCCACCCTTTTGATCTGCTCCAAGCGTAACAAATGTTAGAACAAAACTCGACCAACAAAATTTCCAGATATAGTGGCATAAAAATATTGTGGTATAAGACATTCTGGTATAAGACAGGCCTCAAAGGGGTTGCATCTTTCGTATACGTACGACTTCAAACATCCCATCCTTAAAGAACTTTTATATTGTAATATCTTCAAGATTGTACCTCAGTGGACATTTATATAAAGTCTTATTCCTAGTGTTCAACCATAAAAAATGATTTTGACGTTGATCGCTCTTTGATGTTTCTGTACATAGGGATATTTTTCACCCCCAACAAGAATTAATGGCGAAATTTTTAAAAATCAAAGAGTAACATACGAGGGTTCTAGGTGCTTTGACCACAGGTGCTTTGACCATAGGTGGTTTGATCATAGGTGGTTTGTCCATAGGTGGTTTGTCCACATGTGGTTTGTATAATAATAATAAACTGTTATTTAGAGTTTAAAATTATGGATCAATTAATGAAATTTTATGTGACAAGTTTCCTTTGAGTTGCCAATAAGTGAATGTTAATTAGTAATTAACATGTAATAAATAAAAGTCAATAACAGCTTGTTTTCGGTCCACATAAAGGCTGGTGCCAGGCCTACTCGATTTATTATTAAACATAAAATGAACACAAATTAGGCAACAAGTCCAACGTTTCACAAATTAAGGCTGTAGATCTACTAGAAAATTTTTGATGTTTGCTTCGTGTGAGTGTTGAGGAATCTTGTTTCTAACAATTACAAGATCACGTGCCACAATTGTAGCTTTGCACTTACAAGTGCGATTCTTCGTACAGCGCCAAACGCGTGACCCATTCTTCAGTTCTCTATGAATCCAAAATTCATGTCCGCGATACAATAAAGTTCTATTACCTCTTTTTGACGTACTATACTCTCCAAGATTCTCCATGATTTTGACTTGGGTGGGCTAGATGACTTGTATTTATACATAAATACATGTAAAGTACCAACGTAAACAGAGATTGTTGCTACCTCTATTACCATATGTTCAGACACATGGTCAAACATATGTACAGACATATTTGAGTGCTATTGCACATCTGTCATTTAGTTAAATAAATAATGTATGGATTAAGTGCCGCAACTTAAGATATAATTACGAAACTTACTGTATAATCCCTTGATAAAGTTAAGATATACATTACGCAACTTATAATCCTTCAACAATACAAATTTTAGTGAATAAAATGCCGTAACTTATAATCTCTTTACGCAACTTTATGGTCAAACCACCTATGAACAAACCACCTATGATCAAACCCCCGCTGTGGACAAACCACCTATGGTCAAACCACCTATGGTCAAAGCACCTGTGGTCAAACCCCCGCGTACCCATACAAGGGTCTTTGTTGATACCGGCAGTATCAAGTTTGCATAGCGCGCACCGTTTATATTAAAATTTGGAATATTTGAAACCCATATTAGAGAATTTGGAGTTCAACACATATTTGACATTTTGTAGCCATTGATCTGCTCCAACATAATCAAAAGGTTGTTGGTTTTCTTTTCGTTTGAGAAATAGGGACCTAAATACATGGCAGTAAGGATATATACATACACACCTCCTCCTTAGAAACGTTTGACATGGACCCTTCTTTCGAAGCTTGCCTCCAGGGTATTTTGTCGCCCCCTAAAGAAGTCTTGATGAATTTGGTGCATAAGAACCGGCGAAATAAGTGGCAACATAAATGGATCAATTATTTGTACTAAATGAAAACTTTTTTTGATGAGCTTTAATTTATGTTCTTTTGCGAGCTTTTAGCAAAGGATTTGTTCGGTGGTATGAAAAGTGTAAAGAAAATTATTCGAGCCCATGTTCAGCAATAGTATTGGTGTGACAAAGACCATAAAGAGACTAGCCGTTAAGTACATAACTACAGTTAATCCATTAAATGAGAATACAATGGCTTATTAATGATATTTTGTATCTAGTAATATGTTTAACTTCCAAATGATGTAGCAAAACACTTCTTCAAGAGATATCTGAGAATGAGGGCAATTATGATTACATGCAATATTAACCGATTATATCTAAATTTAGCAATACGTGAAACCCTACAAACTGACTTTTAGTTTTCATCCGATGTTTGACATTCCCTTCTTTGAGATCCGTTTAAAATGTAGCAAAATAGTCTACGGAAGATTTATGAGCCGATTTCGAGAAATAGTTGCCTAAATATGTAAGGGGTGGGGGTATATCACAGGTCGTAATGATTAGACTCCACATTATGTACATATCTGTTGTAATGTCCCTTCCTATATGATTATCACAAGGGGTGGGGGTATATCACAGGCCGTAATGATTAGACCCTACATTATGTACATGTGTTGTAATGTCCCCCCTTCCTATATGATTATCACAAGGGGTGGGGGTATATCACAGGCCGTAATGATTTGACCCTACATTATGTACATATCTGTTGTAATGTCCCTTCCTATATGATTATCACAAGGGGTGGGGGTATATCACAGGCCGTAATGATTAGACCCTACATTATGTACATATCTGTTGTAATGTCCCTTCCTATATGATTATCACAAGGGGTGGGGGTATATCACAGGCCGTAATGATTAGACCCTACATTATGTACATATCTGTTGTAATGTCCCTTCCTATAGGATTATCACAAGGGGTGGGGGTATATCACAGGCCGTAATGATTAGACCCTACATTATGTACATGTGTTGTAATGTCCCCCCTTCCTATATGATTATCACAAGGGGTGGGGGTATATCACAGGCCGTAATGATTTGACCCTACATTATGTACATGTGTTGTAATGTCCCTTCCTATAGGATTATCATATGGGTCCTTCTTTAAAGATTTATAGCAAAATATGTTTGACTCCCTGAAGAAACAGTCACCAAATCTGTGAAGGGGAATGAGAGGAAAAGAAGGTGAAGTACCCAGTTATTGTACTTTCTCCCGATTATTCCTTGTTTTGCTGCTTATTCGCGATTCCATAATGAAAAAGTAATATTACACATCCTCGATTAAAAATATAACTTTTTGCTGGGTGTTTTTCGTCGATAACAAAAACCTCAGACGTGATAGTAGTGAACATCGCCATGCTTCTGTATAATTTGCTTTCAAATAATCAATGTGTAACTTGACACCTACTGCTGACTTTAAAAATGCGTCGGGTCGATATTTGCTGATATGATTAGGGTGCAATAGATAACATCAACATCAACTACGACTACGCCTATTAGTCAGGTTTCAAATTTAAGTCTCACATACTCGCTTTTCCGTATAACCTATTTCCGGTTAAATAACTATAAGGTAACCAGATGTAGTAGTAATTAGTAACTATCAGCATCAGATACATCAAATTTTCTAAAACCATTGCTATTATGAACACGACAAAGAATGGTTGTCAGGGTTCTAATTTAACACTCGCATACTCGTAAACAGAGAATTGAAAATGCTAGTTGATATTTCAAGATCTTACAAGTTAATGCGAGTGTAAACCTTTCCAGTGAGTGACTTGACAACAAATAATTAGTAAAACGTACGAAATTACACGAAATCATTTAAATACACATGCGCAATTCCATAACGTAAAACCAATCTTGCTGAGACATTGCCCGAGAGACAATCCTTCAAACGTAGATAGGTATAGAGTTCATTTATCGAAATAGCTTAGTCATTGATCTTTGTACTCAGATAAACCGTTTAGCTGGTGTCTTATGATGTGACTATACATGTACCTACTGATAAAAGTCATTCGGCACAGAAAAGATAACAGAAAATAGGATATATTTATCGACATGATTTAAACAAATAGATGATATATTTATCATCGGCTTGATTTAAACGAATATAGGATAGGATACATTTATCATCGGTATGATTTAAACGAACGTAGGATATATTTATCGTCGGCATGATTTAAACGAACGAATGCATACAAATTCTAACGAACCTTTGCTGACTTGATATTAAAAAACACACCCAAAATAACACAAAATCAAACACACAAACACAGAAATAGGCTAGTCAGATTAAAATCAGATTTCCAGTCATATAAGGAGAGCTGTCAGACATAGGTAAAGGTTCATGTTTTGTGACTTTGGCATTCTCGGTTCGCCTTCGCCTTTTTATAGCAGCCTGTCAGATAAAGAATTATAAATTGTGTTATGAAGAGTTATCGGTAGCAAAGATATATTCCGAATGACTTGTGTCACTTTCAAAGCTCTGAAAGTGGTAATTTAATTATTGAACTATGACGTCAGCTGAGCATAATCTCTTCTTGGCATCCATCAAATCTCCAAGAAGGGCTGTAAAGATCTGATTGTAACCATATTGATCAAAATACATAGGTACAACGGGACAAAACACAACTTAAAATATAAGCCAGCCAAGTATTTGGAAAAGGCAGAAATTAAATGTCAATCTAGCTTTTAGGTAATAAAACAAGACACAGGTTATGATGGTCTAAAGAATGCAAAAAGCTAGGTAACTTATCATTAAACATTAAAACCGAAATTTAAATTCAAAGTAAGCATACCAATCCCGGTCTAAAAGCATACTGAGATGCTGACTGCCACATTTAGAGCAAAAGGTGCATATAACAAAGTCGTTGATATGAAACGGTAGCAAAAATATTGTCATAATAGCGGGAGAATCGGGGGGGGGGGGGGTATTAATTGCAGATATTACATTTACAAGCATTAATGATCTAAAGGCGTTAAAATCTGACCGGTGTATAAAATAATTAAGTAGCTCATTCCATAGAATGGCATATGCTTATCCGAATTTTTGCTGTCATATGTTGAGTTTTTATTTCTTGGGACATCTAGAATATTTGAATATTTAAATTGTATTGACTGGCGTTTTAAACGTATCAAATCATCCGCATATCTGGGAGAAAGCTTATTCAGAGCAATGTCCTAGATCTACACACTTTCTGGGTTAGCGTATTTGCTTTCGGGCAGAGCTGATGATAACTGTTAGTGTAATCAAATGATTCTTGTATTTTTTTTAAATTAAGTTTTGTTGTGTCCATGTTGTTGCAGAAATGACAGACTAAGGGACAAAATTAAAACTGAAAAGAATCAATGTCTTAAGATTGTAGGTTTGTTGAGTTTAGTTAACTTCTGACCAATACATTACAAGACAGATAATTGTCTTGCCGACCATGAAAAGCCTTGAGGCAGGCAAAACCACCTGTATTGATGTCAGGACCACTCAACGCGAGGGGAACCCTTAATGGGGAGATTAGAAGCTAAAGCGTCTTGAAGTTTAGCCATGGCATCCCATTTAGAGAAGTCATGTCATGTGAGCAGAACGCTGTCCAGATTACTGCAAATTTTCGTAGACCCACCAAGATATTTGTGCGGCTCGATAAGGTCAAACTGCAGATTTCCCAAGGTACAACGCGATCCAAAAAAAAATAAATGCACAAGAATACCGGTTAGCAATTCGTGAGGACTACAGAATTAAAACTCCAAATTTCAAAGTACGTTACGGAAGTGGAGCTATATACCGTCGCCAAAGCGTATTCCGCGACGGTCTATCATCAATATGAAAACAGCGACAATCGATGTTTCAAGTGGGCTATTCGGTCAGTCCTAAAACCCACAGACCATGGACAAGGAGCTACATAAGCCGTCAAATGTATTCTGTTGCGATCTATAATGAATATGAAACAATTCACAACTAATGTTTCGAGTAGGCTATCCCATTTTTACTATACATCACGGACGTCCATGTCAGCCGACCAAGCGAATACAGTCAGCACCTGGGAGAACATTAAGTTTGACGAGTTCATCTTTACAGTGAAAATGAAAAAGTTCGGCAATTAATGCACAGAACTGCGTATTAACGAGAAAGTGGAGCTACATATTGTGGGCCTGCTTGCATCGTGTAAAAAGACCACGTCTGGATCCAGTATTTGTTCACAAACACAGCAGTACCAAGGCGAGAAGTACGTCTGCAGACGGTGTCTAGACGTCTTCTGCAGGGCAGACCTTCTGAAAGGCAACGCCAAAGACTGTACCGGCATAGGTGAGAACAGTGAGAAATAACTTTCATGCCGGACCTGGGCCTGAGTACCACTACAACCAGATGCGCATCTCGTACGTTGTTTATTCAAATTTCAAGGCGCTATAGGTGCCCGTTGAAGCTCACGCCAGCAGCCCAAGCAAAGATAGCACGCACATGAACGCCGACTAGATCCGTGAGGCTTCTGCTTTGTAATCATTCTCTGTGATGGGGTCGACAAGGAACCTCTCCTTCACCGAGGCAAATAGGGGCAGTCGCTAGCTTCATCCTAATCCTTGAGCGCAAGTTGGAAAAGAGCGGGTGTTCCAGAACCCAGTTAAGCTGGTTATGGATGAGGCCAGTGCAAAGCCTTTCGAAAAGGCAAATGACGCCATATCGGCAGCAAACCTTAAAGAAAGTACCGGGTGCTGGGCCTCTATCACAGGCGCATCGCGTGCAACCTCAAGAAGCACATCAGAACCAAAAAACACCAAGGCCACGATCACAATCCACAAGCGGACTACTACAGGCGCCTGATCATGGAAACCATTTGATCGGCCTCCGCATAAGCATTAACACCAGCAGCATGGATAAGTAACTGGCGTTCTATCTTCATCAGATTCAGCTTGTTGACAGCCTCTGGGCCATTAACAATTGATTTGCGAAAAAGCTGCATCTACTAGTACGATATCAAGTTCCCAGACGAGCTCTACGACGGGCATAGCGACCATCCATTGGCCTCTGAAGTCATGGTCATCCCAGAAGAGTAAATGGACGTCTACCAGTGGCACTTTGCAGATAAGACAGATGGCAAAAGTTATCGGCTTTACTAAGCTCATTTTACTTCTGCAGAAAGGTGTGATACGTGGTCCACTAATAAAAACATTCAGTTCAGAATACAAATCAGCAAATTTCTATTGCGTGCTCAAATTTGGTCAGAGAGCAGCTGGCGCCATACATTCAATCCTACATGAGGCTGACGGCCAATGCCAAGAACGCGTTTAAGAAGGACTTCTTTAAACTCCGTCTTTGGTAAAATCATGCAGAACTTCCTGATGCGGATCCGTGTAGTGCTTGTTTGGTCTGAAGGCGAGAACAGGCTCAGGCACCCGGTAACACCCGTGATCACAACCCGGAAATAGAAAAGGGTACGCTACAGACAAAAGGCTCTTGAGAATCGTTTGAGCTTACTTTTTTCTCAACTCATCCTGCTGTTGTAACTTGTCCATACCAAAAAAAAAAGGTTTGAAATTGCAAAGCTCTATCGATGCACATTTCAGATGTACAGCGAATTTTCTCAAGACTTCTCTTGTGGATCGAAACTATTGATAGAGATTAAAATCCTAAGGATGGGTCCAGGTCAAAGTCCTTGAATAAAACGTTTCTCCATTGTGAATTTAAGAGATATTTTCCTTGTGAGCTATCTTACAACTTCCTTACTTTTATATGCGTTTTCAAATCCACTCAACCAATTGTCATTAATATTTTCATGTTAGAGTAGATTCCAAACTAGAAAATATTGGTTGAAATACTGTAAGTAAAGTTTCATAACATTGAAAATATGTACATAATTGATCATCTCTCTAATTTAATAGCTATCAATGTAAATGCCTTTAAGTGTTAAAATATTTTAATTAGCTACAAGTACGTGGTAACCTATTTCTTACTGAATCGGGATTAAGGATCAACTTGATGCTAAAGAGAAGTAGCCAATTTGATGTAAACATGTTCGATTGGGGGATATTATTGAACTGGTGACAGGTTAATATGTAATAACTGACCAACTTTGTGTCAATCCAACTAACAGCATCAGTTACATTAAGGGAACCCTGATTGGCGGAGTGGACTATGGTACTAGCTTTTACAGATCACTCACATATATCACATCTGTCCATACAAGTTCAAGAACACTTGCCAGTAACATCCTGCACGTCAATTGTTCTCCCTATGGTCTTCCCAAAGTTCTTAATGCGCCAAAAATATTGGCCTACATAAATAAACCCAGTCTTGAAAAATATAGTTAAAGTCCACAAAAGCAAACAAATTGTTTTACTTAATTTAGATTGGCAGCTGATGACTCTTAATCTTATGGAAATGACTATTTAAGCTTGGTTCGACACCCAACCCATCCACAGTACTGATTGCACTAATGCACAGGGATCCACAAGTTATATATTCACACAAATCTGGCAGATTCCACTAACGGAAAGAGCAAAGGAAATATCGGCATTTGTGACTCCAGATGGACTCTACCAATATAAAGAAAGTCCATTTCAAAGTCTCATAAAAATGGTCATCTCTGTTTTAGAAAATTGTGACGTCATCATCTACAACGACACCTGGATAGAACATCTAGCAACAATTCGAAAATTCTTTGACAGACTCACTGATGTATGTTTGACAATTAATTTATCTAAAAATGAGTTCTGCCGTGCTAGTTTGACCATTTTAGGACATTTTGTGGGACATGGACAAGTTAAAAGGTTGAGGCTATTTCTAGATAATGTAATTGCTTACGCTCTTTCCCGTGTATAACAATTTATTATACTGTGTAATTTATACTAGTTCTTTTAACCTCAGATGTAAATTGGTTTGTGATAATAAGAAAGTTTTATCATATAAACCTTTCTTTTCATTTTATGGGGGAAGGTGTTACGTATATTTGATTTAAATTATTTATTTTTTAATTGTCAGATCCAAATTTGTCATTCTGGGTTTAAAATTCATTAATTGGGAGATTATTATAGAAAAATATCTATGAACTATACTTTATCTGTAAACACAGGTGTTGACTTTGACTTGTTAACCTCATTTCTGGCCTTGCTTCAGAGAGTGTCAACAAGCTTCTAAAACGATTGGCTAAATCCAAGGACAACTTTTTTTTAGTTCTGGAGGATGAGTAATGGTTGATTTTCTTCTGGGTCATTCCATTCGTACGTGTTTTTATGATCGTAGGTTCTTTCTGTGACCTTCTGGAAAATCACGCGATTCCTTGTTTACCTAAAAACAAGTATTTAAATATTTGTTTGGGAGAGAATAATTCAGTAGATGTTGGGCTTTTAAAATATTAAGTTGTGTCTTCTGTTTGAGTTAAAATTTTAATTACCGTGTATTGGAAATCGTGTCAATTCGTTGAAGCAAGAGGAAATATTTTATTTATCTGGAAAATAACATGTGTTCACAGAGTTTTCATTTGGATTATTATAAAAACAAGAACTGACTATATGACGTGACATCGTCGTCCATATTGGATTACGTCGTCAAGATTCGAACCTGGAACTATTAGAACATTTATTTATCAGGACTCTTGCCATTCCATTAGTGGATTATTTTTGTGAAGTCTATATCGGATTATGTTTGGACTTGATTCTCTAAAACCGTAAGTTTATTTATGTTCTTTTATAAAACATTTGTACTTAATAAATTCATTGTTAAATTTTACAAGCTTCTTAGTTTTCACTCTTTCTGTGTTGCTGTTTATTCGAGCACAAGTACGTAACAATATAACGGAAAGCGCTTTAGACCACTCGGCCACTCGGGGCCCCAACTAATACGTCTCTGTAAGCATGCATATATATGTTGGATTATTCCAGGACCCTAATTAAAAGGCACGTTTCCAATTACATAATAGCATTTTATTAGCCATAGGATTTTTATGAAATGCTTCTATTGGTTTAAGCTTTGAGGAGTTCTAGGTAAAGTATCTGGGTTTTCTTGGGTAGTGCAGTTAATCCAGCAATTTTGTTTCTAAAGTAAGCATGCACATTTCTGATTGTCTGCTAATAGTAAATAGAATGGGAAATTAATTGATCAGTTTAAACCCACGCATAGTGTCACAGCAAATCTTAGACTCGAACCCACGCAGACAGAGGTTAGACGGCAGTGATCCGTAACGGAAAGCGCTTTAGACCACTCTGCCACTCGGGGCCCCGACTAATACGTATCTGTTTTAATGGCTTTCTGTAATAGTTTATAAACACATGGGTTTTGTGGTACGTATTAAGAGAATGGAGATGAAGACTTTATAGAAGAGCTTATATAAGTTGTCTACTGAGTCACTTTAAACTTTCAGAGATTGAAAAATGGCAAACGAAATGGAGGTGAAAGGAATAATGTGAAATTTCCACAGGTCTGTTTATCTTCGGCGCAAGACAAAAACGAAAAACAAAGCATGTGTTGTGTATATTTAATTTAATTATTTGTCTCTTAGTTTTAAATATGTATGACATTACACGTTATTGTAACGTAACATTGTTTACTTGACTCGATTTTGTTTCAGAAATAACTTAAGTTCAGTTTGATGTGATTGATTTGTTCTATTTATTTCATTGATATTAATACCTAATAACAGAAACATTGTATCTAGTTGTAGACCTTAAAATCGGTGACAGTTTTAGTAAACAATTATTATATTTTTTCTAATTATCCTTCTCAGAGTAAGTTTGTTTGTTTGCTTTAATTTTAACGGCGCACCAGCACTTTTAGGCTGTTTAGCGCCATACAATAGGTTATATGTTCAAAAATAAGAAAGGTTTAACATCGACCAGCGATATAAAAAACCATACTAGTTAAATATAAAATGGTAAGATGTTGGTAACAGGAAAACATGAAGCTTCCCAATCAACGGGAGATACAAATAGTGTATGTTGATGATAAGATGTATTACATAAGAGGTAGTATTTGCATTAGATAAAAATGTTCTAGATAATGGCATACAAGTTATAGTTTAAAATAGAGATTTACTTCCTTTAGGAAATCTAAAATACTAGTCATTTGTATTGTATCAAAAAGTTTCTTCATGTCTTGTACACTATAGTATTTAGGACGCGTAGGTTGCAGGTCGGAACACTCGATCATAAAGTGTTTAACAGTGAATGGCTCATTGCAAGAAACGCACTCTGGTGGATCTTCACCTTTTAGAATGTGGGAGTGGGTAATGTATGTATGACCAATTCTGATTCTTGCAATGACAACCTCCTCCCTACGGATAGTTCTGTAGGAAGGAGTCCATTCTCCCAGGGTTGGTTTGATGGCATGAAGTTTGTTATTGACTGCATCATTCCATGACGCCTGCCACTTCTGGCGTAGGTACATTTTGATACAAGGTTTAAAATCAGTAAACGGTAATTTGAAATCCAATGGTTCTTGGGATAGAGCCATCTTAGCAGCTCGGTCAGCTTCTTCATTACCTCTAATACCAATATGGCTAGGTAGCCAACAGTATGCTATATTATAGGAGGTACTAAGCTCAGAGTTTTTGACGAGAATATTGACTAACAATGGATTATCCAGTTTTCTATTGTGAAGCGACTGACGCACTGATAGTTAGTTACAGAAGATAATGCTATTTAAAATGTGTTTTTGTTCGACAAATTTCAGAGCAAGGTCTATTGCTCTGATTTCCGCTGAAGATATGGACGCATCGTTTGGCAAGCGCATTTTGCTTATGTGTTTGCCACTAACAAAGACTGCAGCAGCCTTTTCATCAACTTTTGATCCATCAGTAAAAAATCTTTGTGTAGTTTTTAAAATCGTTGAGGAGTTCATGATAAGACTTCTGGAAAATGGCAGGATTTGTCTCAGATTTTTTCACATCGTGCAACGTAAAAATCACTTTGGGTTGCTGAAGGAGCCAAGGTGGTATTTCCGAGAAAAACGTGTTCTGAACTGTAGGGAGATTAATTTTGATAGTGTCAAAGCTGGATGATATTCTGATGCCAAATGTAGGTATGGCATTTGGTTTCTTTTCATATAAAATTTTGTATTTTGGTTGAAAAACAGCCGAAAAAGCAGGGTTTAGAGGGTTTGATCTTAACCTAAGAGAGTACTGTGTGGAAAGCATTTCTCTGCGGTGCGATAAAGGTGGTTCATTCGCTTTCACATGGAGATGTCTTAAATGCTCCTAGAGCAAGTCTTATTCCCCGATGATGAATTGGGTCAAGAATTTTCAAATAAGCCTTCCTAGCTGAACCATAAACAATGCATCCATAGTCTAATATAGAGCGGATAAATGTTCTGTACAAATGGAGGAGGACTATTTTTTATCAGCACCCCAGTCAGTGTGCGCAATTACTTTTAGTAAATTTAAAGCTTTTAAGCATTTAGCTTTTAAATTATTGATGTGTGGTATAAAAGTTAGTTTTCTGTCGAAGATAAAACCCAGAAACTTTGTTTCCTCAACAATTTTTTTTCTTTTTTTCTTCTTCTTATGTACACTGTACAAATCAATTCTCAACTGGCAAGTCGCTAACAGTTCAATGACAAATAAAATACAGGATCCTTCCTGTACTCCCCACGAGGTTAGAGAATGCGTTCTTCAAATGAAACTGTCCTCTTAAGAACCTCAAAAATAGGTCAACCATGACTTCAACGCCCAACTGGCGCGACCCTATTGTCACCAACAGAACGCTAGACTTGACACTGCCTCTTCAATCCTCTTTTCACCACTTAACCGTACCCTACAGCAATACAAAAATAAAAAAAGACAGTCCACGAACCTCCAAACAACCATACATAATACCCTACTTCTCCTTAAATTTAGCTATGTTTTACTCCAAGCACCATCCAAACAACTAGACCTAATTTACAACACTCTGGGTTCATGCAGCAAACAAATTCCAGAAATTTCCCTTTCTAACACTGCACATGATTAAAAATTTATCCAACTAATACATACAAAAATAAAACACGAAGCATGACCGACATCTGCCGTCACATAATTTGAAAATAAAAATATAAAAAAAACAATCACACTATTTACATAGCCTCTGGGCGCATTCTGATTTCATTTTAACTGCGAGGCTTTTGATTTCACCCGTTGACGATATGTCTCAACCAATCCATGTAATATTCACGGAATAAAATTATTACCAACTCATATATAACTTTGATTTGCCGCTTCTACCGGCGTATTATGCTTGTATCAAATTTTCGAGCTTTACTCATCGTCAGTGCTACAAGCACATTACATATCTGAATTGGTTTACAATTTTATGCGTGTACCTTAGTACAACACAGCAGAGATTCTTCGTTTCGCCCTTCTACATTCCAAGGAAATGCAATTGTATGTTGTTGTTATTGTTGTTGTTCTTATTGCTGTTGTTGTTGTCACTGTTGTTCTAAAATCCAAAATCCTCAATTAAACACAACACGGGGGTGGGGAAAGAGTGTTGTCAAACCCCCGTTGTTTTCGTTAGCGGTTCTTATCAGTTCGTACAACAACAAAAATGACAGTCAATTCAGAGGCGTAGCTGGGGGGGGGGGGGGGGTACGGTGGTACATATGTCCCCGGGCGCCATACTAGTGGGGGCACCAAAATGGGCTTTGAAATAGGTTGTAACGGGTAATGGTGATTTTATTGATGAAAATAATGGGTTTCAGAGTTGAGGGGGGGGGGATGAATATTGTCCCCGGGCGCCAAACACTCCGCATTGGACCTGCATTTCACATCTGGTACGTTGCCCCTTGTCATTCCTTTAGACCAGATTCATCATACTTCTCTTAGGAATCAATACTATCGTTACAGATAAAATGTAGAAAAGTCCATTTCAAATTATCTAAAGGAGGGGATGTTAGAGTTGAAATGTATAGGTAAGATATTATCACCCCCCCCACCCCTGACCCCGAGACGTGTTATAGTTCTTCTCCCATATATGTCTCTCTACATCAAAATCGGATTTTGTTTGGGTAGCATTGCCAATCTAATACCACGCACCCCAATTCAAACGTGTTTCATTAAATTATTTTAAAATAATTATATACTGCATGACGGGAACGTTTGTATATTCCAAAATGTTTAAACTTAATGTAAAAAAAGGTAAAACCCAATCGATATTTTTTTTGGGTTAAATAAGGCATCTCTGACACAATTAGAGCACAACCGTATATTAATGTAATATCTCAAATAAATCTGCCCCACCCGTAGTACATGGACACCGGTGACATTTTTATCCTTTTTCTTGTACGTTTGTTTCTCACTACTTAATGTTCAGTTGTCTCCGAATTATATCTTGTTTAAAAAGACATTCAAAGTTTAAGCTCATGTTATAGTGTATCCAGATTTTTGTGTGTGAGAGGATTGACTGTAAATAAAACACCGTGCAATGGGTCACAGATTTCACATGCGTGCGATCATTGGGAGTCAGAACACATTTTAATTTTAATATATATTCATATAAATTTGTTTCTCTGTACTGAACTTTCCACTGTGTCCTAATGATACTAAATCATATCTCGTTCTAAAGTACCTTCAGAGATGAACTCATAGTGAAGTTCTTTTTATAGGTTCTCCGGCATTTCTTTGAGAGGCTGAACTGTAAACAAAGTAATGTACAATGGAACAAATATTTCACTTCCGGGTTATCACCAAGGCCGTATTACTTACAATGCCCTGTCGCCAAAACACAAACCGACCATAAGCTCGTATTCTAAAGAATAAACAATGCACTTCAAATTTATATCATTAATGCATAAACCTTATCTAACTGTATCACCACCAAAGGGACACATGAAAAGAAATGTTTAAATATTAAATTGCATGCCACACCTATATTAACTTTATACATGAAGTCTTTTTAAATTTTCTTGCAATCAAGACAGTTGTCATAAAGTGTTTAATGCTGGTGTTTACGTGGGTTATATGTGTGTGATTAGGATTTTTAAAGTAGCTTTAAAAAAATTCAGACATAACGCTATGATGTCTGCAGTGTGACAGTTTATAGTGATGTCTAGTACTGGGGCATCATGCCGCATACATGTAGCCTTGTGTCCCACCCAGTCCCATTATCCTGACACCAGGCCGACCAGTTCTAACACTAGCCGCTTTATGCCGAGCGCCAAGCGAGGCAGTTGTTAGTACAATTTTTGTAAGTCACTGGTATGATTCAGCCGGGGATTGAACCCACGACCTCACGCTTCCGAGGCGGACGCTTTGACCACTAGGCCATTGGAGCGGTGTTCTCATGGTGTAAATTTTTACCCAAGTACTCCTGTGATTCCAAAACTAAATTTGCAATATCTTCCTTAATTGTATCAATTTTCAATGCAGAAATACCTAATTGTAATACAAGATGAGGCCTGTCTGAAATGTTTGAAATTTAAAACGGTAAATTCAATTTCAGTGGAAATTTAAAAGAAAAACACATGTAAATTTAGAAAATAATGTTTAACGAAAAATGTAATTTTCATACAAGTTATAAAATTTAATTTGATAAATTTTAAAGTTGACTATTGATGGTATTTAAAATAAATGGTAGTTTGGGTATCTACAACTGATAGCATTGTTCCCAGCGGTAGCAAGACAGCTCACAGTGATTTTGGGCAGAAAATTGCAATATATCCTTCCTGATACATTTAGGTGTACACGCTAAAGAAACATTGACAGGTGCTATGTTCCACATTTATTGTGCCATGCAGTTATTTGCATAAATAATGGTGCACTCAGATTTAAAGTTTTGATGTGACCGCTACCATGTTTTAATGCAAAAATGCATTTTAGTGTCGATCTCCACAAAAGGCGACAATGTAATAGGAAAATGAAGTTCCAGGGAGATGGTACTGATCTCTCTCTCTCTCTCTCTCTCTCTCTCTCTCTCTCTCTCTCTCTCTCTCTCTCTCTCTCTCTCTCTCTCTCTCTCTCTCTCTCAGACCTAGGCCATACCTTGGTCACGTATGGCAGTACACTGCAAATGTCTTTATGAAACCTTGCAATCACCTTTACGTGCATAATGTGCAAAGCATCGCACGAAGCCAAAGTACCAGGCTAAACCTACAGGACAAAATGTAAAGATTATTTGACATCGGCGATACAACGAGCGTGCTGTACAGTTATATAATCAAATAATTCATTATTACCATTTATTTTAAATACCATCAATAATCAGAGAGAGAGAGAGAGAGAGAGAGAGAGAGAGAGAGAGAGAGAGAGAGAGAGAGAGAGAGAGAGATCAGTAGTGTATACATATTTATATATTTTGTCTTTTTATGATCAAAATATATGGTAAAACAAACACGAAGGCCGTATTTGCAAAATGAGATAATCTCGAGACAATATTTGCAATAGCAGTAAATTTTACTGTGTTTAAAAGGTAAAAAATAACATCAGTCGAGGTGCTTTGTATAATCGATACTAAAGTGAAATGTTTGTTTGTTTTGTTGGGTTTTTTTATTGTTTAACGCAATTTTCAGCACAAGACAGACTATGCATGGCGGCCAGTATTAATGGTGGAGGAAGAACCTGGAAAGAACCACCGACCCACGAGTAGTACTGGCAAGCTTTCTCACATACCCACATTGGCCGAATCCGAGACTCGAACTCGCGGAGACAGAGGTGAGATGGCATTGATCAGTAACGGACATCGCATTAGACCACTCTGCCACTAAAGTGAAATGTAAAAAAAAAGGAAGTTCTACGTCCTCGAAAGTAGCATCAGATTTCTACGTCCATGGCGTTTGCAATCTTTCCGCCCTACAATTGTAGGAATATTTACTGAATATATGGTAAAACAAACACGAAGGCCGTGTTTGCTAAATGAGATAATCTCGAGACAATATTTGCAATTGCAGTAAATTGTACCTTTGTTTAAAAGGTAGAACATAACGTCAGTCGAGGTGCTTTGTATAATCGATGTTAAAGTGCAATTTTAAAATAAGGGAAGTTCTACGTCCTCGAAAGTAGTATCAGTCTGATTTCAGATTTCTACGTCCATCGCGTTAGCAATCTTTCCGCCCCACAATTGTAGGAATACTTACTGATTCTATCAAAAGTGCTTTCATGGTGTCTTCTTAAACATTGCTTTCGCTGTCATTAAAAGATAATGAAGGACTAATATTGAATTTGTTTTCGATAAAGTTGACCAACGTTTAAGTGTTCATGATAGTGATGATTCTTGCGATATTCTGCACAAACGTTGTGTCTGGAATGGTTCCATATGCAATTGTCTTGATTTCATAGCAACTTTCCTATATAGAGGCTATAGAAACAATTCTTAGAAGGTGCTCTATGCTCTACCAGATTTGTGTCTAGTTACCTTTTAAGTAGTGTAGTATTCATTGTATGCAGGGAAAAACCTATAAACACTTTTTATGTCTTTGCTTCCCCAGGGCTGGATTAGGTCAAACTATATGTCTTTCCAAAATTTCAAAGTGACCTTGATATTACTAGAATAGGCAGTAAAGTAAACGTTTATTTGTCTATTTACTCAAAGTGTGTGTGTGTGTGTGTGTGTGTGTGTGTGTGTGTGTGTGTGTGCTGTTGTTTTGTTTTAGTAAGTGATGGGACACCGGAACTTCGTTACCCAATATTCGGCCCAGTTCCCCGCAAAACCGGTTTCAGATTAGATGGGTAGATGTGTTTTCAACTTGATCTGTGCCAGCTGTTAGAACTTGGAAGGCATGTTCCTTATGCTATGGTACCACACAGATTTGTTCTGTATGATTTATTTAGTTACGATATGGGTTTCGTTCAGCTAGATAGACTTACGAATGAGTCTTATCATCAGGTAAGGCTACTATTACTAACATATAAACACAACTTTCAAAAAACGATATTCTCTCCGAACACGCCCTATATCAGGCCAAATATAGCAGGTCGTCTTTGCCTGAGCGCCTTTACGATTCATAAAAAGATCTCATTGCACAACTCCGACATATGTATCTTTCAAATCAAGGTACCAGCTGTAAAGTATACGACATAAGTATCTTTCAAAATCAAGATGCCTTCCCAATTATTACATTGGCCTTTAAGACCAACATATATTAGACGCATATAGTCCCTCTTGATTTCACTTTACTGTCATTTCCATTGTTTAACTAGTACTTTATTCCTGGAAAAAAGATATATAAATGATGAAATGCATTTGGATAAGACCCTTCAGCAAGTATGAAGAAAAAGAACGTTACAGATAATACACCTGTAAGACAGTTGAGCGCCTGACACGAATATGTATATCTATATCTTGACTACCAATCTTAGAGACGGAGCGCGATTGCAAGATACGACTTGGGTTGCAATATGGTGAGTATGTACCTTTATCAATAGACAAATGTTAAGAATAATGTACTGTTAAAAAGTAAATTAGAAAACTAATTAGTAAATTTAGTAATGGTTGCGTGGTTAGTCTTAATCATGACTGTATAAATCGCCGAATGCAAACTGCATTAACCAGGCACCCTTGCTGCTCATGAGGTTCTGAAAACAAGAGTTGTTTTGCACTGTTGAATGACCTATACCAGTAGAGGACTTAAAGTTTTCGGATGTAATTAAAACATGCATTGGTAATTAAAAAAAACCAGTATTAAATAACTATTTTTCCAGTTGATTACTAAACGAGTCACTCTAGAAAGAAATGACGATATAGAGACAGTGTGCGTGCATGTGTACATTGAGAGAGAGAGAGAGAGAGAGAGAGAGAGAGAGAGAGTTATGATTTTGTTTGAATGTATATGTATGTATGTATGTATGTATGTATGTATGTATGTATGTATGTATGTATGTATGTATGTATGTATATATGTATGTATGTATGTATTATGTATGTGTGTGTGTATGTGTGTGTGTGTAGAGAGAGAGAGAGAGAGAGAGAGAGAGAGAGAGAGAGAGAGAGAGAGAGAGAGAGACTGGATTAATCAATAGCAAATACATGATAAATCTACTTGTCGTTCTATGATATAAAAACGTAAAAACAAAAAACGACATCGAGTTTCCTAAAGGAGATAATCTCGAATAGTAGAGGGACAAAATTTAAAATAGCAGTAAAATTCAGTGTTTGAAAAAGTAGAAAATATCAGCACATGTGTCTAGTAACCTAAAAAGTAAAACGGTTAAATTTTAACGTGCCGTTTATGGGAACTGTCTGAATTCTCGAATTTTAACATCCGTCTAATTTCAGACTTTTACATCCATGACATTTGCAAGAAAACCCCACCCCACCAAATGTACTACAAAAAATGTTAGCTTAAACATTTTTTCTTAATTTAATACCGTTTTCATTTTTTGTTTGAATCATATTTTTAATCTAATTACCGAAGGAAACATACATTAACCTGGTACCCTGGTCACCCATGATGTTCCACATCCGATGCTAGGCACACAACATTGAATGGCCGATACTAGAGGAAGACTTGATTTCGGACTTATGACCAAAATGCCTTGGAAATATAGAAACATCATGAAATCAGTTATTTATATGTGTGTCGTCAACGGCTGTTTAATTATATTAGTCATGCCTTTAGCAATTAAAGATGTCCGGAGTGTTTGCTTAAAGTGTTACTATGTAGTAATGTCAGTTGTAGCCATTATGTGCAAGATGGGGAGGTGGGCACTGAGAGATTGCGAGAGTGTGTGGTTGTGCTTATTGCTCGTGTTGGAAAGACCTAATTTCAATTCAAGTTTGATTGAGTTTGTTCGACCAATGTTTTAGACAAGATTTCTACATTTTATAATGAACCGATTATTATTCGGACCTGTATTTTAGAATGCACTAATGAAACAGATAACCTGGTTGGGTGAGTTAGATAGAAGAGTGCATGTCTGAACTCGTGTGCGGTGCATCAAAGGAGAACCACGGGTACCTGGCTTACTATATGTGACTTAATGTGAAGATTATTTGACCTCGGTGATAACACGCATTGGTTGTATAGCTCAATAAGCGAGTCGTTACAGAAAATGAATGACGACATACATAGAGTGCGCTCGCATGTGTATAGTGCGAATGAGACAGTTGCATCGAGTAAATCAGTGGTACACTAAAGGAGATGATGTCGAATTGTTCAGAAACAAAATTTGCAATACAAGTAAAATTTAAAGTGTTTAAAAAGAAAAAAGAAACAACACTAGAGGTGTTCAGTATCTTAGATAATAAAATGAAATTGTATAATACCGTTGATGAGGAACGTTCTGAGTTCTTGAATTTAATTATCAGTCCGATTTCGATTTCTACGTCCATGGTATAAGCATTACGTATCCCCATCAATAGGTTTTCCCATCATTACGTATCCCCGTCATTACGTATCCCCAGCGGCGTCGCTAGGGTTGGTGTCACCCAGTGCGGTAAACTCATGGTGTCACCCCTCCAGACTTCCACCATGGATTTCTTCTTCTTAAAATAAGTCCACAGTATAAAAATGACAAGAACAAAAACAAATTAATTGAAGGTCAGAAGGTAAAAGTATTTAAGAACTGTAACAATAGTTATTTTTTTTACTTTAAACTTACTTTATTTAAAATTTTCCTTTTCGTGTCACTCCTCTGAGATGGTGTCACCCGGTGCGGTCCGCACCCCCCGCACTCCCCTAGCGACGCCACTGCGTATTCCCATCATAATTTGGTTGGAATATTTGCCGATTCTATCAAAAGTACTTTCAGGGTGGCATCTCAAGCAATGATGTAGCTGCCACTGTAAGCATACGGAAAACCGATATTTAAATTGGTCTCAGGATAGTTCAGCCACGTTTAATTATTCTCGGCATGGATGATTCATATGATATTCTACACAAGAATGTTGTCCAGAGTGGCTCCCCTTGTAATGGTGTTAATTTCATAATGTCTTCTTTGTAACGGCAGTGCCAATTTTTTTTTCTTGTAGAAAAATGTCTTTGTAGGAACAATTCTTAGAACGCGTTCTATCATATGTGTTGTAACCGCTCCGGTGGCCTATTGGTTAGATCGTCCGCCACGGCTGCGAGGGGGTCGTGGGTTCGATCCCCGGCCGAGACATACCAAAGACTTACAAAAATGGTACTAACAGCTGTCTCGCTTGACGCTCAGCATTTAGAGGTTAGTGTTAGGAGTGGTCGGCCTGGTGTCAGGATAACGTGACTGGGTGGAACATCATGATACGTGTCTGCAGCATGATGCCCCAGTGCCAGACATTTCTATAAACTGCCTCATTGCAGACATCGTAGCGATATGACTGATTTTTTTTAAAGCTACGATAAAAATCCTAATAAAAAAACAGCACATTTTTATCTAAAGTAATTCCTTTTTCAGTGGCGTAGCTTCCTTTGTATTCATGTTGTAACCTAATTTTTTGTTCTTCTTAAGACCGGCCGAGACAGTTTTGATTAAAATTAGTCTGAACTATTTTTCATTCATGCAATGCCAATAAGTGTTCTGAGTTTCCTTCCCAGGAACACTGGTTTGGGATTGACTATAGAAACGACGTTTTCGACTTCTTCACTAGCCAGCTGTTTGAACTTGGTAGGAATGTTCGTTATGGTATCCCAAACATTTATTCGGCATTGCTCCTCTAATAACGATGTGATGTTTAAAGTAGACCAGGAGGCGAACTTACAAATGATACTTATCAGGCAATTAAGAATCGCTATTATTACTAATTAACCATCATACACTTACTTTCTCTCTAAAACTGCCTTATTTTATCATTGGAAATAGGTAATCCTAGCATGCATACCTTTCTTACCAAGGATGCAAGTGTACCATCTAATCTTCCGAAACCACTCAAACTATAAAGACATTTAAACGTTTCAAATTCTACTAATTTCTACTAAACAGCTGGAGATAATCTGACATGAGTGTCTTTGCACAAAGGCAACTGCTTTATTGCTACAGCATTTTTACACCGATATATTCTACATGTACGATATTAGTCTCTTGCTTTTATTACAATTTAATTTCTTTAGTGTAAAGGATTGTATGCTTGAAATAAAATATGTTAGCCTGAAAAGGGTTTGCTTAAAATAAAAATATAATATACTGCAAAGGAGAATGATATGGTTGTCGCAATGTCACAGTACTAAGGTTGGCCCCGATCAAAATATATGTTCATATATAGTCTCGACATTTGCTTGTCGGTATTGAAGTTTCCTGTTCGAATACCAATAACTCATATTCATATGTTAATGTAAAGACCCTTAGAGGAGTAACTCATCGCGAAGTTCTTTTTTGAAACCAGAGCCCTTTCATTTCAACTTATTTGCGACCCATTTTAGTAAATGTATTGTATGTGCATGCCGCACCAATTTCATCTTTACTCAAGTAGTTTTTCTGATTTTCATAGAAAACGAGATGTGTTGTTGTTGTTGTTGTTGTAGGGTTTAACGCCATTTTTCAGCACACGATAGCTATACATGGCGGCCAGTATTATTGGTGGAGGAAAAACCCGGGAAAACCCCCGGAAAAAAACCACCGACCCACGAGAAGCTACTGGCAAGATTTCTCATATAACTACTGTACATTAGCCGAATATTAGACTCGAACCCAAGCAGACAGAGGTGAGATGGCAGTGATCCGTAACGGAAAGCGTTTTAGGCCACTCGGCCACCCAACGAGGTATGTAACAACTGACAAAAAGCGCACTGTGTTCGTCGTCTACTGAATGCAAGTTATGGGCCGATTGTTTTTGTTTTCTTTATACGCCATAGCTACATTTGTAAAGTCTTCCTTACTTATGATTTTGATTGTAATAAAGTCATACGTGTACTACAAGAGGATTTCTATCCAAATATATGCTGAAAGGTTAACGTTAATACATTATCATTTTAATTTACAGAAATATATTTTAATATGAAATTAAATTTTTATGTACATCTCGAAAATGAAACAGAGAAAGTTTAGGCAGAAAACTACCTAATGAATGATATTTAGAATAAAATGTTAGCTTGGATCTAGTGACAGCATGGGCGAGGGGGGTAGCTGGTTAAAAATGATCTGTTTTGAACAATTCTTGTCTAATGTTTAGCGTTAGGTAATAACTATTTTTAGAAATGTTTACATAATACGTGTAAAGGTCCTATAGAACGGGATATCCGTTTTTGTCACATCGCCGTTATTATTGAAGCCATAACTACCAATAGAAAGAAGTACATTTTGTATTATGCTTGTGTTACGAGTATATGCTCTAAAAATAAGTAACAAAAGCATGAAGACGACAAGCTTATAAATTTTAACAAATAATTTAATTCATTAGACTACAAAGTAAACAAAATAAGAAAAAAGAAGAACTTACGATATTACTAATTAAATCAACATTGTAATCCAAGAAATAAAAAAAACAAGTCGTATCAATGAAAAGATCTATGTGAATCACGATCCAATCCCGACGAAAATCCAAAATGGGAGGCGATGACATATGCAATAGCGTTGTACTGATGTTTCAACAGTCTCTTGTTGAAAATCAAATTTTATTAATTCTAGTTTTTGAATTTCGTATAAATTGCGGTCAATACTTTTGTCCAAGAACCAATTCAGAGCACAATTGTATTTCCAGGCAAAACATTCTTTTGAAATTCAACAATTTGGAGAAAAAAAAACTTCATCCCCAAACTGGACACAACAGAAAACTAATGTTAAGGCTCGACTTATACAATTCGAATCATAACATCAGTTATAAGACTAACTAAATTACAAAACAGATAATTGGATGGGGGTCAAGAGTTAATGTAAAAAAAAATGCATGTTTGTTGATCAATTGACACGTGTTTTATATCACGTAGTCCTGGAATGCCCTTAACTCAGCTTAATATTTCTTACTCTGAGAAAGATAATTAGAAAAAAAAAATAGTTGTTTACTAAACCTGTCACCGATTTTAAGGTCTACAACTAGATACAATGTTTCTGTTATAAGGTAATAATATCAATGAAATAAATAGAACAAATGAATCAAATCAAACTGAACTTAACTAAGTTCTGAAAAAAACTCGAGTCAAGTAAACAATGTTACGTTACAATAACATGTATTGTAATACATATTTAAAACTAAGAGACAAATAATTAAATTAAATATACACAACACTTGCTTTGGTTTTTTTTGTTGTCTTGCGCCGAAGATAAACAGACCTGTGGAAAGTTCACGTCATTCCTTTCACCTACAATACGTTTGCCATTTTTCAATCTCTGAAAGTTTAAAATGACTCAGTAGACAACTTATATAAGCTCTTCTATAAAGTCTTCATCTCCATTATCTTAATACGTACCACATACCCCTGTGTTTATAAACTATTACAGAAAGTCATAAAAACAGATACGTATTAGTCGGGGCCCCGAGTGGCCGAGTGGTCTAAAGCGCTTTCCGTTACGGATCACAGCCGTCTCACCTGTCTTCGTGGGTTCGAGTCTAAGATTCGGCTAATGTAGTTATGTGAGAAAGCTTGTCAGTAGCTTCTCGTGGATCGGTTGTTCTTTTAGGGGGTTTCCCTGGGTTCTTCCTCCACCAGTAATACTTCCACGGGAAGGCTTCCACATGGAAATATCTTAAATAGGCTCAGAGAGAATCTTATTCCCTGAAGATAAATTGGGTCAAGCATTTTCAAATATGACTTCCTAGCTGAACCATACACATCGCAACCATAGTAAAGTTTGGAAACCGAATAAATGTTCTATAAAAATTGAGGATTACATTTTGTTCATCAGCACCCAGTCAGTGGGTGCAACTACGTTGAGTAGATCTAACGATTTCAAGCATTTAGCTTTCAAATGCTTGAAAAGTCAGTTTTCTGTCGAAGATAATACCCCAAAACTTTGTTTCTTCAACAACTGGAATAAGTGTTCTATTGAGCGTGAGTTTAGGGTCATCATGATGTCTTAGCAACTGACAGAAATGCTTGCATACTATTTTCAATTGTGAAAATTTGAAACCGTTAGTACTGGCCCAAGTTTGGATTTTGTTGATATTTTGTTGTAGTTGTCTTTCAGTTGTATGCACGAGCTTTCATCTATAACATATTAGAAAATCATCAACGTATAGTGAGCAATCCACACTGGGAACAAAACACTTGGTGATGCTATTGATTTGGATATTAAATAGCGTCACAGATAAAATACTGCCCTTGGACAGGCCCATCTCTTGCTCGTGCATCTGAGAGTTTAGAGCCTACTCGTACTTTGAATTCTTTGTCTGAGAGAAAACTTGATATGAAAGAGGGCAGAGGGCCTATTAGATCCAGATCGTGCAGGTCATTTAGTATCCCGTACTTCCATGTTGTGTCATAGGCCTTTTCTATAAAAATAAAAAAAAACTGCTACTAAATGTTCCTACTTGATCAATCCATCGCGAATAAATGTTTCCAGTCTAACCAGATGATCGATGGTTCTACGACCAAAACGGGAGCCACTTTGGAAAGAAGAAATTAAATTGTTACTATCCAAGTACCATACTAGCCGAGTATTAATCATTCGTTCCATTGTTTTGCACACACAGCTTGTCAGCGCAACGGGTCGATGGTTGTTAGGATCTTAAATATCTTTACCTGGTTTGGGAACTGGTATTTCTGTTGCTTCTTTCCAATTCTTAGGTACAATACCAGCAATCCATAAATCATTAAAGATTTTCAGAATAGATGTTAGTGATGATTCTTGGAGGTGTTTCAAGAACTGGTAATGTACTTCATCAGGCTAAGCGGATGTATCATAGGTCTTGTCTAAAGTCTCTCTAGGCTCCAATATTGAAAACAGCTGGTTATACCTTTCAGAGTTGTTGGATGTGAATTTTAAATGTGACTATTCTTTTTGATCTTCGGATGGCTTCTGAATAATTAGATGATGGGGAATTTTTAGAGAAACTGTCTGCAAGAATATTTGATATGTCACGTTTCGAACTAAAATTATTATTGTCTGTTTTCAGGTGTCGGAGGGAATTGGTTTTTCTCATTTCATTTATCTTTTTAATAGTGTCCTACATATTTTTAATTGTGTAACGAGAGTTTAAGGAAGAAATATATTTTTTCCATGATGCACGTTGACTTTCTTTTTTTTTGCGGCGAGCTAAGCCCGGATAATAAAATATTTGCTTAAATTTTCGTGCGATGGACGATTGTTTAATTTTTTTATACTTCTCGGCGTTGTCTAATGGTTTCTTTACATTCCTTGGTTAACAAATATGTTTTTTTGTGTCTGTTTGGTAAGTTCTTTGGAATAAATTCTTTTGTAATCTCGATTAGAATGGAATTATGATGCTGCATATGCTTAATAAAGTTGAATACTGTATCCTCATTTTTTAAAAATATCAATATCTGATCATTTTGTGTCCCACACATATTATTTTATCAGTACCCAATCGGTTTGTTTCCGTCACGTATTATTTTCTTTTCAAAATAAGATCGCTCTGTCTTATATTAATGACTGGTTTTGCTCCTATATTATTTCAAAAATCAGTGGGAGAAAAACTGTCGCCACTATGGTGTAGAGGAAGCAGTCAAGAAAATAGAATGTTACTACTTCACTTGCCAAATATTTACTTATATCAAAGTATAACAAAACGATAATATCAATTATATACTCACTAGAAAAACTACTGGGAAATGCATACGAACGAGCAATAAAAATATTGTTCTCAAAATGATAAAGTTTTGCTTTTAATTTTATTATCCACTTAACGCCTTATGATTATAAATGCATTAGTCCTATGACTTTTTTTATGGTACTGTATTGGCTAAAAACACCAGGTGATGAGCCCAAGTGCGCGGATTTAACACCCAGCGCTTACTCCATCAAGTCGTTTTCCCGCAAATCTCGCGGAGGAGGAATTGCTGTTATCACTAAGAATATCATGATAAAATGCCTTAAGTACAACACAACCTTCAATTATAGCCACACATCGTTCGAACTAGCCCAACAACACTCACGCTGGAACAAATATCAGTCCATTTGTTTTGGTCTCTACTGCCGTCCTCCAAGTAGAAAAAAAACAAAACAAGCTGACTGAATCTCTCTTGTTGGAGCAGTCTCCGAATCTTTTGGAGTATGGAAATTTGACAGGTGACAACCTAATTATTCTTGTTTATTTCAACTTTCACTTTTACTGTCCTTAAAACCCATACACGTCCAAACTCATAGATTCCATTCATATTTTCAACCTTAAACAGTCAGTTAACCAACCCACCCATAAACGTGGTCACATTTTAGACTGGTTTCATCATAGACCTGGTGATAATATTCTGCAATCCACCATTGTGTCCCATGAACGTGCATCATATCACCCCTGCATTATATGCCATCTCGACGTATCAGTCTCTAACCCTCCAACTTTATTTGCTACTAAGAGAAACCTCCGTATGATAAATAGAACCAAATTAATGCATGACATCCAAGAAAACCTAGCAAATTACTTACATCCTACAGCAAAACAACTCAATAAATGCCTGCGTTCATTGCTTGATAAACATGCCCCAACCACCAAATGCAGAGTATCAATAAAAAAGTGTTCTCCTTGGTATAGCAGTGTTAGGGACCAGCTTCGTGCTGCTTAAAGACATCGCCGTAAAGCAGAATGGCTTTGGCTTTCCACAAGACCCACTATTCATAATCAAATCTATGAAGCCGCTAAGAAGAACGTAACAAACATAGTTCGTTTAGCCAAATTATCCCACTACAGTACTAAGATCATGGAGAGTTCCAGCTGCAACGAGCTCTTCGAGATAACTAACAAACTAATGTCAAGGAACAAATGTACACCACTTCCAACTCCCTCCTCTCCGGCAGAGCTTCCAGATCTATTTGCAAATTGCTTCCGTGACAAAGTACAAACCACTTGACAACACAATTTCAATTGACTCATCACCATGGAGTTATAATACAGAATTTCAGCGACAACAATTAGGAACATTTGAACCAGTCTCTATGGATTTAGTACAAACAATCGTGATGAAGAGTTCACCAAAGTCAGGTGAACGTGATCCAATTCCAACATCAATGCTGCTTGAGTGTTTAAACCCAATATTGCCTTCACTAACTGATGTTATTAATACAACTTTTAAAAACTGCCATCGTAAAACCTCTGGTGAAGAAACGAATACTTGACCATAACGATTTAAACAACTACCGCCCAGTTTCTAATCTCCCGTTCATATAACAAAACTTAGAAAAAGTCGTTCTAACCCAACTTGTATCTCATCAGAATTCAAACAGTCTTTGTAGCAATGTACAGTCTGCATATCGCCTTTGCCACAGTAATCAAACTACTCTTCTGAAAGTATTTAATGACATTCTCTCTGCTATGGATAATTGAAAGATTACAGTCATCAGCCTCCTTGATATGTCTGCAGCATTTGACAAAATATACCATGATATATTACTTCGCCGTGTCCAACATGAGTTTGTCATTGAAAATATAGCCTTAGAGTGGTTAAAGTCCTACATAGTCTACAGGACTCAAATTGTATCTGCGAATGTTATACATTCCAGCTCAGTTGATTTATGTTGTGGTGTTCCACAAGGGTCTGTTCTTGGACCTGTTCCCTTCATTATATACACTAATACTCAGCCGTTCTCAAGTGTCATATTTCATCACTCAGTGTTTCACCTATTGTACGCTGATGACACCCAAATATACAAGTCTAGCCACCCAACTGAAGTTGATGCTACCATTCCAAGGAGTAGAGAGGTGCATTTCTGATGTAACAAGCTGCAGATGAATGATGATACAACTGAGGCCATTCTGATCACAACACAAAGGCTATCTCATTCACATCCTTTACCTCAGACAATTAATATCAGCAACACAAACATTAAATTCACACAGTCACTACGAAACTTAGGTGTTACTATAGACAGTACTCTCATATTGCACCAATATGTCACGAATATATGCAAGGCTGCATATCTTGAGCTGAGACGCATCAGTTCCATTCCCAGATATCTTTCAGTTGATGCCACTAAAACACTTGTGTTTTCAGTAGTACTTTCAAGACTGGACTATTGTAACTCAATTCTGTCTGGCTCGTCACAATATCTACTCCAGAAACTTCACAATGTTCAAAACACAGCTGCTCGGATCATCTTTAGAGTACCTCGATCAGAACACACCTCACCACTGCTATGCACCACCTCACCACTGCTATGCACCTTATACTGGCTATCCATTTGATCCAGAATCAAACACAACATTTGTTCTCTGTGCTATGTTTCACCGGTAGACTCCAGTCCAACATAACTATTCGGCCTCACCCATGTGTATACATCAGCAAGATCATTACGCTCCTTTTCTGACAATCGTATACTCATTGTTCCCACTATGTACACGAAGTCATATGGACAACGTCATTTTGCAAAGACCAGTTCTAAACATAAATCAATTAACAGAATAGTCAACAAACCGATCAATTACTGCACTAATGAATCAGTCGGGTCGCTTTTATGCAAACTAGTTTATTGGTCCTTGATGGAAAGAGAGATAGAATAAAATCGTAACACATTTATTACTAGTTGCAGTTTCGTGACTTATAAATAATTTATGCGGTTTTGAATTAGCAAAACACGCAGCTGAATTTAATGTATTGCGGAATACATACATACAAACACACTCACGCTTGCACCTACTCACCCACCCATGCATACCCACGCACGCACCCGCCCACCCAGATGCATACATATATATTTCGTACTTGGAGAGACATTAAATACTAACAAAACAGATGAATATTGACCAAATCAGTGAGAGAATAGAATCGACAGATTTAGATGAAGTATCCTTATTATAATGCTTGAAAGTCAGATCAATATTCCTGTGTAAAGGAACGTTTTAGACAATAACATGTCATGCAAAGCAATGTAGGGGCTATGTACAAACGTTTCAAATGACGAAATATAGGATATTAAAATTATGACGCAGACGGCTGGTGCTAGAAGTATCTTTGTAATTACTGTTGATATTTTTCAAAATTAGCTCCGACAAAAGGCAAGAAATACCCACAATGCTTAAAGTGCCATGTTCTATGCATGTTTTATTAATATATGCGTGTCTGTAAAACATATGTAAAACATTTTCAATCATGTACAAAATACGCAACCCTTAGAGGTAAAAGTCATAACGGAAAATTTGTCTCCTATTTCTACTTGGTACACGTGACATTCTTGAGTGGACTTCCCAACCATCACGTGGATATTATGATCTAATTACACCTGAGATTGCTGACAATTGCGGAATACTGTATCTTGCTTCTTAGTAAGTACATAATCTTCATACGTTCCTTCCCATGATGCACCGCGTACCATTAGTCTGGCTCCCTATTTTGTAAGATTACTGCAATGTACTCCGTTAGATGACTAATTTAGTGGGAGGGGGTAAGTTTGTGGAGGCGTGCCTAACTTTTAAACATAATTATTACCGGCCCTCAAATAACTTGAAAATAATAAGTTTTTCTTTGATTTACAGAAGAAAGAAATATTCGCGTTCGACAGAAAATGTAAGTTCCCACCTTATGAAAATCGAACAGTATGTGCCAAACTAATTGGAAGGCACATGCCCTACTTAAAGGCTTTCTAATTTAGGCCAAATACAAGCGAACTCGTCTGTAGTGCTAAACTTGATTCTAAGATAATACGGTCTATTCTAATTTGAACAGATTATATAAATTGTATTAGTTCATTTTGTTAGAACCTCATAAACTCTCATTCAGTTGTCATGAAGGTTAAAATAAGAATCAAGATAATTCCGTCTAATGAAGTGGTCCAATTTTAACCAGCCCCTCCCCCTCCCCGGTTTACTTAAAAACAATAAATGTTATGATAGTAACATGGTGTGTTTGTTTTGACTCTTGCACGTCATCAATTGTATTAACCTTTTAAAAATACAGCATATGCACGGATGCGTGTAGGCGGGTATGACTGTAGGTAGGTATTGATAGACGAATCGAATGTTGATAATATGGTGTTATTATTATTATTATTTCTTTCTAACTTCAGAGTTTCTTCTCGTGTCCTATCGTGGCGGCAATAGATTTTGGTACAACCTACTCTGGTTGGGCGTATTCTACCAAGAATGAATTCAAAAGTAGTCCCCTTATGATCCACACACGACATTGGCAAGGCGGGGATCATATTTCCATTAAGGTAGATTTCGACTTATAATCCACCAGCTTTTTAAATGATAACAAATTGGGGCTTTCTGTGTTGTTGGGTGCTTGCTTTCATTAGCGTGTGCGTAATGGCGATATATAGAGTCCATATAATGCATATACTCAAAAAGTATAAATCACGTTAAATGTCGAGATACGATGATATTGCGCGGAGTGTAATAAAACCACACACACACGCGCACGTGGTGTGTACACAGTATGGCCAATCGTTAATTTGTAATAATAATAATAATAATAAGAATAATAATAATAATAATAATAATAATTAATAATAATAATAATAATAATAATAATAATAATAATAAATGTTTTTTTCTTAAAATTAATAATAAAGGGCAATATAATTCAATTAGTAGCATAAAATACAGGAAACAAGGTGTCTCTACAGAGCCCGAGAAACATAGTCTTCATATATGGACATACATCACAATTAATTTTACTAAATGTTCTCTACATATATTTCTCAGTACTGATCTGTGTGACAATCAATACTAATCATATGTTAAGCTAAAGTACATCCAAAGATGACTTCACAGTGAAGTTCTTATCAGGGGTTGATAGGCATTTTTTTGAGCTGCTGCACTGTTAAAAGAGCACCATGTAAACAGAACACAGTATTCCCATCCGGATCATCACCAATGCCTTATTACTCAATGTGCACTGTCGCCCAAATACAGGCAGACAACCACTATCTCAGCTCTTATGCTCATGAATAAACAATTACCTTTATATCCCTACCAAAAATGCATCATTATAACTCTTCTATCACCACCAAAATGAGAGAGGAGTTTTTTTTTTTCTAAAAAAAAGACTAGAACTACATTTATGGTGACTGCACTGGAAATAATAATTGTGGTGCAATTCCATATAAAACAAGAAAATGGAAATATGGTAACAGAAATTTTGATGAAATAGTGCCTAGGCATGTGCATATTGTGCTCCTATTCACCCAACCACCCCACTTGCGATCATATTTTTAATTTTACCGATACGGGCGGGTTAGACGTTTGGTTTTCAGCCAGCTTTTAGTTACCTTCGGTTCTGACTGTCACTGTGGGTACTCATTCCGAATTTTCACCTTCCCAATAATTCCTTATATTCATTCCTAACTGTTACTGACTGACATACACTGTCAAAATAAACAAGACAAGATTGAAAGTGAGATAACAGTTCAAGAACAGAAACGTAGGAATATTTGTGAACAAACGATATAGTTTATTAACACGCAACGCACAAAATACATTAATCATAAAACCCTCATGAATTTTCTGACTGTTTCATTCTTAATTTTTTATTAACACTTTTCCGCCGTCTGTTAGTCATTCCTTTTATTTTATTTCTTTCCTTCTTTTTTTAAAGCAAACAGCAAAACATTTTCTGCAAAGTTTTCAGCTGATATTTAAATTCGAGTACCCGTATGAATACCTCTAGTGACATTAGTTGTTTAAATGGATTGCAAAGGTATGGTGAGACCATCAGACGTTAGGTTCAATACTGCTATAAATAGCTTCAAAAACGCAAGCAATTGTTACAAATATTTCTTTAACATTAATTTTAACCTTTCACAATGACTTGTATTCACGAAATTGAGATTCTTCCACCGCATTTTACTAAAGTTGTAATATCTAGTATGGCCCTAAATTTCCCAATTTACCCGGAATGTTTTGCTAACGACCTTACCTAAAGGATGTATATAGTGTAATGATTTATGTGTAGCTGCATATGTCGTAGGTAAATAGCTTTATGATCTTGTTACATTAGGGCCCCAATACTAAAAGAAAATGCTAGCCTAGCGTCACATTATATAGAAATATACCTATATCATAAGGATCAACTGTCGCAGATAATTTGTTTGCTAGTTGCTATGTAAATAAGCTATTTAGAATTGTATGCACGAATTAAACGCCTTTCATGTGCAATAGATGCAGCAAGAGTATCCCGTGTCAGGAAATGACTGAGAAATGCAATTCACTGACAATGAACAGTGCACATCTAGGTTCCAGCGAGCCTAAGCAAATTAGACTATCGTTGATTCCTTGTCAAATGCAAACACAAAACAATGACTAGACAAACAAAAAGCACCAAGAGAGATCAAATAACAAACGTTTCTATCAATACTGGTAATGAAATTAAAGCTTAAAAATGTTTCATGTTTTGCCTAGTTGACTTCAGCTTGATTGATGGTGTGGTAAACTATTGGTATTGACCTTCAAAATGACGAGTTATATCGCAATCTGTTTGTTTATGAAAAGAAGTGTAACCGCAAATTATATACCGGTTATTTCAATTCTTCGATAACGCAAGTAATGACCATATAAATATTAACAACAGAAGCAGCTTGAAAAAAAAATCAATAAAAGTATTATTTATAAATAATTGTGTGAGTAATAAACATCAAAAATGAATTAATTAGTTCATTTAAGAAGTGGCAAATGTAAACAGATGCAGATTGTATTATGATGTTAATCCAAATTTGGGAAAGGTGCTGACTAAACCAAAGATGTGAGGATTGCTTTGAAGGACTAATAACCAGGGTTGTTATTACAATGGTCGGTGACCTAAACCAATGTGTATTAAAGACTAAAGATGTCGTACATTTCTTAAGATTATTGGCCACGCACGATTACCAGCAGCAGAAGAGAGGGTGAACCTCACAACCTTTTCAGACAAAAAATCGATTGAATGCTTAAAACAAAAAATAGAGCCTTCCTTCGAAATCTCATATTTTAACCCCCCCCCCCCCAAAAAAAATAAGTCTCCATTTAGCAAACGGAGACTTTACGATTTTTCAATCAATTTCGGTCACAACGTTGTTGTCATCACCCTCTCTGCTGCTATGGGTTAATAATTTTTGTACGAGTTCAACCGAATATTTGATCCAGTCCTTAGGATCTCACAAACAGACTAATCTCTAACACCTCTTCTTGTAGATCAATTAGATTATTGGACTGATCTGTGAATTTGAAATTAATTCTGGTTAATGAATCATTATGACACCGCATATAGACTGGATTAACCGGAGACTCAATTATTAAAAATCCTGGAGGGACTATTGGTGCAAACGAATAATGAATATATCCTTGCTGAGCTTGATTTGATCGTTCGAGATTAATTTGATAGCTTCCTTCGATAACATCGCATATTAAATTGAGCGCAATCACCGATGAAATATTCACATTGTGTGGCGCGATATGCCTACCACCACCGTCTGGGTCATTATCATGTGTCAGGATTAATACATTTTTCACTAGTTTCCTTTTCCATGCGTCGTAAATTGTTTTAAATCCAATATCAATGATGTAGTTAAGTTGTTTCTTTAGTTTTGATACGTTATATCCGGGTAGTTTAAATGTTTGAATATCTTCAACGCGGATATTATATAGATCTGCAAATATTGTTCTCGATCTGGAAGGTTTATCATCGAGTATAACTTGAATATTTCGTAAATTAAATTTTTCCATATCGTCGATGATTTTGTTACATGTTTCTACGACGCTGATAAATTCATCTCGGGTGAGAGAGCCGGATTTAAGAGATATTAACAACAGTGAAAAATCATTATCCATTGCTGTGAAATTTTTAACGATTTTAGGTTCGTTAACAAAATGATACTCCTGAAACCGATCACCCACCTTCTCAGGTCCGTATCCGATCCCAAAAAACTCTAAGGGTGGTATACCGTACTCTTTATAACTTTTTATTGGATTATCAGGTTTTATTTTGTCTGTGACATAATCAGATTTTTTAGGTTCAGGTGGTGCAACGGTTTCCTGAGGTAGATTTTCAGGCCATCCTAACACGGTTCTGATTGAGCTGTTATAGATATCTACGACGTATCCTTCTGTGCTTATCTCAATTGCGGATGATAGCGTCGGCTCATGAACCGTTATAGCGATTTTTGATTCTTTTCCAGTAATCGATTTTATTCTACGCGCGAATTCATTATTGATTTGTTCGATTTGGTATGATCCGGTTGGTATCGAAACAACGTACCAGTGTGGAGTCCCGTCTTCACGATTCTTATACGAGAACACCAAGGAATTATTCGGTTGTTGACCACCAAATGCTACCGATCTGATATTAGGCCAACTGTGATACACTCGTTGTTTTGCTAGCGCTATCTCCTTCACGGGGACTGGGCTAGGGAAATTCACACTAAACTCGGGTTTCGTTGATGTTATTGATATCATGCTTGATTGTACTGGGTTCGTGTTCTCCACTATTTGTTGAAGTAATTTCATCGGTGTTGTCATTGTTGTTATACTGTTGTTGTCGCTCTAATTTTGATATCGCGGAATCGTAAACACTGACCATCACTGAGAACTCACTATCCGATATCGTTGAGGTTATTGAGATCGTTCTGGTTTTCGGGTTCGTGTTCTCTTATTCCATCGGTGTTGTCATTATTATTATACTGTTGTTGTCGCTCTAATTTTGATATCGCGGAATCATACTAACTGACCATCGCTGAGAACTCACTATCTGATATAATTGTATTATCGAGTGACGACGATATCATCGAGGATAATTGCGAGTATGCGGTTGATACAATATGAAACTGAATTAAGTAATTTTGCAGTTTACTCTGGCTGCATGATGATATCTTTTTTGTTATCCCGGTTGATATATCCGCAATTGTAGCCGCCACAGAAATGCAAATTGGAACTACGACCGGGGCAATCATTGTAACCGATGCAAGTATTATTCCGGCGCCAGCGAGAACGCCTGACACCGAGTACATAGTAACATCAATTACGGTGATTCTTCGTCGGTTTTTTTTTCATTTTTTCACGATAACGCTCAGAAAGTGATTTCAAGTTCGCGGAAAATTCTTTCACGGTATCATATCGATATCGATGCAATTGTGATACCTCTGGGACTATTATCGGTTCAATTGATTTCATCGATGACTTCGTCATTGACATTGTTATTTTAAACCCGCTAGTGTTTTCAATTATTAGCTATCTTCCGGGTAGTAGACCAGGGGGTATTCTACTTCACCTACAAATTCTAAGCACCAGGTTATTTCTTTTCTAATGGTGTTATCAACCGCGACAATCTCAAATTCTTCTTCACCCCCGATAATTACTGTCGCGGTGCCACCAAAGTAGGTTTTACCGCTCACGATGATATCAAATTGCTTGTTAGAGATTAACGTCATCCTGTATATACCATGGGGCCACTCCCCGATATTGACTTTCAATTTAGCATTAAAGTTTTTTACCCAATCAAAGGCCCCATGCTTTACCCTTTCAGATTTTTCTTTTAGTTTAAGAATATCGTCGTAAACGTCGAGATAGTTTTTTTTATTTCGGTATATTTCATCATCGTTTCATCGCGGCGTTTAAAAAATGAAATCAAAAGGAGGTTGGCTTCAATGCCCGTTGAGGTTAGATAATGCCCGTTGAGTTGAGAATATGTCGTCGTGATATTGTAACTTTCAGAGCCCTCAAAGAAATTTTTAGCTATTTCGCTGATGCGTTTTTGTTCGTCAATAACTTTTTTAACTTCAGCGAGAGTCGGGCCTGTCAGAGATGTGGTTTCAGAAACAGGTGTTCTCCCTAAAAATTTATCAACGATGGTATTAAGTGTTGTTTGTCTCACCATAAACATATTAATATCTTTGAGAGTCATTGTAGATGTAGCCGGGACACCAAAGAAACTATTAGCGATGTAGGCATTGTGAGTATGCTTGAAAATAAACTCGTTAATTTCAGCGAGAGTCATGCCAGCCACAAGCGGGTTTCCAAAAAACTTAACAACGACGTCGTTAGTGGGTTTTTGTACCTTTTCAAGATTTTCTATTAGTTTAGAAATATCATTGTAAATATCAAGATAATTTGCCTTGATTTCATTTTCATTCATCATCCTCTCCGCGTCCTTGTTAAAAAAGAATAAAGATAGAAAGTTTTTAACTTTAGAGAGAGTCATGCCAACCACAAGCGGGGTTCCAAAGAATTTATGTATAACATTTTTGCGAAAACTATTATAGCCTCGTATATGATCATCCAGATTACGGTCGTGGGCGGCAATTGCGTCGGTGATAGTAGACACAAGTGCGCCTGGTTTAAGTCGTCCGCCGCTGGAATACAGCGCAATAGAGTTTTTAGCGGCGTCGTGTTGTCGTATCAAAATGTCTTCCGCGGATATATTACTGGTTTTCAATTTACGCTAGAGATCTTGAAATACAACTATTTCGTTCGGGTCAACACTTGTTAAATTTAACGTCTCAGCGATTTCATCTTCGATTAGTTTTTTATATCACCCGTTGCAGTGTCATCGGGTTTAGGTTTCAGAGGTCTACCCCAAATATCAATCATGTTATTGTAAAACTCTTTCTCTTTCTAAAAAGCGATTGCTGGTGTATTCATTTACGACAATGTGTGGTGGTTTTCCCCTTGGGTTACCCAAGGAGTTAGAAATAGCGTTAAGGATATTTAATACTTCGCTGCCGCATATTGGTGGATCATTCATTTGTTGTGTTGGTAGCGTAGAATACCAAGTCTTCATTGGAAAAGTTTTTATATAACGCATAAACTCTTTTGGCGGGGCTAATCCATATGAATCAAAATAGACAATCCCACGTGGATCAATAGTGTATGCAACCCAGTGAGTTCCAGGTCCGGTGCTGTTATCTAAATTAATGATTCCGGTTTCAGTGTTGTTTGGTTAATGTGGTAATTGATCTTTCATAAAGACACCTCTGAAATTTTTAATCGCCAGTTTTTTAGCAGCATCGAGTAAATCAAAATTGGACATAGGAATCGAAGATTCCACAACCATAGGTTTGGAAATCGAAGATGTTTGAGTTAATAAACCGGTCCTAGTCTCAGGCCTTTTCCGCTGTACCATGAATACGGGGTTCCTGGTAGTCTCAGGCCTTTTCCGCTGTACCACGAATACGGGGTTCCTGGTAGTCTTAGACCCTTTCCCTTTTTTGTATAACCCTGCCCAGTTGCCATTTTTAGTGCCATTCCTGTTGCGGTACTAACAGCCCCTAACGCTGCCGCTTTAGCTACCGCTGGGGCTGCTGCCGCAATCAACGCTGGTAACGCAGCAAACAACGGGAATATACTGCCGGTTTTTATCATATTTTTTATAGCAGCCACAGAAAGAGTAACCTGGACACCCTTTTTTTGCTACAAGTGCATCACTGAAATGTTTTACTTGACGAGTTGTCAGCGATAATTTATTTGCACCACCAGTCATTTGATTGGGTTTCAGCGTGATTGTGGTTCCACATTGCTTAGTTGATTTGGATTGCAATTTTTTTAATTGACCAGGTGTCAACGACACATTGATATTACTATACGACATTATACAATAACAGATTAATTCTAAATCGAGAAAATCGTTTACGATTTCAATTACATGTTTTTGAAAATCAAAGATATTCCACTGGCGCATCTACCACTCTCATTCTTCCTCCAACACATTTGAGTAGCATTGATTTGTCGCTGAGAATGACAGCAACTGCTCTATAATTAGCAATAGCAGCACCACGAAGCACATTAGCTCTAAAATGTATATAAACGACAGACTGTCTTGTTAAATCAAGATGTTCCAGCGAAAAGTAATAAATCGGGTATAAACTCTTAAAGTCGTATTGTGATATTTGTAGACCAGTATCAACATTTTGATCGCGTGCCATAAACGACAACAACCTATGATACACGCGAGCAATATGATTTTGACTGTAATCAAGTTGTACATCTTCGGATGGTTCCTGCTGACCGTTTATTCTCAGTGAGACGTCTTTAACACCTAATGGATCAAATATCATATGACTGAAACGTTGATCGCCAACTCGTGTGTTATCCTGTAACGCAATAAATATATGACGTGGCGCAGCAACACCTTGTTTTGATGCTAGGTTCCAAGTGAATAACCCGTTCAGATTTGATTGTTTAGCATCTGTACTCACCGTTAACCAACTTAATAATGATTTTCCTCCTTGGTCCATAAATGATAGTAATCGTCCTTCTGCGGTGATTGATGGAGTCAACACTGGCATCCACAATGATATTTTTGTTAAATTAACTTTACCGGCATCAGCATTGGGATTTGCATTGTCTGCTGGAATCCTCCAAATTGCGTCATTATCATCACTCTTTCGTACAAGCGATACTGTATGCTTCGCCCCGTAGATAACTGTTCGGACGTTTTTACAGAATCCAAATATATGATGCAGTGGAATCGCGCATGATCTCCAACAGCACTAATACACTTATCAAGAATAACATCAATTGCTTTCATTGATAATTGTTTAGCTAACGGCATCACTTTTGGAGCCATTTTTGCAAATAACCCAGCAATGGTATTACCTAAACCATCACCATAGTATGCTCTATAAACTGGAAACCGTGAATTAACTACATAGACGGGGGTTGGTTTATCATGGTTGTAGTGTATGATCATTATTTGAAATCAGAAACAATTTTTCAATTGTAAAACAATTTGTCAATTGTAAATTCAGTCCCGGTGATGGAAAATCCAAGTATTTTCAGTCACTGTGATACCCACTTTCCACTAACTCGCCAATGAAATCTCGATATGTGCTGATATCCATGATACCGCCTTGAAATAACCGTCTACAGATATCAGCTGCTTCATTAATTATTTCCGGTGAGTTATTTCCAGCTCGTTTTCCTCCGATGAGAACTTCTAATCGTGATATATCACTGAGAACACTACCAGGACAGAAACCCGAAGAGTTTCCAACGCTAGCGTTTTCACTGGAATCTTGCAATCCACTTCCGCTATAACCAGTTGCTTCATCTACTTCTTTATCCAGTTTTTCTAAATCGGTTTCTTGTAAATAATCAAGAACATCGTCATCTCGATCAGGTGGTAGTTGTTGTATTTTTTTAGGCGAGAAAAATATTTTCTTTGCAGGTTGCTGTCGCTTTTGCAATTTTTGCGGTTTTTGCGGTTTTTGTTGTTGTTTAAACTCTTCGTATTGATTATACACTATACCCACCGCATTGATATATTCAATGTATGATGCATTATTGGTATCAATTTGACTTTTTTTAGTTTTGATTTTGTAGAATATATCAGCCCAGTGAGTTATATTTCTAACATATTTATGATGTTCTGGTTTCAACATTTTTTTTCTGTCTTCATAAGACGTAACAACAAGTGCAGGAATTTCTGTTGTATCAGTCTTATCGATTGTTGCTAACCCTTCCTCGTTAAATCTCACGCGTAGGTCATCTACTGTTTTTTTTATTGTATTTTTTGTACAGCCTGTTTTGTTTGTTCAGTTTTCTCTGCTATTTTTTCAAGTTCACCGATAACAGATTTCCCCGTCTCGGGAACATTTCCCAGTATAGCACGCTCTACCCCTTTCGTTGCTGTGGTTACTGGTTTAAACAATTCTTCAGATCCCACAGCAAAATCAGTTTGTAAACTCTGTCGTTGTTGCAGTTTATTCCTTACAGAGTCTTGAATTGGTATAAATCTATTGATTGCATCTAGTCGTTCACGAGCTAATCGGGTCGTTAATGCTTCATTGACCATTTTTTGAAATCGTAAACAATTTTTCAATTGTAAAACAATTTTCCCGTAGCCCTTTTTCGATTGATAATTGTTGGATTGATTTTATTTTTTATAAACAGAAATTTTATTTTTTATTCAGTGTGAAATATTTTTTATTCACTGATTTTGACATTTCAATCAAAAAATGCAAAAAAAAAAATGAAAATGTCTCTGAGGGTCTGTCACAATCAAAAAATGACAAAATCTCTTTGAGGGTCGGTCACGGTCAAAATCGTTCATTTTCTTGAATTAACGCTCTTATGTTTCTAACTTTAGAATTGATATCCTTTTTCAATTCGTATTCGTTACCTAATTCTTTTCGTATTCCCTCTACGATAGTAAATAACGGCACAAACGCACTTACGTCACTGGAAAATGAAAGAGAGTCCCGAATAGAATTCTGAATTTTTTTGATTAGCGCATATTTCTTGGGCAGCATATACTTGTTAGTGTTAACTCCGTATTCTATATCCTGAAAATCTGACATGATTTGATCAGGATTTAACCCATCTGATAGTTTGATATCCTGACTTTTCAATTTTGAAATTTCATCAATAATGCTATTCATTTTTTCAGAATTCATATTCTATGGTGAATACATATTTCTAAATGAAAAATATGACGCATCAGACATAAATAAATTGAATTTTCTGTTCGGTCTTTTTTGAAATCGCCGTCTTGGTTATTCCCTCTGCAACATATCGTACTGAGGATCTACAAATATCGAAATGCCTACCGGCTTCATTCATAGATGAAAATATTTTTTCTTCGTTAGTTGTTGTATTCAAAGATTTTACGGGTTTCGCTTTTTTCGAGTATTTCCCAGTCTTTCCTCGTTTGGTATTCTCACTTTGTGTAACAGCTTCTAGATTTGATAAAGAATTATTCTTTGGATTGAAATCTTTATGATCAATAACAAAAATATCTTTGATCAATCCATTATGACATTCATACACGAAACGATGGCAGTAATATTTCTTCTTTCCCCCAACAGTAAACATCAAATACCCCATACCATTATCCCACCAAACTGGTTCCTTCAGTCTACAGTGTCTGATAATACCATCACTTCATGCTTCATAATTTGTAATCACAGGGTGTGGTCCGAATTCTTGGTTCATTTATATACTATACTCTTGTTTGTCTAATTCAGTGTTTGGTCTAATAATGAATCTTTCAATGTAGTCTTGAGGAGTTCTTATGATTTTGTCCTTGATACTGACTTTGTCAGGGACAGAGTCAAGGTCAGTGTCAGAATTTTTGATTGAAAATCCATTTTTGATTCTTTTATCATAATAATGCTTCAACTCCCTGTATCGTTTGCCACCGCAATTTATACATAATTGCGATTTTCCCCTGACCCCAACCCCACATCGTATACAAGGTAACGGACCAAGGCTTCCACGTCGAAAACTTTGAATATGATACCCACAGAATTCATTTCTGCATGATTTGTTACACGGAGTCGTTGATCCAATCATAAGCCATTTGCAGTGAATCATTATACATAAATCTTTCATTTAAATGCTTGTTTTAATTATAGTATGGAGGAGTTCAAGAGATTATCGAAAATTCAGCCTTGAAAAAATGTTAAATTCAATCTCGATAGAGTCTCTGATACACCAAAACGTCTAATCGGTGATAGAATTATACTGAAGGATTTCAAGAGATTATCGAAAATTAAGCCTTGGAAAAATGTTAAATTCAATCTCGATAAGGAGTTCAAGAGATTATCTAAAATTAAGCATTGGAAAAATGCTGATTTCAATCTCGATAGAGTCTCTGATACACCAAAACGTCTAATCGGTGATAGAACTATACTGGGTAAAATCAGGGAGTGTTTTAATGAATTCTACCGAGACGGTGCAGTACACTGTTGGTCGACATTTCGAATTATCAATGATGATGTCAATGTACCCAACATTGATGCTACTATGAACGATGAAAGAGCAGCTGAGATAATTTCACACCTTGGCGAGCCAGCGAGTTGGAAATCCAAAGGATTTTCATGGAAAATCAAAGATTTTCAACAAAGTAATCCCCAACAGAAGTATTTTTTCAGAATAAAATTCATTATCGAAGTCGAAGGCAAATGGATTATCAGGGATAAATTTGAACCAATCCTTAGGGATAAAAAAAACAATCACGCTGAGCAGAGATTCCAAACCAGGAATTCTAACTGGAATCGACAAACCATACTACGAGAGATCTTATCCTGTAACAGCAATCGTTTATGGAATATACCCGCTAAATGATAAACCCGATATTGCAAAACTAGCTTCTATGAAATATTCTAGTTCACTAAATTGTGTAGCAACACGGGCAATAGAACACTTCACAAATGCATCCCGAGGAAATAAACTAACTGATCTGCGACGTAGGAAAATAACCGAATGGGAACTGACAGTGAAACAGCATGGTGCAAAGATTTCTGATATAGCTAAATTAGAAACATTATTCAAATTCCCAATATCAGTAACGACAATAACCGGGAAAGTATTACACGAACCGAAATATAAATTACAAGGAGCGCCAATACAAATTATTGATCATAACGAACACGCGTGGACACCTGCAGCAACGATATTTCCACGAGAACAAATCGTGAGATATATCCCCGAAAAATTCCTCGGGGATGTTTTCTATGAAGAGAAATTATTCGATGATATTCATGCGTTGTGTAAAGATGATCCTGTGTCAGTGTGGTTACTTAGTAGTGCTGGTTCCGAATCAGGATTTGATCAATTTGTAAGACCAAATGGTGAATTATATCGCGTTGAAGAGTTAGAGAAAAATTGCTAATGATTTTTCACCGGAGAGTTTCCATGAAAAACTATTAACGGATAGTTTTACTATTCCATCAGTGGTAGCTCACTTTGCAAGAGAAAAAAACCCATGGAGTCCAACACGAAGTGATTTCCTCGAGGACGTTAAATCGAGCTGCGTTAGATTCGGTCATGGAGGACTGTGGAATACAAAATACTCACGTGATGGTATGATTTCAATTGATATATCCGCGTGTTATCCTGGAAGTTTTCTCGGGTATGGAGAATGCGCGGAGTATTTTAAACGATTTGGACACCCCACGCATGAAATGACTCGTGTTGCGATTAATGGTCCATTGCCTGATTTTGATTTAACTGGATTCGCTCGTGTGATATCATTTGAACTTGTTACAGGGTTACATCCGTGTAGTTATCTTTGGCTTGGTAGACACCTATCTGAAAAACACTGGATGCCAATAGTGCTACTGAGATATATGATCGATTGTGAGATGTTACAATCGTTAATTGTCAGTGAAGCTATTATATGCTATCGAGCTCAGAAAGAAGTTTGGCTACCACAACCCGATTTAGATCGTATAATTAGCGAACAGCGAAAACAATTTCCTGATTTCAATGAAGAACAAATCATGAATTGGTCTAAGGAGTTATTTGAAATTAAAAAAGAACAAGCAAAAGATTTTGGACGAAGAATAATTGGTAAATTTACCCAGGGTGGAAGATACGACAATGCAAAATATTCTTCGCGGTTGATCATAGACGTCGCTGAATACGATTTTATTGTAACGGATTTAACGAAACAGGGAAAACGTGTATCCCGTAAGGATGCTTTTCTATCCAATGGTGAGAAATTAGGTACGGTTGTTACCCACTGTGATGGATATAATTCCCAGTACACACATTTGAGAAGTTCTATGCTAACCTATGCTTCTATTAATCTTTTTTCGATGATAAATAGATTTCCTAATGGCGCGGTTAGAGTAGCCACTGATTCGATGTATACACACAGTAAATACAAATCAGCTGTAGCGGCATTCACAGATCCCGAGGAAAATTGGGGGCGTTGGCGATTTAAAAAGGAAACACTACACGAGTATTGTGAATCCGCAGACATTACCATGGATGATAATTATCTTTCATGTAACCGTATTGAAATTCAATCAGAATTTTCTAATGCACCACCGGTATCTGATCCAATATGTAGATATAAGACAGTTTATTTAAACGGTTGTGGTGGGTCAGGAAAGACAACTCGTGCAATTGAATTATTTCGTCGGTCAACCATGATTGTGCTAACACCAACTCACAGACTCGCCAGAGAAATGACACAACGAGGGGTAAATGCCTGTACTTATCACAGTTTGTTTCGATGGATGGGTGACAAATGGACTCCTGAGCGTATGGGTGATAAATTCATTCCTGAAATCATAATTTGGGATGAAATATGCACAGTGTCATTAGATGTATTACAAACATTTCTTGAATGGTAGTTAAACAAAAGCACAAAAGTCGTCATGTGCGGTGATCACGGCCAACCACCGCCATTTATCGGTGCATCCCCACATGACTGGCTAAAGGGTTTTGTAGACTATTATGAAGAAATTAACACTGATTATAGATCACTTGATGAACGATTACGAGAATTCAAAGCGCTAATTAGATTACAACCGGATAGAATCCAGTGTGAAATAGCGCGTGAAATAATTTCGGAAACTCCCATGAATGATTTTTGGGAAACGTGGAGACCAAACGATTTGATAATTGCAAGTAGAAAAATAGTCAGAGACACACTTCAGATGAAGTTATTTGAAACGCATAAAGAAAAATTTGCAACGCTTCCAGTACCGTTGTGTTATAGGCCTTCGGATACACGAAAACAGAATATAGAAGTTGCTATTCCAGGACAGCGTGAAAAACGAATTCTCGTATTAAATGATATTATGCTGCTTGATATCAGCGTCGTTGAAGATGCATTGCGTGCTAATAAATCCCCATGGAAGCTAGGATACGCAGCAACAATACGCTCCTCACAGGGATTGACTATCACAGACACAATTTTTTGGATGGTGGATAATCGCATCGAATGGTCGAATTTAGTCTATCTCGCAGTATCCAGAGTACGAAAAATAAATCAGCTTTGAAGAATTGTCCTTGAAAATCCTAATGACAATGCAATAAGTGATACTGTCACTGGTGATTTCATCACTGGTGATTTCATCACTAAGGACATAATCAGAAAAAAACTTTCTGGTTATAAACAGCAGGATTAAAAAAATAAACGAGAATTTGATATTGATGTTGAATTAATTATGACGTTGAAACAGCAACAGAATAATCACTGCGTGAGTTGCAATTGTGTAATGAATTGGTGTTGGTCAGATAGGGATTCTCGACAATTTACCGTGGATAGAAAAAATAGCAGTATTGGTCATACAAGAGAATCCAGTCTATAGATTGCTGGTCTACCAGTTGATCGTGTTATGCCGGATATTTTATGCGCGGTAACACTCCAAATAGGATCAGTAGCCCTTTTTGTGCCACCTTCCAGCTCTCCTGGTTCGTATAAATACCTAACAGTGACATTACTACCAAGAATTGGTTGGGAAACGCTAGAATCATTTTGTGAAATCCCTTGAATTTCCATTTTAGGTGAAGACTTTTTTTTAATCGCGTTGATAGGTTTCATGTGAATTGTTCTAGTAATCTCATTATTTAGCGCTGCAACTACCCCTGGTAACCTTTTGACCCATTCACAGGATCGCTTTTCTTGAATGAATTCTTTCGCGTATTGATATCCGAATAACCGCTCAGCAATAGTCCGATTAAATCGTTCTACAGTTGCCTGATCGCGATGTAACGCAGTATTCCCCCGTCTGATGGTGACATTGTGATGTTTCTTTGTAGATGCAACCACGCCTTGAAATTCCTTGCCAGAATCAACTTGTAACAGATTTGGCCAACGCAGAGGACCTCGTCGATAAATCCTTTCAAATGCAGAAGCGACTTCAGTTGATGATTTTGTTTTCAGCGGTTCTGCTTCTTTGTATTGACTCGCAACATCAACTACGGTTAACGCGTATTTGCAACCACGACCATGTGGCAAAAATGATATATCAGCTTGATGAACTTCATTAGGAACGGTTACATCAAAATGCGAGTAATTAATTTGTTTAGGCGCTGGTAGATAAATTTGCCATATAGCTTGTTTGGATAACCAATTAGCCGCAGTGGTTTTTTTCACTTTTGCGGCGCTAGCGAGTTTATTGATTGCAGCGCTACCCCGCCAGTATCCTTTTGGAGAATAATAAATAGATTTAATGTTGTTATTAATTACCAGCACCTAACATCAATTTGCTTTTCATAACCGATTTTATCAAAAATGAAGCCAAATTTTTCTTTGAAGGATTTATCAGGAATAGCATTTAATGCATGAATTAATTTCACATCTGCTAGATGCCTGTGTTGCAAATCACTGCTCTTATATGCAACATCATGAACGTGACACGCCTTATCAATGGCGTTTATTGGTTCTTCACCGGGTTTGGGTTCGTTATGATTATTGAGTCTGATATCTAATCGTGTTCCGGGGCAACAGTAGCTATATCCTGGAAGGTGCTTTTCTCCGGGATACTTTGCCTATGGGGTTCCAGGGAGCTTTGCCAATTTGGCTGCGATATCACCTCCTCGTATTTTTTTAAATCATCAGAAATCATAGCGTTTCCTGCAGATCTCATAGACACAAATCTAAATTTCTTTGTACCACATTGTACGCATTTACCAGAAAGCGCTGATCGGTTATTTTTAGTTGTAATCGTCGTCAAGTCATCTGTGCCAGTACGCGTTTTACACTTCACACAATATAGATCCATAATTTATGTATAGAAATATGGATATAATTGCTTTTTTAGCGACTAAAGCAAGAGAACCAGTTAAGCATCATGCAGCGCTACCAAACTCTATCCGGATGATTATAATCGGGCCATCTGGATCCGGCAAGACTCAATTGTTGCTCGATTTAATAATGAGATGGATGAAGTGGGATAAGTTGTATTTAATTGCCCTTAGCGTAGATGATCAACGATGTTATGAAGTGCTAAAAGATTTTAACGAGAATGCATCAGAGATTAAAGGTGAGAACGTCGTTGATTTTATAACCGATATTGACGAGGCACCATCAGTAGAAGATCTCGATGGAAGTATTAACAATTTAGTCGTATACGACGATGTGATGTTAGATAAACAAAAAAATCCTGCTAGAATATTTTCCCGAGGCAGGCATAAAAGCACGGACGTGATATATGTCACTCAACGCTACACACAGATTCCAAAAGTGATCAGAGATAACTGCAATTTATTGTGTGTATTTAACGGAGTTGATACTTATACTCTTAGAAATATTTGGCAAACTTGGTGCTGCGGTGATATGGATCATAATCAATTTAGAAACTTCTTTAGCGTAGCTCAGTCAATTCCGTACGGATTTGTAACAATAAATTTGCATGACCCTCGAACACGATATCGTATCGGACTCAATCAAATATTCGGTTAAAATCATTTATTATTTTTGTTAACCAGAACTGAACTTCCAGCAGCAGAGAGGGTGAATGACAACGACTTTGCGACCAAAATTGATTGAAAAATCGTAAAGTCTCCGTTTGCCAAATGGAGACTTATTTTTTGGGGGTTAAAATATGAGATTTCGAAGGAAGGCTCTATTTTTTTGTTTTAAGGATTCAATCGATTTTTTGTCTGAAAAGGTTGTGAGGTTCACCCTCTCTGCCGCTCCAGAGGTCTACTGACCAAAGATATAGAACAGAGGTTACGTTTGTAACAAGTAGTTACATTGTAACGACCAGTGGCCTGAACTTTTTGTTCTTATAACAGCTAGTTTGGATTTCAATATTATAACAACAATTATAGGATTACATTGTTGGAATAACGATTTGGACGACTTTAAATCCAGTTAGAAAGTTAAGACAAGAGGCTTCAATTTAATTTCGTGTGTTTTTGTAATTGTAATTAATAATGGTATGAATGGCCTTAAGGTTTGTTATTTATAGCAACTAATTGCACACAATCACTTAGCCGTCAACATTCAACATTTAGTAAAATGGTTACGATTTTAAAACTAAATCTTAGACATTTGTTATAAATGCATTTCAATGTTTACTTTTATTGACACTGAAAAATATTAATTATTAATCTTTAGAAAATAAGATCAAAAGTTAAGATTCTTTGATATAGAAAGAAAGTTTGTCAAATCATGTTTTACCATTGCTGTTGGACCAATTATTTCAAACAAGCAATAAATGGGTCAGAAATTGGTTTAATGGTCTTGCATGCAGGCTTTCAATAAAAACGGATCCATTTCAACATATACAAATAGCGTTCTACATACAGTTGCAATGATTCCAACAACGTCCCTCTCTCTCTCTCTCTCTCTCTTTCTCTCTCTCTCTCTCTCTCTCTCTCTCTCTCTCTCTCTCTCTCTCTCTCTCTCTCTCTCTCTCTCTCTCTCTCTCTCTCTCTCCATATATTGTTTTATACATCTTTGTCCCCGTGTTTGATTCAGGGTTTTAGGGTTTAGCTATGTGAAGGAGTATGTGGTAGGCTATTCAAAGTAGATGGCTTTGTGTAGTCTCTGAACATTAATTTCATGTACTTGTACTTTAGGCGCCGACGACCATCTTGCTCAAGCCTGATGGCTTCAGTATGGATTCATTTGGCTATGATGCTGAATCAAAATATGCCGATCTGTCCATAGAGGGAGAACACAGAAACTGGTTCTTCTTTAGACGATTTAAGATGAAGATGTACGAGAATGAGGTATTTGTATGATTTCAAATATCATTTACACGAGAATGAGGTATGTGCATCATTTCAAACATTACTTGTACGATAATGAGGTATTTGTATGATTTCAAATATCATTTACACGAGAATGAGGTATGTGCATCATTTCAAATATCACTTACACGAGAATGAGGTATTTGTATGATTTCAAATATCACTTACTTGAGAATGATTTTTTGTATGATTACAAATATCATTTACACGAGAATGAGGTATTTGCATTTATTTCAAATATCGCTTACACGAGAATGATTTATTTGTATGATTTCAAATACCGCTTACACGAGAATGAGGTATGTGCATCATTTCAAATATTACTTGTACGAGAATGAGGTATTGGTATGATTTCAAATATGATTTAAAAGAGAATGAGGTATTTGCTTTTTTTAAAGTATCAGTTACACGAGAATGAGGTATTTGTATGATTTCAAATATCACTTACTTGAGCATGATTTATTTGTATGATTACAATTATCACTTACAAGAGAATGAGGTAATTGTATGATTTCAAATCTCATTTACACGATAATGAGGTATTTGCATTATTTCAAATATCACTTACACGAGAATGAGGTATTTCCATTATTTCAAATATCACTTACACGAGAATGAGGTATTTGCATTACTTCAAATATCACTTACACGAGAATGAGTAATTATTTGCATTATGTCAAATATCACTTACACGATAATGATGTATTTGCGTTATTTAAAATATCAAATGATCATAAGAAAGTAATTGTCCCAATAGCAGTCCCTAATAAGCGCTTGATATAAACAACAAATCTAATTAGTTAGGACCTTTTGGGGCTAATTTAGAGGAGCTTAGATATACACTGATACATTTTCTTTATCTAAGGACTGCACAGGGAGTACGATAGTACATAAATGACTCCATATAAAGTATGAAAGTACACTACAAGTCACACATAGGGTATGATACCAAATGTGTCAAAAAAACTAATTTCACAAAATTAAAACTAAAATCAGTTTTCCAAGTGCCCGTGTGATTTTTAACTAAAATCTTTATTTTGTTTGTTTGTTTGCTTGAGTTTTAACGGCGCACCAGCACTTTTAGGCTATTTAGTGCCATACAATAGGTTATATATTTAAAAATAAGAAAGGTTTAACATCGACCAGCGATATAAAAAACCATAATAGTTATATATAAAATGGTAAGATGTTGGTAACAGGAAAAAATGAAGCTTCCCAATCAACGGGAGATGTAAATGGTGTATGTTGATGATAAGATGTTGAAAATAAGAGGTGATATTTGCACTAGATAAAAATGTTTTAAGTGATGGCACACAAGTTATAGTTTATAATAGAGATTTACTTCCTTTAGGAAATCTAAATTACAAGTGATTTGTATTGTATCAAAAAGTTCCTTCATGTCATGTACATTATAGTATTTAGGACGCGTAGGTTGCAGGTCGAAACACAAGGTCATAAAGTGTTTAACAGTGAATAGTTCATTGCAAGAAACGCACTCTGGTGGATCTTCACCTTTTAGTATGTGGGAGTGGGTAATGTATGTATGGCCTATTCTGATTCTTGCAATGACAACCTCCACCCTACGGATAGTTCTGTAGGAAGGAGTCCATTCTCCCAGGGTTGGTTTGATGGCATGAAGTTGATTATTTACTGCATCATCCCATGACGCCTGCCACTTCTGGCGTAGGTACTTTTGATACAAGGTTTAAAATCAGTAAACGGTATATTAAAATCCGATGGTTCTTGGGATAGAGCCATCTTAGCAGACCGGTCAGCTTCTTCATTACCTCTAATACCAATATGGCTAGGTAGCCAACAGTATACTATATTATAGGAGGTACTAAGCTCAGAGTTCTTGACGAGAATGTTGACTAACAATGGATTATCCAGTTTTCTATTGTGAAGCGACTGAAGCACTGATAGTGAGTCACAGAAGATAATGCTATTTAAAATGTATTTTTGTTCGACAAATTTCAGAGCAGGGTCTATTGCTCTGATTTCCGCTGAAAGTATGGACGCATCGTTTGGCAAGCGCACTTTGCGTATGTGTTTGCCACTAACAAAGGCTGCAGCAGTCTTTTCATCAACGTTTGATCCATCAGTAAAAAATTTTGTGTAGTTTTTAAAATCGTTGAGGAGTTCATGATAAGACTTCTGGAAAATGGCAGGATTTTTCTCAGATTTGTTCCCATCGTGCAACGTAAAAATCACTTTGGGCTGCTTAAGGAGCCAAGGTGGTATTTCGGAGAAAAACGTGTTCTGAACTGTAGGGAGATTAATTTTGATAGTGTCAAAGCTGGATGATATTCTGATGCCAAATGAAGGTATGACATTTGGTTTGTTTTCATATAAAGTTTTGTATTTTGGTTGAAAAACAGCCGAAAAAGCAGAGTTTAGAGGGTTTGATGTTAACCTAAGAGTGTACTGTGTAGAAAGCATTTCTCTGCGGTGCGATAAAGGTGGTTCATTCGCTTCCGCGAGAAGGCTTTCACATGGAGATGTCTTAAATGCTCCTAGAGCAAGTCTTATTCCCTGATGATGAATTGGGTCAAGCATTTTCAAATAAGACTTCCTAGCTGAGACATAAACAATGCATCCATAGTCTAATATAGAGCGGATAAATGTTCTATACAAATTGAGGAAGACTTTTTTATCAGCACCCCAGTCAGTGTGCGCAATTACTTTTAGTAAATTTAGAGCTTTTAAGCATTTAGCTTCTAAATTCTTGAGGTGTGGTATAAAAGGCAGTTTTCTATCGAAGATAAAATCCAGAAACTTTGTTTCCTCAACAAGTGGAATAAGTGTTCCGTCCAGCGTGAGTTTAGGGTCATCATGATGTCTTCGCAACTGACAGAAATGCATGCATAATGTTTTCGATTTAGAAAATTTGAAACTGTTATTACTGGCCCAATTTTGGATCTTATTGATATTTTGTTGGAGTTGCCTTTCAATTATATTCATGTGCTTTGATCGATAAGAAATTAAAAAATCGTCTACATATAATGAGCAATCCACACCGGGAGCTAAACACTAGGTGATGCTATTGATTTTTATATTAAATAGCGTCACAGATAAAATACTGCCCTGGGGCACACCCATCTCTTGCTGGTGCATATTGGAGAGGGTAGAGCCCACTCAATCTTTGAATTCTCTGTCGGAGAGAAAACTGGAGATGAAAGAGGGCAGACGGCCTTTAAGACCCAGATCGTGCAGGTCATTTAGTATCCCGTACTTCCATGTTGTGTCATAGTCCTTTTCTAAATCAAAGAAAACGGTCACTAAATGTTCCTTCTTGATAAATGCATCGCGAATAAATGTTTCCAGTCTAACCAGATGATCTTTAGTACTACGTCCAGAACGGAAGCCAATTTGGAAAGGGGAATATTAAATTGTTTCTTTCCAAGTACCATACAAGCCGAGAATTTAATAATTCGTTCCATTGTTTTGCATACGCAGCTTGTCAGTGCAATGGGCTGTTAGCTGTTAGGATCTTCGATATCTTTGCCTGGTTTAGGAATCGTTATTACTATTGCTTCTTTCCAGCTCTTAGGTACATTACCAGCAGTCCATAAATCATTAAAGATTTTCAGAAGTAACGTCAGAGACGATTCTGGGAGGTGTTTCAAGAACTGAAAGTGTACTTCGTCAGACCCAGCAGATGTATCATGGGCCTTGTCTAAAGCCTCCCTAAGTTCCAATAAACTAAACAGCTGGTTATAGCTTTCCGAGTTGTTCGATGTGAATTTTAAACGTGACTTTTCCTTTTGAGATTTTAATCTTCGAAAGGTTTTTGAATAATTAGTTGATGAAGAATTTTTTGAGAAAATATCAGCAAGAATATTTGCTATGTCACGTTTCGAACTAAAATTCATATTCTTTGTTTTCATGTGTCTAATAGAATTGTGTTTCCTCTTTCCATTTATTTTCGAATAGTAGCCCAGACTCGTTTCATAGAGGAAAGAGAGTTTAAAGAAGAGATATATTTCTTCCAGGATGCACGTTTACATTCTTTGATTGTGCGTCGAGTTTTAGCCCGGGCAATACGATATTTGTTTAAGTTTTCGGGCGTTGGACGATTGTTGAATTGTTTTAATGCTTCTCGGCGTTGTGTAACGGCTTCTTTGCATTCCTTGGTTAACCAAGGTTTTTGCAATTTCTTAATGTTCGGTGAGGACTTAGGGATAGATTCATCTGCAATTGTAATTAGAATTAAAGTAGAATGCTGTATAGGATTAACAGCGTTAAATGTTGTATCATTATTTAGTTTAGTTTTACATAGTGTTTCAAACATAGCCCAGTCCGCCTTCTTTATATTCCATTGTGGAATTCCATCACCAATTTTAGAGTTATTGTCAAGAGTGATCGGAAAGTGATCACTGCTGTGAAGATCATCAGCGACCTTCCATTCATAGTCCAAAAGTAACGAAGGGGGGCAAATTGTTAAATCTATGCACGTGTACGTACCCGTATCTGGGTGTAAATATGTTGGTGAATTAGTGTTATATAGACACAGATCATGTCTAGAAATGAAATCTTCTACTTAATGACCTCTGTCGTTTATGTGATTCGATTCCCATAAAATGTTATGGGCATTAAAATCCCCGAGTAAAACGAAGGGCGCGGAAAGTTGTTGAACAAGATTGTCTAATTCCTTTTGTACTAAGTTAGTGTTTGGTGGCAAGTAAATGGAGCAAAAAGTAATCACTCGATGCAAAATGACGCTTATAGCAATGGCTTGTAAATTTGTATTTAAAGTAATGACTCTGTGAGGGGCTTTATTGTTCACAACAACAGAGCCGCCTCCTGAGGCCTTGTCAGCATTCGGAAAGTACGTATTAAACATGGAAAAGTTTATTAATGTAATTTTATCTGTCTCTTTCAGGAATGTTTCCTGTAAACACAGTACAGGAGGATCGTATTCATTTAAAAGCAAAAGAATATCATTGTAATTAGCTTTAAGTCCTCGACAGTTCCATTGTATGATGGTGTTCTTCATTATAATGTTATGCTGGAGATTCTGGAGCTAGGTTAGACAATTCGCGAAGGAAGTATGTGTTGTTATTTGTCTGGAGGAAGTACGGGAGTATATTTAGTTTTACTAGGTTTGGAGCTACTTTGAGTACATGGAGCAGTTTCTTCTGTATCCATGCTCTCAACGTCTCCAAACCTGTTGTAGTTTAATGGGGTCATCTGACCCCTTTTGCAGTTTATTTGTTTGTGCTTTGTGTTTCTGTTTTGGTGATTTTGGTGGTGGATTGATATTAAATGTTGTTTGAGTTTATGTTGTGCTTTTCTGTGGCTTATAATTAGGGATATTGGCACTTGTGGTTGAATCGGGCTGATCCGTCTGTGTTTGGGCGTCCTTCGTGCTTTCGGATTGTGTTTTACGACTGTGGAGAAGGATGGGCCAGGAAGGGATGTTTTTGCCTGGACAAGTTTTCTGGCCTCTAGGTGGGGAATGTTCGAGGTAAACCTTACCCTCTGAATTTCCTTCTCCTGTTTCCATGTATCACAATCCTGGGAACTGGCGTGATGTTCCTTGCCACAGTTGACACAATGCGGAGTTGCTCTACAATCAGCTTCCTGATGAGAGTATTCTCCGCATCGGCCACATACCTTGGCTCTGGAACATCGATCCTCTTGATGGCCGTATTTTTGACATTTATAGCATCGCAGGGGGTTTGGAATGTAGATCTCGACCTTTACTTGTAAAAACCCAACCTTGACCACTTTGGGCACTGTCGGTTTATTAAAGGTGAGTACAAATGTATTGGTGTCCTGCAGAATGTTATTACGTTTAATACGTATTCTTCGCACTGCAGTGACACCTTCATGTTTCATCCCTTCGATGATATCTATGTCGGTAACTCCAGCCAAGTCACGACAACGTTATTACGCCTTTGGACGAATTCAGTGTAGTGTGGGCGAATGAGGTCACTGGAATATCAAAGAATGTTTTCATTTTTATGATATTGTCTATTTGCCTCTTTCGCTCACACTCTACAAGAAGACAACCCGATTTTAGTTTTTCCGCACTTTTTGGTGTTCCAATCGATCCAGAAATGGTTTTCTCGATAATAAATGGAGATAAACCTGAAAGCGGTTTAGCATCATCTTTTGATTGAATAATCATGAAGCGTGGAAATGATTCCACGCCACATGGTTCTTCATCCTAGTCAGACAGTGGTTTGGTTCGTTTATTGTTGTGTTTTTTTGTTGTGTTTGCCATGATTAAGAATTTAAAATTTCAGCACCCATGCTTCCCACCCGCCACGGAGCCCAACGAGGGGACACTTGTCAAGTGCCAGGGATACACAGATGCCATACTCGTTAGATAAAATTACCTGGGATTGACCCATGAAATTCCTTCTAGGGTCGGTAAAATTACCTCCCGATTGACCCGTTGAGCCACCGCTATCTAGGAAGTCTTCTAAGACTTGGGAAAGTGAAAGCTAAAGGAAAAGAATGTAGGGGCAACGGTGGTATCAAGAGAGATACAAGAAAGAAAGAGAAGATGAGTAAGTAAAAAAAAGACCTCTATTTGCTCGGCGTGACCAGCCGATTTGTCGAGACCGGGCCCATCTCGACCACCCGTCTAAGAGAAGTAGAGGCCAAAGTAGTGTGTTGCATCGGAAAAGCCTCCGCTCAACTACCAGGATCCTATCCTCTTCCGACACGGGCCGCAACCCATGCCAAACAGGTTGCCTCTACTTAGTCGCCTTTTACGACACGTAGCGAGGCAAGTCGGGCCAATTGTACAACCCCGAACCCGCATGGGGGGGGGGGGAAATCTTTATTTTAAAGGCATATGTAGTATTCAGTATATATAAATATATGCTCAGAAAAAATATATTTATATGACCCTACCTTATGATAAGTAATAAAAGTTTATTCCCGACAGAAGGATTTAAAGGACGCTACCTAAATTGTAAACCGCTCTGGTGGCTTAGTAGTTAGAGCGGAAGAGGGAGGTCGTTGGTTCGATCCCCGGCCGAGTCATACCAAACACAAAAATGGTACAAACAGCTACCTCGCTTGACACTCAGCATTAAGAGGTTAGTGTTAGGACTGGTTAGCCTGGTGTCAGGATAATGTGACTGGGTGGGACATCATGCTACATGTCTGCGGCATGATGCCTCAGTCCTAGACATCACTATAAACTGCCTCACTGCAGACATCGTAGCGATATGACTGAAAAATTGTTTAAGCTACGTTAAAAATCCACAACAAACAAAACCTAAATTGTAAGTTAAGGGACGTAACTCACGAGCATTTTCTCTTTTCGTTTGTTCTTCTTTGAAGGTTAAACATTACTGGAACTGAAGCCATGTCGTCATAGCTCGATATTACCTGAATGTGCATAATGATTTCAATGACTTGGATTTTTCTTATCCAGGAATTAGTAAATATCGACATGGAAGCGGGCAAGGGTTGATTTATCACATTTAACAGAACGTCGACCATTTCTTGATCTGCGTTAATTAAAGATGCACTCTATTATGTACCGTACTATATCTTATCGTTGAGTATGCATTACATAATACTTGTGCTATAAATTTTGGAGTGGGGCACACACACACAAGCACACACACACACACACACACACACACACACACACACACGCGCGCGCGCGCGCAGAGTACTTAAAGCTATTTTCCACTTTCATACTCTTATGTGCAAATGAAACAGTGTGTCTACAAAATATAGTACTATTGTAATACAAAATATAGTACTATTGTAATACAAAATATAGTACTATTGTAATACAAAATATAGTACTAATGTAATACAAAATAAAGTACTTTTGTAATATAAAATATATATATAGTTACTATTGTAATACAAAATATAGAGCAGCAGAGAGGGTGAGCCGGACAACATTTTTAGACAAGTTTTCACTGAAATCACGCTTAAAACAATGAAATCAGGCAAAAAAATAAAAAAAATCAAGGAAATCAGGCAAAAAAATCAATGAAAAATCAATGAAATCAGGCAAAAAATAATAATGAAAAATCAATGAAATCAATGAAATCAAAAAAATGACTAAGCCTCCATTCGTAAAAATCTTCGATTTTCAACCGAATATTTGATCCAGTCCGATACGATATCGTGTTCGAGGGTCATGTAAATTTATTGTTACAAATCCGTGTGGGGCAGACTGAGCATGACTAAAGAAATTTCTAAATTGATTGAAGTCCATATCAGAACACCATGTCTGCCAAATATTTCGTAGCGTATGTGTATCAACGCCGTTGAATACAGCAAGCATATTACAGTTATCTCTAATCACTTTTGGAATCTGAGTGTAGCGTTGAGTGACATAGATCACGTCCGTGTTTTTATGCCTGCCTCTGGAAAATATTCTGGCTGGATTTTTTTGTTTATCTAACATGACATCGTCGTATACAACTAAATTGTTGATACTTCCATCGAGGTCTTCTACTGATGGTGCTTCGTCAATATCGGTTATAAATTCAATAACATCCTCGCCAGCAATCTCTGAAGCGTTTTCATTAAAATCTTTTAGCACTTCATAGCATCGTTGGTCGTCTACGCTAGGGGCAATTAAATACAACTTATCCCACTTCATCCATCTCATTATTAAATTGAGAAACAATTGCGTTTTACCGGATCCAGATGGCCCGATTATAATTGCGCGGATAGAGTTTGGTAGCGCTGCATGATGCTTCACTGGTTTTCTTGTTTTAGTCGCTGAAAAATCAATTATATTCATATATCTATACATAAATTATGGATCTATATTGCGTGAAGTGTAAGGCGCGTACTGGCACAGATGACTTGACGACGATTACAACTAAAAATAACCGATCAGCGCTTTCTGGTAAATGCGTACAGTGTAGTACAAAGAAATTTAGATTTGTTTCTAAACCCAAGGAACCCAAGGAACCTTTAAAAAAAAACGAGGAGGTGATATCGCTGCCAAATTAGCAAAACTCCCTGGAACCCCATAGGCAAAATACCCCGGAGAAAAACACCTTCCAGGGTATAGTTATTGTGGACCGGGAACAAGACTTGATATCAGACTCAATGATCAAAATCAGCCCCGACCCGGTGAGGAACCAATAAACGCTATTGATAAGGCCTGTCACCTTCATGATGTTGCTTATAAAAGCAGCAATTTGCAACACAGGCATCTAGCAGATGTGAAATTAATTCATGCGTTGAATTCTATCACTGATAAATCCTTCAAAGAAAAATTGGCTTCATTTTTGATAAAATCGGCTATGAAAAGTAAATTGATGTTAGGTGCTGGTAATTAATAACAACATGGAATCTATTTACTATTCCCCAAGAGGATACTGGAAGGGTAACGCTGCAATCAGTAAACTCGCTAGCGCCGCAAAAGTGAAAAAAACCACTGCGGCTCATTGGTTATCCAAACAGGCACTATGGCAAATTTATCTACCACCGCCTAAACAAATTCAATTCTCGCATTTTGATGTGACTTTTCCTAATGAAGTTCATCAGGCTGATATATTATTTCTGCCACATGATCGTGGTTACAAATATGCGTTAACTGTAGTTGATATTGCAAGTCGATACAAAGAAGCAGAACCGTTAAAAACAAAATCGGCCACTGAAGTGGCTTCTGCATTTGAAAGGATTTATCGAAGGAGTCCTCTGCACTGGCCAAATCTGTTACAAGTTGATCCGGGCAAGGAATTTCAGGGTGCAGTGTTATCTACAATGAAATATCACAATGTCGCTATCAGACGAGGGCATACTGCACTGCATCGTGATCAGGCAATTGTAGAACGATTTAATCGGATTCTTGCTGAACGGTTATTTGGATATCAATACGCAAAAGAATTCATCCAAGAAAAAAGATCCCGAGAATGGGTTAAAAGGTTACCAGGTGTAGTTACCGCACTGAATAACGAGATTACTAGAACCATCAACATGAAACCTATCAACGCGATTAAAAAGAAGTCGATACCTGAAAAACCACAAAAGGATTTTAGCGTTTCCCAACCAATTCTTGGTAGTAATGTCATTGTGAGGTACTTATACGAACCAGGAGAGCTTGAGGGTGGCACAAAAAGGGCTACTGATCCTATTTGGAGTGTTACTGCACACAAGATATCTAGTATAACACGATCTACGGGTAGACCTCCAATATATAAACTGGATTCAACTGCCCCTCAGCGTGGGTTTACTAGACAACAACTACAAGTAATTCCTGACGATACTCAATTACCACCGCATGGTCTTAACTAGCACCCTTGCGTCTATTGCACTCAAGACAAGTCAACATCACATTATTTCTGACATGACCGAGATTGTTATTTTTTCTGTCTACGGTGAATTGGCGAGGATCCTTATCCGAATACTGCCAACGCATTATACAATTACAACTCGCGCAGTGATTATTCTGTTGTTGCTTCAGAGTAATTATTAATTCAGCATCAATATCAAATTCTCGTTGTTTTTTTTTGTCTTGTTGTTTGTAACCGGAGAGTTTTTTATCAATAATATCATCTATTGTGGTGTCATTATCATCGCCAATGATTTCATCATCGCCTGACTCTGTCAGGACAATTCTTCGAAGCTGATTTATTTTTCGTACTCTGGATACTGAAAGATAGACTAAATTCGACCATTCTATGCGATTATCTACCATCCAAACAATTGTATCCGATATAGTCAATCCCTGTGAAGAATGTATCGTCGCTGCGTATCCTAGCGTCCATGGGGATTTATTAGCACGCAATGCATCTTCAACGACATTGATATCAACCAGCACAATATCATTTAATACGAGAATCTGCTTTTCACTCTGTCCTGGAATATCAACTTCAATGTTCTGTTTTCGTGTATCCGATGGCCTATAACAGAGGGGCACTGGAAGTGTTGCAAATTTTTGTTTATGCAATTCAAATAACTTCATCTGAAGTGTGTCCCTGACTATTTTTCTACTTGCAATGATCAAATCGTTTGGTCTCCACATTTCCCAAAACTCATTCATGGGAGTTTCCGAAATTATTTCACGGGTTATTTCACACTGGATTCTATCCGGTTGTAATCTAATTAGTTTCTTCAATTCTTTTAATTCATTATCAAGTGATCTATGATCGGTATCAATTTCTTCATAATAGTCTACAAAACCCTTTAGCCATTCATGGGGGGATGCACCGACAAATGGTGGTGGTTGCCCGATATCACCGCACATGATGACTTTTGTATTCTTCAATAACAACCACTCAAGAAATATTTTTAAGACATCTTCGGATACTGTGTCTATTTCATCCCACATGATGAATTCAGGAATAAATTTCTCTCCCATGCGCTCAGGAGTCCATTTATCTCCCTTCCATCGGAAAAAGCTGTGATAAGTGCAAGCATTTACCCCTCTCTGTATCATTTCTCTTGCAAGTCTGTGAGTCGGTGTTAGTACAATCATGTTTGGATTGGAAACACGAAATAACTCAATTGCCCGGGTTGTTTTTCCTGACCCGCCACAACCGTTTAAATAAACTGTTTTATATCTACAGATTGGATCAGAAATCGGTGGTGCACTAGAAAATTCTGAACACTGATTGCTTTCTAAGTAATTATTTTCAATGGTAACATCTGCTGATGGAATATAATCATGAATCATTTCTTTCTTAATTCTCCATGATCCCCATTTCTCGTTGCCAGTAGCCTTAAAATCAGCCATTTTGCTATTTATGTAAAATGAATCAGTAGCAACTCTAACTGCGGTGGTAGGAAATCTATTAATCATTGAAAACAGATTGATAGAAGCATAACCGAGCATAGAAGCTCTTAAGTGTGTGTACTGCGGATGGTATCCATCATTGTAGGTAACAATTGTACCCAATTTGGTTCCATCGGACAGAAATGCGTCCTTACGATTGACATATAGGCCCCTATTCGTTAGATCCGCGATTACAAAATCGTATTCAGCGTTGTCTATAATCAATCGTGAAGAATATTTCGTATTATCATCTTTGCCACCTTGGGTAAATTTACCGATTATTCTTCGTCCAAGATTTTTTGCTTCATTGTTTCTGATTTCAAATAACTGTTGGGACCAATCCATGATTTGTTGTTCATTAAAATCAGGAAACAGTTTTCGCTCTTCGCTAATTATTTTTTCTAGATCAGGTTGTGGTAACCAGACTGATTTCTGTGCTCGATAGGATATAATTGCTTCACTGACAATTAATGATTTTAACATCTTACAATCAAGCATATACCGTAATAACACTATTGGCATCCAGTGTTTTTCAGACATGTGTTTACCAATCCAAAGATAACTACACGGATGAAGTCCTTCAGCCATTTCAAATGATACTACACAAGCGAATCCGGTTAAATCAAAATCAGGAAGTGGTCCATTAATAGCAACACGGGTCATTTCGTGTGTAGGGTGTCCAAATCGTTTGAAATATTTCTCGCATTCTCCATACCCAAGAAAACTTCCTGGATAACACGCAATCATATCAACGGAAATAACGGTATCAGCGGTGTATTTTGTGTTCCATAATCCGCCGTGGCTGTATTCAAGACAGGACAATTTGACATCTGATAAAAACTCACTTCGTGTTGGTTTCCACGCGTTTTTCTTTCTAGCAAAATGTGCTGCAATGGATGGTACTGTGAAACAGTTTGCTAATAATTGATCGTCTTCTTTTCCGTCCCCAGAAAACTCACTAGCTAGTTGTTTCATTTGATTCTGCAGCTCTTCAGTACGGTATAATTCTCCGTTAGGCCTTACAAACTGATCAAATCTGCATTCTTCGTCTGAAGTACTATGAAATAGCCACACTGACACAGGATCGTTTTTACTCAAATGGTAAATAGCATCAAATAATTTCTGCTCTGAAAAAAACTCTTCGGTTCCAAACAGATATTTTACGGTTCTATCCCGTGGGAATATTGTTACTGCAGATGACCACGCGTGTGCGTTATGATCAATAATTTCAATGGGGTTTCCTTTTTCTGATTGATATTTCGGTTCTTTTAATACTTCACCGGTGATTGTCCTTACCGATATTGGAAATCTCAATGATGTTTCTAATTTGGTTATATCCTGAATTGTTGCTCCATGCTCTTTTACCGTGAACTCCCACTCGGTTATTTTTTTTCGTCTTAGATCAGTTAGTTTATTTCCCCGGGACGCATTTGTGAAGTGTTCTATTATTCGTTCTGCTACACAATTGAGGCCTGTCGAATATTTCATGGGTGCTAGTTTTGAAATATCAGGTTTTTCATTGAGCGGATAGATCCCGTAAACAACTGCTGTGACAGGATAAGATCTTTCGTAGTAGGGTTTATCAATTCCAGTCAAAATTCCCGGTTTTGAATCCTGATACACGGTGATAGTTTTTCTGCCCCTGAGAATGGGTTCAAATTCATCCCTAATAATCCATTTGCCATCCTCCCGGATAATGAATTTGATTCGGAAAAAATGACTTTTTTCCCCAATACGTGAAATGATCACTGCTGCTTTTTCATCATTCATGGTAGCGTCAACAACACCATCAATTCGAAATGTTGACCAACAATAAGATGCTCCATCACGCTTGAATTCATTAAAACAGTCTCTGATGGGTTTATCAAGAATTTTATTCTTGGGTGTATTAGAAACTATATCAAGATTGAATTGAGCATCCTTCCATGGTGATCTCATGTTTCCGTCTCTTGGACGTTTGTTACGTTTTTTGGGTCTATCGCGATTAAATCAAGGATTGATTTTTAATAATCTCTTAAACTCTTTCATGTTTCCGTCTCTTGGACGTTTGTTACGTTTTTTGGGTTTATCGATATTAAATTTAGGGTTGATTTTTAATAATCTCTTAAACTCTTTCATGTTTCCGTCTCTTGGACGTTTGTTACGTTTGTTTCCGTCTATTGGACGTTTTTTTTGGTCTATCGAGATTAAATCTAGGATTGATTTTTAATAATCTCTTAAACTCCTTCATGTTTCCGTCTCTTGGACGTTTTTTGGGTCTATCGAGATTAAATCTAGGATTGATTTTCAATAATCTCTTGAACTCTTTATCGGTATTGATTTTAGCATTTTTCGAAGTCAATCTCTTGAACTCCTTCATGCTATATATAAAACAAGCATTTAAATGAAAGATTTATGTATAATGAACCAATGGAAATGGCTCATGATGGGAAATGTAACCCCGTGTAACAAATCATGCAGAAAAAAATGAATACTGTAGGTATCATATGCAAAGTTTTCGACGTGGAAGTCTTGGTCCGTTACCCTGTATTCGATGTGGGGTTGGGGTCAAGGGAAGATCACAATTGTGTATTGATTGTGGTGGTAAGCGATATAGGGAATTGAAGCGTTATTATGATAAAAGAATAAAAAATGGACAATCCATCAGAAATTATGACCCTGAAAAAGTCTGTGACCCTGATAACGTCACTGACAAAATCATAAGAACTCCGCAAGACTACATCGAAAGATTCTCCAGTGATGTAATTATTGAACCAAACACTGAATTAGACAAACAATAGAATAGTATATATGAACCAAGAATTCAGACCACACCCAGTGATTACAAATTATGAAGCATCCAGTGATGGTGTTGTAAGAAACTGTAGGCTGAAGAAATCAGTTGGTGCTGTGAATAATCAAGGATACTTGATGTTTACTGTTGGCGGAGGAAAAGAAAAGAAAACTTATCTCAATCATCGTTTCGCATTTGAATGTTTTAATGGATTGATCGATGATGGTTTTGTTATTGATTACAAGGATTCTAATCCAAAGAATAATTCTGTAACAAATCTGCAAGCTATCACACAGAGTGAGAATTCCAAACGAGGAAAGACTGGCAATTATAAATCAATTGGGAAGATACCAGTAAAATCTTTGAATGAAGAAATGATTTTTCAATCAATGAATGAAGCCGGTAAGTATTTCAATATTTGTCCGCCTTCTGTTCAAAAAGTTGCAGAGGGGATAACCAAAACGGCTATTCCAAAAAAGAGTGGACAAAAAGTTCAATTTAGTTATGTCTGATGCGTCATAATTTCCAATTAGAGATATGTCATTCTTATAGAATAATGAATTCTGAAAACATGAATAGCATCATAGTTGAAATAGCAAAATTGAAAAATCAGGATATCAAACTATCAGATGGGTTAAATCCTGATCAAATTGTGTCTGATTTTCAGGATATAGAATACGGGGTTAGCAATAACAAATATATGCTACCCAAGAAGTATGCACTCATCAAAAGAATTCAGAATTCTATTAAAGACTCTCTTTCATTTTCCAGTGACATCAGTGTGTTCGTTCCGTTGTATACTATCGTAGAAGGAATACGAAAAGAATTAGGTAACGAATACGAATTGAAAAAAGAAGTCAACTCAAAAATTAGAAACCTACGAGCATTAATTCAAGAAAATTGATTACCCGACCATTGATTGCCCGACCATCATCATTTTTTGATTGTGATCGACCCTCATTTTTTTTAGCCGACCCTCAACGGGAATGTCAAAAATAGAATGAGGAAACTGTGGTATTAATTATTTTATATACAATTTCCACACTTTCCTCATCATTGATAGAAGCTGTTATAGGATGAAATAACACTTCCATGACCGTATCAAAAATCATCCGACATGTCAAAAAAGTGGAGAAACTGTGGTATTAATTATTTTATATACAATTTCCACACTTTCTCCATCAGTGATAGAAGGTGTCTCACGATGAAATAACACTTCCATGACTGTGTTAAAAATCATCCGACATGTCAAGTGTTTTGCAATTGAAAAATAGTTTGCGATTTCAAATAATGGTCAATGAAGCATTAACAACCCGATTGGCTCGTGAACGATTAGATGCAATTAAGAGATTTGTACCAATTCGTGACTCTGTACGGAATAAACTGCAACAACGACAGTCTTCAGACTGATTTTGCTTTGGGGTCTGAAGAGTTGTTTAAACCAGTAACCACAGCAACGAAAGGGGTAGAGCGTGCTTTACTGGGAGATGGTCCCGAGACGGGAAAATCTGTTATTGGTGAACTCGAAAAAATATCAGCGAAAACTGAACAAACAAAACAAATGGAATCAAAGAGAACAGTAGATGATTTACGCGTGAGATTTAACGAGGAAGGGTTAGCAGCAATTGATAAGACTGATCCAACAAAAATTCCTGAGCTTGTTGTTACGTCTTATGAAAACAGAAAAAAATGGTTGAAACCAGAACATCATAAGTTTGTTAAGAATTTCACTCATTGGGCTGATATATTCTACAAAATCAAAACTAAAAAAAGTCAAATTAAGACAGATAGTGCATCATGCATCGAATATATCGATGCGGTGGATCACGTGTATAATCAATACGAAGAGTTTAAACAACCAAGATTGCAAAGAAAGCGACAGCAGCCTGCAAAGAAAATATCTTTCTCTCCTAAAAAACAACAACTACCACCTGATGATGATGATGATGATGATTATTTACAAGAAACGGGTTTAGAAAAACTAGATGAAGCAGCTGGTTATAGCGGAAGTGGACTGCAAAATCCAAGGATTGGAAACACTTGTCCTGATAGTGTTATCAATGATATATCACGATTAGATGTTCTTGTAGGAGGATTCCGAGCTGGAAATAATTCACCGGAAATAATTAATGAAGCAGCTGATATCTGTAGACGGTTATTTGCCGGCGGTATCATGGATATCAAAACATATCGAGATTTTATTGAAGAGTTAGCAAATGGGTATCATAGTGATTAAATAACAATTGAAAACACTATTGTTTTTATAATAATGATCGTACACTACAATCATGATAAACCAACCCTCGTCTATGTAGTTAATTCACGGTTTCCAGTTTATAAGGCATACTATGGAGATGGCCTCGGCAATACCATTTTAGGATTCTTTTCAAGAATGGCCCCAAAAGTGATGCCGTTAGCTAAACAATTATCAATGAAAGCCATTGATGTTATTCGTGATAAGGGTATTAGTACTGTTGTAGATCTTGCCGGGAAAGCGTTTTCAACTGCGAAGGATAAAATAACATCATTAGTGAGGCGAAAAAAGAAACCGTTACCGTCTACAGAAGAAATGCCTGCAAGTGTTAGTAAAATTATAAATAACGCAGTAGATGAAAAACTAGCGTCGATGGTAAATCAAGGGGACCAAAGCAATATTGCAAACATGATAGCGGGAAGTGGCTTTAAAAAACCACGTCGATGAAATCCTATGGATTTTCACGCTAGCGTTTTTCACGATGAAAATCACGATTTAGACTCTGATAAATAGAATAAAATGTTCAAAAGGTCATCTGATCCAGCATTTGATATGGATGCCCCAGTACGTAAAGATGATTCTGTACGCGATTTTCAATTTTATTCTTATCACGCAATACAACCCGATCTCCGATCACGAATTGAACTTCAAGTTCATGATACCAGTAAATACTTTTTGCCTTGTGAAGCGTTTATTGAAGTAGAAGGAGAACTTGTAACAAATGATGCTGCACGTAATGATCCACCATATGACATTAACTCAAATGTCCGAGTTGGTTTTGTTAATAACGGCATCATGGCGTTATTTGAAAGCGCTAGATATCTCATTGATGGAAAGGAAATTGAATCCATTGACCGTGAAGTTGATATGGCCACAACAATCATAGGGTTAGCGAGATATTCTGATGATTATACAAGATCAGCGGGTCCATCTATGATGTTTGCAAAGGATACCGCTGATAACGCTGATCACCTTCAATTCATTAAAGTGTTAACACCGCAGAATACTGCAGAAGGCAATCAACAAGAAGCAGCTAATCCAGAACGTCGAACTAGACCCGGAGCTGCGTTTGATATTCTCGGAGGCGTTAATGGTAATCTCAATTTAGGATTTGCAACACGCGTAGCAATGTTGCATGGGCAGAGTCGACGATTTTCATGTGCGATTCCACTACATCACATATTTGGATTCTGTAGAAACGTCCGAAAAGTTATTTATGGAGCCAAACACACAATAGCACATGTACGAAAGGGTACTGATGATGATGCAATCTGGCGTAATGCTGGGGTTGCTCCCGGTAAAGTCATTTTAACAAAACTATCATTGTGGATGCCAGTGTTAACTCCATCAATCACCGAAGAACAACGACTACTATCATTTGTGGACCAAGGAGGAAAGTCGTTGTTAAGTTGGTTATCAGTGACCACGGATATTAAACAAGACAGTGTTGATGGTACATTCACATGGCACCTGGCATCAAAACAAGGGGTTTCAGCTCCACGTCATATATTCGTAGCGTTACAGAATAATGCGCGAGTTGGTAATCAAGAACGAAGTCATATGATATTTGATCAGTTAGGTGTTAATGAAGTCTCGCTGAGAATAAACGGACAGCAGGAACCATCCGAGGATATACAACTTGATTACGGTCAGAATCATATTGCACGCGTGTATCATAACCTGTTGTCATTTATGGCACGTGATCTAAATGTGGATACCGGTTTGCAAATATCACAATATGATTTTAAAAATTTGTATCCGATCTATTACTTCTCACTGGAACATCTCGATTTGACAAGACAGTCAGTTGTTGATATACACTTTAGAGCCCGTGTAACCCGTCCGACTGGTGCACCAGTTGGTGGGGTACCTCCTATCCTTATCCCGAATTATAGAGCGGTTGCTGTCATTCTCAGTGATAAAGCAATGCTACTTGAAGGTGTTGGTGGAAGAATGAGAGTGGTAGATGCCCCAGTAGAAAACATGTAATTGAAAATCCGAAGGATATTTCCATTGAATCGTTTTACGATTTAGAATCAATCTATTATGTATAATGTCATATAGTGTTATTAGTGTTACGTTAACTCCTGGTCAAATCAAAAAATTGCAATCAGAATCGGCTAAAAAATGTGGAACCACAATCACGTTGAAACCTAATCAAATGACTGGTGGTGCAAATAAATTATCGCTGACAACTCGTCAAATAAAACATTTCAATGATGCACTTGCAGCCAAAAAAGGTGTTCAGATTACTCTTTCTGCGGCTGCTATAAAAAATATGATTAAAACAGGCGGTATATTTCCATTGTTAGCTGCAATACCAGCATTGATTGCAGCAGCAGCCCCAGCGGTGGCTAAAGCAGCGGCGTTAGGAGCCATTGGTACTGCAGCAGGAATGGCACTTAAGAAGGCAACTGGGAAGGGATATAAAAAAAAGGGACGATCCGTTCACGGATTGGGTCTAAGACTACCAGGAACCCCGTATTCATGGTACAGCGGAAAGGGTCTAAGACTACCAGGAACCCCGTATTCATGGTACAGCGGGAGATCCGTGAACGGATCAGGCCTGAGACTACCAGGAACGGTTTATTAATTGAGGAGTCTATGGTTCCCATGTCCAATTTTGATTTAATGGATGCGGCTAAAAAACTAGTGATTAAAAATTTCAGAGGTGTTTTTATGAAAGATCAATTACCACATCAACCAAACAAAACTGAAACAGGTATTATTAATCTCGATAACAGCACCGGACCTGGAACTCACTGGGTTGCATACGCTATTGATCCACGTGGGATTGTCTATTTTGATTCATATGGATTAGCCCCACCAAAAGAGTTTATGCGTTACATAAAACAATTTCCAATGAAGACTTGGTATTCTACGCTACCAACACAACAAATCAATGACCCACCAATATGCGGCAGTGAAGTATTAAATGTCCTTGACGCTATTTCAGCATCTAGAAAACCACCTCATATTGTCGTAAATGACTACACCAGCTATCGCTTTTTAGAGAGAGAAAGAGTTTTACAATAACATGATTGATATTTGGGGGAGACCTTTGAAACCCAAACCCGATGGCACTGCAACCCCTGATTCTATCAAGGATATAACAAAAAAAATTAAAGATGAAATAGCTGAGACGTTGAATTTAGAAAGTGTTGAACCCAATGAAATAGTTGTATTTCAAGATCGCCAGGGTAAATTGAAATCTAGTAATATTTCTCTGGATGATATTTTAGTTAAACAACAAAACGCAATCGAGAACACCGTTGCGCTATTTTCCGATCAGGGTAAATTGAAAACCAGTAATATTTCTCTGGATGATATTTTAGTTAAACAACAAAACGCAATCGAGAACACCGTTGCGCTATTTTCCGATCAGGGTAAACTCAAACCGGGTGTACTCGTTTCGACGATTACAGATCGATTAAAAATTCTCAACGATGAGTTAAACAATTCTGTGGTTGTACTAACAACACTTGAATCTAGAATTGAAGAAAACGGAAAACAGTTTACCGCATTTCGTAGAAATATCATTGATAAATTTATTGGAACCCCGTTAGATAAAATTGAAATAAAACTCCCTGATATTAAAAAATCCATCGATGAGACGAAAACTTTCATCGAAGCCGTCAAAGGTGATTTTTCGAGGATGATAACAATCATTGAAAAAACAAAAATTCCTCATGAGAAAACCAACAACGTGGTATATACAATCCAACACGGATCATTTGCGTGGACACCTACAAACAACAAATTAGATATCACTGCAACCGTCAAGGGTATTTATCGATTAACACTAGTAACACCATTGACTCAATTTAATATATCATCGTCGAGTTCATCCGGGGTCAATAATACGATTTCAACGATCATCGACAAGGATACAACTGAAAAGTTCACTATAACAACTACTGATAAAAATTTGATTAGGGCTTCAGCAACCTGGTATGTGGAATTCGTAGCGGATTTAAGTAAATAAATTGAAAGGATTTCACAATTGAAAACGCTAGCGTTGTTAAAATAAAAAATGATTTCATCATCGCAATATCGCTATGATCAGGTCAGAGAATATCAAACTAGACTCAAAACCCTGTCTGAGGAGTATGCAATGAAAATTAAAAAATATCGCAAGAGAATTACCGCAATTGATGTTACTGTGTATTCAGTGAGTGGTGTAATCACCGGAGCTGGTATTATACTGTCTTCAGTGACAATGATGGCCCCGATAGCTGTTCCAATTTGCATTTCTGCGGCAACAACAATCGCTGGAATTATTTCAATAATCACAAAAAAAATATCATCATGCAGCCAACGGAAACTACAAGACTACATAATTCAATTTCATGTTGTGTCCACTGCATACTCGCAATTATCCTCATTGATATCGTCATCGCTCGATGATACAATTATATCAGAGAGTGAGTTTTCAGCGATGGTAGATATATATGATTCTGCGATGTCAAAATTAGAAATACAAAAACATGAGTATAATAACAATGACAACACAGATGGAATTACTTCAACAAATAGTGGAGAACACAAACCCAGTACAAACAAGCATGATCTCAATAACCTCAACGAATCCAGAATTCAGTGTGAATTTCCCCTCTCCGGTCCCAGTGAAGGAGATAGCGCTAGCAAAATTACGAGTATACCACAGTTGGCCTAATATCAGATCAAAATCATTTGGTGGTCAACAACCGAATAATTCCCTGGTATTTGCAAATAAGAATAAACCCGACGGAACCCCAGACTGGAATGCTGTTTCCATACCAACCGGATCATACCAAATTGAACAAATCAATGATGAATTCGCGCGTAGAATAAAATCGATTACTGGAGTAGAGTCAAAAATAGCTATAACAGTTCATGAACCAACACTATTATCTGCCATTGAAATAAGCACAGAAGGATATGTTGTAGATATCTATCAAAGCTCAATAAGAACCGTACTAGGATGGCCTGAATTACCACCAGGGGGAAAACCCGTTGATTTACCAGAACCACAAAAAACTGATTATATCACCGACAGAATAAAACCTGATAATCCAGTAAAGAGTTATAAAGATCACACGAATAATAGAGATTTTTTTACTCCCGTTAACGATATAAAAAGAAAAAGGAAATTTCTTATTACTAACGAACTTAAAATCGCTGAAAATTTCACAGCAATGAATAATGATTTTTCACTGTTGTTAATATCTCTTAAATCCGGCTCTCTCACTCGAGATGAATTTCTCAGCGTCGTAGAAACATGCAATAAAATTATCGACGATATGGAAACATTTCATTCAAAAATTATTCAAGAGGTATTGGATGACAGTTATCCTGAAACAAGAACATTTTTTGCAGAAGGCAAGAGCATCCCCGTCAAAGATATTCCCACAGTCAAACTACCAGGATATAACGTACCGGAACTAAAAAAACTTCTCAATGATGCCATCGATGTTGGTTTCAAAATAATTCATGATACGTGGAAAAAAACAGCATCACCGGAAATAAAAATCCTCAAACACAATAATGACCCAGACGGTGGTGGCAGGCATATCGCTCCGTTCAATGTGAATATTTCATCGGTGATTGCGCTCAATTTAGTATGTGATGTGATCGAAGGAAGCTATCAAATTAATCTAGAACGATCAAATCAAGCTCAGCAGGGGTATATTTTGTATTCATTTGCACCAATAGCTCCTCCAGGGTTTTTAATAATTGAGTCCCCGGTGAATCCAGTCTATATGCGATGTCATAATAATTCATTAACCAGAATTAATTTCAAACTCACTGACCAGTCTAATAATCTGATTGATTTACAAGAGGAGGTTTTACAAATTAGTCTATTTGTGAAATCGTAGTGATTTTCGTCGTAGTGATTTACATGACCCTCGAACACGATATCGTATCGGACTGGATCAAATATTCGGTTGAAAATCGAAGATTTTTACGAATGGAGGCTTAGTCATTTTTTTTATTTCATTGATTTCATTGATTTTTCATTATTATTTTTTGCCTGATTTCATTGATTTTTCATTGATTTTTTTGCTTGATTTCCTTGATTTTTTTTATTTTTTTGCCTGATTTCATTGTTTTAAGCGTGATTTCAGTGAAAACTTGTCTAAAAATGTTGTCCGGCTCACCCTCTCTGCTGCTTATAGTACTATTTTAATACAGCCAGTTTTTGTAACGAAATATTAGCAAATGTGATCTGCTTTGACTCTTTTGTCAAGTGAACATTGTTGTTTCTCACCCGTTGCTTCATTGACCCAAAATTTGATCTCAAATATCGATGTAAAAATCATCATATCGAATTATTATTCGTTCTCAAAAGCAAACTTGTAGAGTTATGTAAAATAGATCCGATGCTGAGATTAAATTTTGATTTTGTTATTGGAAAAATGTCAAACAAAGGTCTCTGACATAACAGCAATGAGTGGTGTAACTTTAAGAAAAAGACGAGCCACAGCAAAACACCGGGTTAAATCTCTTTCCGCATTGGAGCTGCAATGGATGATTCTGTACTTTAGTTTCTTAAAACTTCTGTCTGCTGGTAAACACTGGTTCAAACCCATGACCCCTTTATTACGAAGGTTACACAGCCAACTATTTCTTAAATGAAACTACGTTTTATCTTCAGGATTTGAGCTTCTACACGACGCTACAGGATGAATGTAATAAGTCTCTTCCTGCACTGACGGTCTTCTCCGCCGCTATCCGTTACTTGAAGAATGACCTTCTGGACACTTTGAAGAAAACAATCAACGGGAGGATAACAGCCGAGGACATATTATGGGTTTTGACTGTGCCAGCCATTTGGGATGACCAGGCTAAACAATTCATGCGTTTATCAGCATTACAGGTAAGGAATCATCTTTATTTTTATTGTCAGAGTTCTCCTGAATTTCTAAGATCGATGCTTATTGAATTATCTATGATTAGCCTCAGTCGGTTGACAAATTTTCGTATTTGAAATAAAGCTTATATGGGTATGGGGACTGGTGCTTATAGAGAAGACGATGGGTGCCGTAGAATACATACCTGAGTTCAAGTCACAGTAGGCGAGGACCTAACATTTACTAACCTGTAGCGTATATATATATATATATATATATATATATATATATATATATATATATATATATATATATATATATATATATATATATATATATATATATTACTACTACTACTACTACTACTACTAATAATAATAATAATAATAATATAACAATAATGAATCTCATCTACATTAATGAAGTAATGTAAATGTCCGATGCTCTCTTAAAACGAGCGGAAAACGATTACAAATTCAATTAATCAATGAGTCAAAATATTAAAATCTTTAATGATACTGCACATTATTTCCCAAGTATGCGGGCTGTTCCAATAAAGCTAGACTGTAGTTTTGCTTGGAATAATGATATTGCTTGAAACTACATTCATAAAAAAGTATATTTAAAAAATAAACAAGTTATTAACAGCATTACTGTAAAAACTAAATTTAAACGGTTAGTTAAGTCCACTTTCGTCTTTTCGTTTTAGTTCTCGATCATGTCAGTTTTAAATGGTGACATTTTGTGATAAACATACAGCTATTCATTTTAGATATAAATATATTTATAGGCTGACATTAGGGATGAAAATCTACTCTTGGCACTTGAACCAGAAGCGGCCTCTATCCTGTGTAGTTTGCTTCCGGTGCAGACGATGTATGGCGCAGATTTCACCGCCATATTGTCTACATTCCAGCAAGGGTCTCGATATATGATCCTCGACGCAGGAGGTAAACACAGTTAACTGCTTTTTTCTCCCTTGTTTTATAACGTAGAAACTTAATGCATGCGCAACGAAAGAAAAACAAGAAAAAAATTATTCTTCTGAGTTAATACTGACATGCATAACTTTTAGATATTACTTGCTAATAAATTGCAGACTGGAGTAAAAGAGAGTGAAACACCATCACTTGAAACGTAACGTACGATACTTTGACAGCTGTACTGCTTGCGATATATACTTGTTGCAAGACGTTTCAGATAAAGGGAGATAAATCAAGATAATTTTCAATAGTGTTGGCAAAGGTATTCTGTCTTCATATAATGAATCATGCCATAACGCTTGGTTAATGCTGCAGACGTTGTAGTGTAAAAGAAATTCCTTCTTACTTATGTGTGTAAAAGGACCACACTATTATACACTTAAAAACGAAGGATACGTGTTTATTATGATATATCATTTGTCTGGGATTATAGTAAGGTTGAAACAGAACAAAGAAAGCACGGAATCGATAGTGGGGTTTCAGTTCGAGATCCAGGTGAACTCAATATAATTCTACCTGCATTTATATTTCATATTTTTTTGCATTTTTTTAAAATTTACCTTTATATATTGGTCTCGGAAAATTTCAGGTGGCACAATCGACATTACGATTCACGAGGTTACGTCCACTGGACACCTGAAAGAGCTATGCAAGGCCACAGGAGGCGCATGGGGTGGGACATCCGTTGATCGAGCTTTTGAACATTTCCTTATTGGCTTGCTTGGACCAGATGTCTTTCAGTGTTTTAAGAAAGATTGTACTGATGATTACCTTGACTTCTTCCGGTTATTTGAGGTTAAAAAGAGAGGAAACCTGGAGGATTCCGTAATGATGAAGATTCCAATGACATTGAAAGAAATATTCGAAGATATAAAAGGCATCGTTCTTCCTACATTTCTTTCCAGCCTTAAGATCGGTGGCACAATCAAAGGCTGGTTCAGCGATCAGGATTTGAATGTTTATCTCGTCACAAGCAAATGTAAGACCACCATAGCAGGCAGATCAGTTTATGAAAAGATGTTCTGGGAAGAACTAGAGTTTCATCTAGATAAGGACCCATGTATATATTTCAGGCAGTTCCTGGAGGAATTAGTCGGTGTATTAACTTACGACAAATTCTGTATGGAGCAACCAGAAGACCATCAAAGACTCGTGGAAAGCTTTAAGATGCAGATGGAACTGAGGAGCATTTCAAGAGCTTTTGGGGTGCAGTTGTCAATTCCTGATTCGTTGACACAGTTATATACAAAGGTAACTGGCAAAGACTTTGACTCAAAACTTAGTCTCAAAGAAAACGAAGGTCCTGCGTCTCTGCTAAAGGATAAAATTAAATTAAAACCTTCAGTGATGAAAAACCTCTTCAATTATTCGATCCAAAATATAGTTCGTTGCATCTCTAATCTGCTTGAAAACAATGACATTGGAAATCTGGCATCGATTGTTATGGTTGGAGGATTTTCGGACTGTCATTTACTCCAAGATACAATCAGATCTCACTTTCCTTCAATGAGAGTGATCATTCCAGCGGATGCCGGACTGTCGGTTTTGAAAGGGGCGGTCATCTACGGTCATGATTCCTCTCTCATTAAGCAGAGAATCTGCAAGAGAACGTATGGCGTGGAGATGTTTGAGCGTTTCATAGACGGTCGACATGACAACAACAAGAAAGTCGTTATAGATGGTGATGAGCTGTGTAGAGATGTGTTTGATAAATATGTCGAAATTGGCCAAACCGTTACCCTGAATGAATGCGTGGCAGTTAGAAATTATCGACCTGCGATAGAGGAACACCCCTATATCACCTTCATGGTATACACTTCAACCAGCAAGAATCCTATGTACGTCGACGATGTGTCTTGCGCTAAACTCGGCACTGTACAAATTCCAATAACGGATTGGTCGGTACCCTTAGCGGACAGGTGTTTCACCGTCAGCTTTGTTTTTGGAAATACCGAGTTGAAAGTGGAGGCGAAGGAGACAAGAACAGGACAAACTCTGGAGGCAAAACTTGATCTGCTTGGACATCACTAAAGAATAACATCGTGTGATGCCATTAATAATGTCCCAACGCATAGCAATTATAAACATAATGTTCACTGAACTTTAGAAATGTTCATTGATGCAAAAAAACATAGAGAAAAGAAAAGAATTCTTAATTGTTTCTAAGTGACGGTTCAGGTTGCACATTCAGCTTTAGATCTGAAGGTAGTAGCTCGTGGGGCAAAAGAAAGCGAGAAAATTATAAGACAAAATGCTAAAATTTTTTACATAGCATTAATCCGGGTGATTATTATTGATGTCGATCATGGAGAAGTTTTTGTATGTGATTTGATTCTTGTGTTCTTGTGTTCATCACGTAAGTATATTTGAGTATTATCGAGAACATGGCCAATAAAGACAGATACCAAAGGTGAAAATGTATTTTTAAGCAGTTGAGCAAAATGTCTTCAAATAAAACGGATAGCTTTGAAAATGGAATAGAAATGGAATAATGGTGACCCGTCAAAAGAGCGCACGACAAAAGAGCGCCGACAAAAAAAAAAAAAAAAAAAAGAGAGAGAGAGAGAGAGAGAGAGAGAGAGAGAGAGAGAGAGAGAGAATACCATTGTTTCTTTCTTTACTATAAATTTTACCGTGGACATCGACACAAGTTTGAATACACTTTCAAAAACCGATCACACTCAGATCCATGGGGTAATAGTTACATTGTCTTTACAGTATGATGATATTTTAACATCTGAGGGAGTTCCAATTGTTTTAATTATTGATTCTTTAAATCACATTTAACGTTTTATTTTAGTTCATTTTCGGAGATTTTATTATTGACTTTTTAATATAGGAATTTTTCAAGAAATTTCGGATACTGTTTTATAACATACAACTGTCACAAATACGCATAAAAATCAATACCCAAAGTTCCCGTGCACAATTGTATTGAGTAGTTCAGATATTTACTGCCAATCAAAAATGAGCCAGGTTTAGATGGTGACTGTTCACAACAGGTGTAATCAGTAGCCTTATTTGAACTTGTGCACGCTGGCTTCGATGCATGCCAATTGTTATAACTATATTATAGAAGGAGTAAGATTTAACAGCACATCAGCACAATCTGGGTCATAAAATGCATAGTCTTGTTAAATCTTCAGTTTAAGCTTTTTGGTTTATTCCCATAATGTCTGCTTATAGACAGTACTTATTTCATGTTTATGTCATCTCTTTTACACGATCTGTTTTCACATATAGTTCCACACATAAAGTAAAATAATTTAACTGCATAATTTATCAAATATAATGTAAAAATACGGTAATAACAAAATTACAAATTGCATGCCAAGTATGTTACATAAAATTATATAGTTTTTGTAAGTGCCAGTTGCGAGACAAACATTTAACATTAGAATATGTATGCTGCATTAGGCGCAAACTGATGGAAATATGATAAGTTTTATATTAAATTGGGCTTAACATGGGTATCGTATTATGGGGACAAAAGTGTTATTTTCTTATGAGGACTACACTATGTTAGAAAAGGATTGAAAGTTTATAGAACAAACCGGAATGGCAATGTTCATAGTTTTAAAGACTACAATCCACAATCCCGAAAGACAAACAAACCCTTTTACCATGTCCGGATTCCTGACCTTACTGCCCACCAACATATGTATAAACAGTCATTAAGATATTGTATACATTTAGATCTATATAGTTGGGCCGTTGTGGTTACATAAGAAAACTCTCAGTAGTTTCCGTGGGTCGGTTGTTTTTACCTGGGTTTTCGTATCTTCTTCCACCAATTATTTACTGGCTGCCATAGATAGCATAATATTATTCTGAGAAACGGCATTAAACCCGAAAGATCGACAATAGTAACCTTTATCAAATGCATACCACTGGGTACTGACGTAAACCTAATCACCAATTGATAATCGTACTGTTATATTAACCGGATTTAGGAAGAATTGTATTAGTCGGTAATACATTTGAAATATGTGTTCTCTTTCAATGTTGACCACGACAAAGTATAACATTCATTCTTTGTGTGGCTATCATTCCATTTCAACAAACTGTGTACCGAGTTTCTCATGACGAAATATTTAACATTACTGCCATTACTGAAGGGCATGCATTATATGTTAATAATGTCGTATCGGTCCTAATGAAAAGATTTTAACTCGCTCTTTTTCAACAGTGATTGAGAAAACCATACAAAGTATTTGTCTAGTTGAACAGAACGCCTTAGTTGTACATGTCCCGGGTCGAATCATCCCGATTCATATCAAACAGCCAACTGACCAGAAGTTCAAGAAAAGCAAGAAGGACCCTATAACTGAACGTGACTCGTATACAGAAAGTAACGAGACAGCAATAGAAATCATTAATAATTGATGAGCATTAAGAAGAAATCACACCGGAAGCCAAATATTACATTGAAGCAAGATAAGATTGTTACAGTGGTTTACAATCTCGAAAACGCTGCAAAGCAAGCGCACAAAAAGGTTATATTAAGCAATGCATCCCGCATTATAAGTGGTATATTTATTCCAGTTATATCCGGACAAGGATACAAAGGAATGCGTAAGACTGGAGAATCCCAGAATGAGAATAAATCCTGCATTGTCTGCTATTTATTTTGCAGCACCATCTAAAATATGACATGTAGTTAACGTTATTTACAAATTAAAATGAACTACATTTTTGACATCACTATCAGTGTTTTTCAACACTAGCGACGATACGTGTCAATTAACGTAATGCTGGGTTAGAAAATCATATTGTTTTTGTTCGTAGCAAACATTGTGAAGACAGAATCTTTATACTTTAAGGTAGTATGAAGAAATGTGTGAGAGTCACTATTTATGGCACTGAGGCTTTGCTTTTGAAAACTGACTTGAAGTTTCATAGGATGAGAAACAGCCTCAGTCAATAAACACAGACTTATGGCAACAGTTGACTGACTTGAAGTTGGGTAAATTTAGACTTAAATGGAGAAAACACAAAGCAAAACTATAATGCAATACAAGTATACACTTAAGTATCGCAAACATCAAAATAAAGACAAATATAGAGATATAGATCTTTATTTAGTCATGTATTCAGATAATTTATCAAAATCGGAACACTTAATGCTTGAAAATAACTTGGTTTCCTTACAGAACGGTCAAAGCCAATTTAGTCAATAACGTTGAAAATGGACAGACAATTGATATACATGTTCAAAGAGCCCTCAACGTTACATTTAAATATCTATTCTCAATGCAACATTCGTTCCAGTGACTTAATCCCGTAAAACGTTTAGAGACTATATTTTTAAGAATGACATGGTTCTGCAAAGTTCCACAAAGAAATATTAGCTGAAAGTTTCAGTGTGGCTCCTCTTTACTTTGACCTTCACGAAATTTCAAAGACATTCATACCCTATTGTCCTAAAGTATGAATTTGTATTTGCTGTAAGATGAGTGTCTTTTAAGCAATAATTGTGACAGCTGTATTCTAAGACAATCATCTTTGACGAAATTTCCATTGCCCTTGTAACACGATAACCGAGTGGGATTTCCTATTTACGATATGATTGATGGTGTTACAAATACAATGTTTAATGACGAATGATTTGAATGAGAAAATAATTAAGATTAATATGTGCGTGTATTAATATGTGCGTATATCCGATCCAAATATTGGATCAATTAACATAAAACGCACTGACGTAAATAATGAAAATAAAAAATAAATTGCCTTAAACGGTACAAGGACAAAGGGTTAATGATTCACAGTGATTTCACCACGAAAAGAATCATGCGTTTTAATCCAAAAGTAAAAAATGTAGCGTTTTACTCATATAGTAAAATATATTTACTCAAATAGTGAAATTATGTAAACAAAAAGGAAGATATACCAATTATCTCTACAGTCACAAAACACACTGGGTTTTACGAATCCCAAAAATATGCCCACTGCTAAAGATGACATGCTAGGAGTTATACACTCTGCCACCAGCACACTCGGCTACCATGCACACTGGCCAATCAGTAGTCAGGTCGGGCAATCAATCACCGCCCACTAATCTTGGTCAGCAAACCTGCTACTCGACCAGCAACACTCTTCAGTTCTACGGTTGATATGGTTCTGCTATACATCTGATATGGTCGGCTTCATAGTTAGCTCTGCAGCTTATACCACATGGACTCCGATCACACTGATCACTGCAGCCACTCTGGTGACTCGGTTCAGCTGCAAATATATCTAATATATCGCACTGGCATATATGATTAAACGTAATGACGTCATATACGGTAAGCTATACAATTACATTATCGGCACAATAATTACAAAGCATTACGCTTAAGTTTAGAAGTGAAGTTAACTTCGCCCGATATGAATCGTACGGTACTAAAAGTTTCTAAAATGCAGCTTAAATTTCTTGCTAAGTCACAAATAAGAAAAGCAGATATTAGCATTATACCACGTAGACCAAATCTACATAGAACATATACAAAGATAAACGTGGTACTACAATAGTTAAAACTTATACACTATAACCTAATAACTCCCATCTCTCCCCCCCCCCCCTCTCTCTCTCTCTCTCTCTCTCTCTCTCTCTCTCTCTCTCTCTCTCTCTCTCTCTCTCTATATATATATATATATATATATATATATATATATACATACACACACACACACACACACATATATATATATATATATATATATATATATATATATATATATATATATATATATATATATATATATATATATTCAATCATGGGTATCATTGTACACAAAAACGATACCTGAGTACATGTATTTAAAAAATAAAAGGATTAATACAATTCCATGACATTCCTAACAGTTGGCAGCTAGTATTTTAATATTTGATCTATCCTTTTCAGTGTAGAAATTCTCACATACGAAATGCATCATATGTTGTGATCAACAGAGCCGATGGATATAAATACAACATATAATTTAAGCATAACATAATAACAAGAAAAGGCATCATTAATTTGATATATGCCATAGTAAAGCACACCCTAAATTCTTTGAAACTAAAATTCGCTAAATATTCAAAGAAAATACGTTGTTATCCACCTATATTTGTAAGTTAACCATGCAACTGATACTACTGACGCAAACACTGTAATATAAATGCCTCTTTTCGAGACAGAATGCAATCATTGATGCACTGGGATTTAAAAAAAATTAGAAATGAAAGAAAGAAAAGATAAATTAATAAATAGATCAATATATGTTTATGGCATGAGTGTCAAAAAAAGAATGTTGGCAGGAAATGTGAATTTGTAAATGTATATCTTGTTATATATTTATCTGCCTTTTGCATCTAAATTTGGTATTCATACATGTAACATTTGATCAGTTCATTTATAACGTACATACGGAAACATCTAACACAATGTTTACCTGTAAAAATGAGATGTATATCAAAATATATCAAAAAGGAATACAAGGGAGACAAATGAAGCTATTTGTAAAATTATGAAACAAAATATGATACTCATAAGCTGTGTGAAACAAAAACGAAGTCTCTCTATTATATACTTAATCAGCGGAAAATTCAATGTTGTTGGAGAACGTAAATGCTGCTGACGTAATATACATTACTAAACGTTTGACATTTAATGTATAACTGAACTTAAAAAATATTCATATTTGTAACAAATATTTGTTTATAAAAGTTCCATTGACATTTAAAAATACCAGTCATTGATGGTTTATACATTTATACCCATATTCGCATACAAACGTATTGTTTATAATATATATATATATATATATATATATATATATATATATATATATATATATAATATTGTATATAATAATTGTTTTTGTTTTATTCAACTACGTACTATTGTAATGTAATAATTTTGAATGGATTTGACATTATGCAGAATTCAGTTCAGTTCTGTTTGACCTGATTGACTTTTTTTATTCTATTGCATTGATGTAACGAATTAATAATAGAAACATTGTATCTAGTTGATACATTGTTACAAGATTAGTGCCAGTTTTGGTAAACAACGATTGTTTTTATTTTTAAAATTCTAGTATTTTTTTATAGGAAGAAGCATAAAGGTGAATCAAGGTTATACCTGGACTATATAATATTTATCATGTAACAACCTTTTTGTATCCTTTCCCCCCAAAAATGAACTTTTGATCCTGATCAAGGATTCTGTTTTGCGTCTTAGTTGCATAACTGATGTTTGGCTAAATGATCATCAGTTGGGCTGAATACATTAGATACGTTAAATTGTATAATCAGGTGACAGTATGGATGAATTTTCTTTTTTTTTCTTCAAATTATTGAATGCAAGTTCCTGTTTTCCTTGGAAAAAGAAAAGTGCTATGACAAATATCTTGGACAAAGACATAAGCTGAAATGTATACTGAATTCAAAATTTGACTAATATTGACGAATGATTATTTGTAAGTAGTCATCAAGTTATTGTAAACATTTGAATTGTTATAGATTTGACTGAAAATGTGACCTGGACACGTGGCACAACTGTGCTTGTGATGTTTTGTGTTCTTAGTGAGAGAGACAGAGAGAGACAGATCATTAAAGTTGTATCAAAACATGAAATATAGTCTAGAATCCAGCAATCTCCTTAAAATATTCTTAATTATTTCACTGGGGAAAATGATAGCTCAAATTTAAAAAAAACTCGTCAAATTGAAAATCAAAGAAAAATGGATTCGATTTGTGAAATAATTTGTTTTGAACCCTTGCATATTTCTATCTTTTCTTGAATCCCAATATTATACAAATATAAGAAGCAGGATGGAGTAAAATCTTAACCTGTGGAAACGTGTTAAAATCTTTAGTGTAATAACTATATGATACGAGAAAATCCCTTAAGGAAGCATTGATATTGCAATATATATATATATATATATATATATATATATATATATATATATATATATATATATATATATATATATATATATATATATATATATATAGAATATATGTATAGTATGTACGCTGTATCAATGATATACCACGAGATGTATAAATTTTTCATTAAAAGGAAACGAGGCTTGCCCGAGTTTCCTTTTCATGAAAAATTTATACAACGAGTGGTATATCAATGATACAGCGTACATACTATACATATATTTTATTTATATCACATACAAATACAAATATTTGCAAGTTGGAGTTACGATGTGCTCCTGGTATATTGCCCGAGTAAATGACTTCCTCACAACCAAGTGGCTGTCTGCTACAAAATCTAGTTCTACGATTTTTCTTGTTATTCACAATCACATATTCAAATTGATAAGTTGATTGTTTTCTTTTTCATTTTCTTTTTTTAATCACATTTATTAAATCAATATAAGACACACGCATTATTTAAACATAAAATATGTTGTTGTGTGTTTTTTTTTAATGAAGAACGTAGTGCACTGCAAACACGGTGATCTTATTATAGACTATGCATGTACTGTTAGGCATTGACCTACTGTCGTATGGAAATTCGCGTGGAATATAAACGAATTGGAATCACGAACCAACAAGAGGTAATTAAAATATTTTAATATATTGACAGTTCAACTAAGTCATCATTTTGATTTGATTAGCGATTCTACAGACTAAACATCTCTCTCTCTCTCTCTCTCTCTCTCTCTCTCTCTCTCTCTCTCTCTCTCTCTCTCTCTCTCTCTGTACGTCTTGACTAACATTGCCATCATTCATAGGTCCAGAGGCATCGTCGTATGACACAAGCAAAAATCCACAACGCTTGTATTTTCGTGTATTTTTGCTCCAGAGAGGGGGGGGGGGAGCTGGCGAACATTTGGACAGTTTTATATTTAATTATTAATACTCGATTTAAACGGGTTTCAGAAACAACAACAAAGGCTTAAAACACAATACAGTATGTGCGCATCGTAACCGACAAATTTAACATGTAGGCCTTGTGTGTCGTCTGACGATTGCAACCATGTATCATTGATATTATGAATACTATAGATAAATCCCAAGGAAAGCGTAAGCATAGGTTTACGAGGAAACAGAGTACTGTGGGTTACTTGGTACAAGTTCAGCTTTAATGTTTTCGTCCAGCGCAATATATTTATCTCTCACTCCAGATTTGTGCTTTTTTTGCATGAGAGGTGGAGAGGAAAAAGACAGGATTCCGATGAAATTGTGTACAATTTTAATATTTAGAAAACGGACTATTAATATTTGTGTCGTTAATTTCATGTCATTTATGATTAATGAATGAGTAGAAATTATTCATAGAGCTATAAGCCTACGGTAGAAAGAATGTTATATATTCGTATTATTGCGCTATGGGCGGATCACTATTTGATATACCAATAGTATTGGTATATAGATTTGCTTTATACCAACACTTTAAATGCCATGTTATTTTTAATGTATGTGGTATAAATATAGAATATATGTATAGTATGTACGCTGTATCAATGATATACCACGAGATGTATAAATTTTTTCATTAAAAGGAAACGAGGTTTGTCCGAGTTTCCTTTTAATGAAAAATTTATACAACGAGTGGTATATCAATGATACAGCGTACATACTGTACATATATTTTATTTATATCACATACAAATACAAATATTTGCAAGTTGGAGTTACGATGTGCTCCTGATATATTGCCCGAGTAAATGACCTCCTTACAACCAAGTTGCGGTCTGCTACAAAATCTAGTTCTACGATTTTTCTTGTTATTCACAATCACATATTCAAATTGATAAGTTGATTGTTTTCTTTTTCATTTTCCTTTTTTATTCACATTTATTAAATCAATATAAGACACACGCATTATTTAAACATAAAATATGTTGTTGTGTTGTTTTTATTTAATGAAGAAAGTAGTGCACTGCAAACACGGTGATCTTATTATAGACTATGCATGTACTCATTGACCTACTGTCGTATGGAAATTCGCGTGGAATATAAACGAATTGGAATCACGAACCAAAAAGAGGTAATTAAAATATTTTAATATATTGACAGTTCAGCTAAGTCATCTTTTTGATTTAATTAGCGATTCTACAGACTAAACCTCTCTCTCTCTCTCTCTCTCTCTCTCTCTCTCTCTCTCTCTCTCTCTCTCTCTCTCTCTCTCTCTCTCTCTCTGTACGTCTTGACTAACATTGCCATCATTCATAGGTCCAGAGACATCGTCGTATGACACAAGCAAAAATCCACAACGCTTGTATTTTCGTGTATTTTTGCTCCAGAGAGGGGGGCGGGGCTGGCGACCATTTGGACAGTTTTATATTTAATTATTAATACTCGATTTAAACGGGTTTCAGAAACAACAACAAAGGCTTAAAACACAATACAGTATGTGCGCATCGTAACCGACAAATTTAACATGTAGGCCTTGTGTGTCGTCTGACGATTGCAACTATGTATCATTGATATTATGAATACTATATATAAATCCCAAGGAAAGCGTAAGCATAGGTTTACGAGGAAACAGAGTACTGTGGGTTACTTGGTACAAGTTCAGCTTTAATGTTTTCGTCTAGCGCAATATATTTCTCTCTCACTCCAGATTTGTGCTTATTTTGCATCAGAAGGGGAGAGGAAAAAGACAGGATTCCGATGAAATTGTGTACCATTTTAATATTTAGAAAACAGGGACTATTAATATTTGTGTCGTTAATTTCATGTCATTTATGATTAATGAATGAGTAGAAATTCTTCATAGAGCTATAAGCCTACGGTAGAAAGAATGATTATATATTCGTATTATTGCGCTATGGGCGGATCACTATTTGATATACCAATAGTATTGGTATATAGATTTGCTTTATACCAACACTTAAAATGCCATGTTATTTTTAATGTATGTGGTATAAATATATATACATATATATATATATATATATATATATATATATATATATATAATTCCAATTTTTATGAATTAAACGAATTTCCTGTAATATAACTGGATGTAAACGGTCACGTGATGTTGATCAGGAATTGTTTACACTTCGATAAATTCTTGGACTACTTTCGGTTTTTGAAATATAAATAAACATTGCAGACACGTTATTGTGAAACGATTTTGTCATCTGTAAAATATATAATTCTGCAAATAAATATAACTTTTACACTTTTTATACTTTTTCCAATATTCTTTGATTCAAATGCATAGTTTACTATACAATTTAGCATTCGTCTGCTACATAGTCGAGCAAAATGGGCGATTACGGTGATTTTACACTGGAATTTTCGTCGGATTTTTTTGAACAAATAGATGAGAAGGAGTTGAAAGAAATAATAGCAGCGATAAAAGCTGACAGAGAAGGATTTTCTGATATTACAATGGATGTCACAGAAAATGAAACAGAACAACATCGATTGACAAATGCGACGAATTCCCTCACAGAGCACCCCATGACCCTAGTCGCCGAAGCCATAAACAAACAATAACAATAACAGCGTGGGAACTGGGCCAGTCAAGTTTGAGGCCGCTTCGGGAAATACACAAAGGTTTAAGAAGTTATCAGAGGAGGATTTAAAAGCCATTGAAATCAATCAATATTCAGATGCGACGAAACGAAATACAAAATGGGGCATTGACGTTTTTAATGGTAAATTTTTTCATTTCTTTAAAATACAATTTTGTTTGCCTATTTTAAAACGTGTATAGGTCTTTATTGCATGATGTGAATAGGACCAATTACCCATAAATAAAAACAAATATGTACAAGACCATTTGTCAAAAACTGAATAAAGTTTTGAAATGGTAAAACTAAAATAAAATAAGATTATAAGATTATTCGCATCAAATTACATATTTGATGGATAGATTTTGAACATATATAATAACATAACAAATGATTTGTTGACATTGTTATCATGATATCTCCAACAATGTGTCTAAATACTATTGAAAAATGTATATAACAGTCCATAAAGTGATTGTTTTGCTAAATTAAATTATTATGGATGTGTAATTTAAATGAAAACTATATTACATAAATTTTTGTGTTGCTATTCTTCTTTCTCACAAAAATCTTATGTATTGATTTGAAAGACTTTAAATGTTGAATGATATAATTACTAATATGTCACCATATTAAATACATACATCTCAACCATAAGTATACAATATGTACAAAATTGCAGGACATGTTGTCTTTATGTGTATTTAAAAATGATGTTGCCAAGTGTAAGAATTTTATTGATATGAATCTTTTTTTATTGATATGAATCTTTTATTTTCATACACCGTGAGACATACTTCACTTTTCTCTAAAAGAAAGTAATACAATTTAGAATCGTGTCAAAACTAAAATTCTGATTAGGACAACGGTTCGTTTATATATGTACTAATGTAACAAAAGTACTATTCAAATAATCGCATGTAATTTTGAACAGTTAAAGTGTGATTCAAATAATCTCATGGAATGAAAATAAGATTCAAAAAATCAAATCGAATGAAAATAAGATTCAAATATTCTCATGTAATCAAAATGATTTATTAAGGAGAATGTATAACTAGGGCGATAATATTCCACCTTGACCCGTGCCTTCAGCACCGGAAATCTGTGTGGAAAGGTTGACTCGGCTTGTGAATAGAACGACAGTCACATTCCTCATTTTGTTATTGATACCAAATCGAAAATAATTGATGTAATAGGCATCTCTCTCAGTGGGAATAAACGCAGTATGGTGTTTACTTTAATTTTCATTAGCATAGCTATTTAGTTATCGGACCATTGACGTGGCTAGGCAATCCATTATTGCAAAATATCATAATTTACATCAGAATTTTGCAGAATTTTTATGCAAAGAAAGAAAGAATGATATACTGTATTATGTAATAAGACATTAGAATTTCAAATTGTATTGTTAATATTTGTTTGTCATTTGCAGACTTAGTACAGGCCACTCGGACAGTGTTAATTAATATTTTTGTGGATTTCAGCTTGACTACCATTAACCGTTATCTATGTTGTAGGATTAACAAACATTATATTAAGCACAGACTTAACAATGGTTTGATGTACACGTTGCGTCATCTTTGAAGATTTTTATTAATTAAAGTCCGTTTCCGTAAGTACTAAGTGCGTTAAACTATGGACATTCTCTGAATACATAAATATATAAAGATATTTCTCTCCAGTCTGTTAGTGCATTTGTCTGTACTTTGTTTTCTACGATAATTATGAGTATTATATTATTTCGTAATAGGTTTCGTTTACGATTTCTACATCTATTTAAACCTATATATACCTTTCTTCTGTCAGTCATGGTTTTCGTCTGCTTTTATCCTTTTGACTCATTCTTGACCTTTGAATGTTGAAGTGAATTTCCAAAAGTAAACACTAAAATCCATTAAATATGATTTCAAGGTACTTGTTCCAAGTATATGAATGTATAAAGACTTTATCCTCACGATGTTTCTTTGAATGAAAAAGATGGTTTTTAACACAACATTGCATTAATGGGCACACATTTGAGCGAGTGTTGAAACACATTAGCATAGATGACAAAAGTTAATTTAATATTTCTTTTGTAAATGTAACAAGATAATCGAAATAGAATTCGGATTTTTAACAGAACACATTTGATGGTGATACAAATATAATGTTTAATGATGAAAGAATTGAATGAGAAAAGAATTTTGATTAATACGTGCGTATAATATTGAAATATTCGATCACTTAGCATAATCCACACTAACTTAATAAAAATACAAGAAATGACTTTACACAGTACAAGGGGTGAATGATTTATATAATTTCACAACGAAACAATGATGTGGTTTGATTCAAATGGTGTAAAATGTATTTAACTCATACAGTAAAAATTTAATTACTCAAATAGTGAAAAATGCGAACTTTAATGATCAGTAAGAATCACTTAGTGTTCAAAGAATATTCCGTAAAAAAAGATAAAGACCATCGAAAATGTATGACATACTTAATGTAGCCAGATTCTTATTTAATTGCAAAGGAAATGTCTAAAGTCGCAGAAACGTTAAGTATTTCATAGAAAATTTAAACCACAATAGTTTCTGAAATACTGAAACATTCTTGACTTAAATGCATTAAGACGTTTTCAACACAAATGTAATTCACTTGATTAATAACAACAACAAGTAAATTATGAACCAGTGACTGATTATGTATCCACATTCAATTATTAATGTGTATAAACTGTACTAGAACTTATTCTGAGTGGCAACTTAGTGCAGGATCCTATTGAGTATGATTAATATCTTACAAATTGGTTTCGTATTGTAAAAATAAACATTTCATTTAAAAGTAGATCAAGTTCATTTTGTTTATTCAATTGTCAATTTGAATGCTTTCAAGATGCCCTACACATTTAATTCATATATTAATTCTGTTGTTCTGTCTAATGCATCAACTGTAGTTATTTGCAATATAATATGAAGTCCATGTCTGCCGCTGTGATTCAGCACTCGCCAAAATTCGTGCCGATTAAGCTAATGATGGTTTTAAATTATATTGTTTGTTTATGGATCTGAGTGTTTGCTTTTGGAAATTCACTTCAACATTATGATTCAAGAATGAGTTTTTTAAATCGATAAAAAGAAACAAATTGATAGCCTTCATACTGACAGACGGACAAAACAAAAAACAAAACTATACTAAAATACCATTATACATGTAAATATTATAACAAAATAAATAAATACAAAAACACTCGAATCTAATCAAGCAGCTGAAAATGGCCAGGTAATTAACATACAAATCTTCGAATATCCCTCAACGTGAACATCACAAACATCTAACCGCTCATTTGGCCTAGTGGCTAGAGCGTATGTATCGGATGCGGGAGATCGTGGGTTCGATCTCCAGCCAAGTCATACCAAAAAAGGACTTATTTTAAAAAATGGGTCTAACAGTTACCTCACTTGGCGCTCAGCATTAAGAGGTTAGTGTTATGACTGGTCTGCCTGGTGACATGATGTGCGTGGGTGGGACATCATGCTACATGTCTGCGACATGATGCCTTGTGCGAGACATAACTATAAACTGTCACACTGCAGACATCGTAGTAATATGACTGAAAATGTGTTATTGCTACATTAAATATCCGCGAGCGTGCGAGCACCCCCGCCACAAATCTATAAGTCTATGATATCACGTTGGGTCTATCTACTTAACTTAATCCAGCAACTTAACGTTTAATGGTAGTGATGCTGAAATCCACTATGAAATATTAGTTGACCCTTTCGTATTGGCCTGTACCAGTCGAAGGCCTTTACTGTAAAGGCATCTTGACATTGCTAATATCTTTTTAAAACTGAATGGTGGAGTCCAGTTTAAAGAACACCTTCTTTTCTTGCCAGCACCTTCTGCGAAAATCGTGTGTAACTTATGATATTTTTATTTATGAATTTCCCAGGCAATGCAACTAGTCCAGGAACTAAAGAGTTATGATAATGAACATCAAAGTAACTATTATGCGGCGTCTCTTCTCACACAGAAGGAATTCTATACTATATGGTTGGATGTCATATTGTATCAATTATTTCAGATATGGTATCAATGACAAAATGTGGAATGTGAACGTCGTGCTATGAAAAAATACGTAAAGCAGAGTAATCTTTTTATTAAAAATTTCACACAGATTTCCATGCTGAAGGCACGGATCATAGTGGAATATTCTCTTTTGTGTTTAACATATTCCTTATTTGACGATCTGTTCGATCGTTCGATAACATGCAATTGTTTTGAATATCTCAATAATCCGATAGCTTTTCCTATCTATCATATATGTTTCTCTTCTGTCTTTAAAACAGGATATAAATCAACTGTATTGATATTGGCGACACTGCGAACGATGATTTACATATAGTCACAGCGTAGATTTTATATGAATCTCTAGCATTACTCTGCATTTTGCACGTTTGTCAAACTTAGGTTTACCAAACCCTTAGAACATAATTATATTAAGGAGAACTCATGTTTGCATTATACATATGTAACGAATATATAGATAATTAACAAATTATGTTACATTGAGTTTAGTAGGTGTTGTACCAATTTATTTTAATACATTACTTCTCCGGAAGCAGCTTTGTTGATGTATCTCAGCCTGTACTAGCATACAAAAAACTTCACACTAATTTGATTTTGTTTTTAAAAATACATCTATTTAATTGTTAAATTATTTAAAAAAATGTTTCATACCCAGTCGGGTTGAATGAATTCCCAAGTCATATCTGTTGATCAGGACAGAAGTCACAATGTGTAGTACCAGCACATTATACATTATTCAGTAACATCATGATAAGAAGTGTTCATTATTTTTTCTACGTTGTCATTGGAGTAATGGCTCCCACTGTACCGATGTCAATATACATATTTTCTTCCTGTCAGATTTGATTGCAATATATTTCGCTAAATTATATTTGTGTTTAAACATAATTTTACCTCCTCTCCTCCAGGAAAATCTTTTCCATTCTAAATATATTGATGTAATATTTAGTATATACTCCAACTGCGCTTATATCTCGAACATATTATAGTTTTTGTACTTGGCACAATATATAAGTTCACGTTTTCCGAGTCTATCCGGTTATTTGATCTCACAGCCTGTTTATCTTAATACGTTCCCGAAACTCATGCAGTATTATTTCAGGTTAATATTTACCAAATATACATTTATCGGTGTGCCATAATTGTAATTTATGCTTGAATTAACTTATTGGTACAATTCTATGTCCAACACGAAGTTTTAAATATTGTAATTTTTAATTTCTTGTTTTTTTTTTTAAATAGTAATTTTAGCATATACGCTAGACCATACAGTTCTATTCAGATTGAAATTTTCATTGCATTTTCTTTCGTTGGTTGTTTTGGCAATCATTTTCAAAAGTGGTTTGTAAAGGACATTACATACTTTTGTTATTACGAAAGGTAATTTCCAAAGAGAAGGAGATAAATGGCCTAACCCGTGTGATCATATCTAACTGCAACTGTTGCATGCGAACGTTACACCCTTGACAAAATACGAAATAAGCGTTGAGACCATATATTGCTTTGAAACGATCAAAATTTATCTACAGTCGACTCCGGTTAACTGCACACCCTCGGGCCCGTCACAAGACCGTGCAGTTAACCGGAGTGTGCAGTTAACCGAAGTACTTTGCAGTACAGCTTTAAATCAGCACGGCACGAATATATGTGAAGAATTAATTTTTTCAATCCACCCTTTCAACTTTTACTTAAATGTTAAGCTTGTTTTCCTTCCTCCGAACACAACTTCACTGATTCAACCAATGGATCCAGGAATTATAGCGAATTTCAAGAAATTCTATAGATCGCTTGTTATTCGAAAACTGCAGTCAGAGGCGTCGCTAGAGGGGTGCGGACCGCACCGGGTGACACCATCTCAGAAGGGTGACACCAACATGAAAAATTGCACATTTTACAGAGCACACACTGCTCGGTTTAGTCAGATTTCATAGGCGGATAACCGATCATAGTTCAATACATGACTAGCAGGCACAGGGTGCCACCATGCAGACTGCGGAACGTCTGTTGCTTATTTGAATGAGATTCAGATTAGGTTGGAACAAAATTTGGAGTTATTTGCGAACGCGTTAATTAATGAGGGGGAACACTATGAGTTTACGCACTGGGTGACAGCAACCCTAGCGACGCCGCTGACTGCTGTAAAACATTGATGGGTCATCTCCCACATAAAAAGTGTTGAGCTCCAAAGTCGCCTGCATCCTGTTTTTCGCCATGTTGTCGTTTAAATTGAATTCCGTTGCGCATTTTCCATCTTTCCAACCATCCATTTTTTGATTGAAATCATTAAAACCCGAATGCAATGTTTCCCATGCTGCACTATAATTTTTCCCACGCTATTATTGCTCCCTAGTGGGCGCTGATATACATGTATATACCACCTAAGGCGACCTAAGGCGACCTTTACATGTCAATCATTTTACAAACTCGCAGTTGCCGACTTAATTGTCGGCTTATTCGAAGCGCTACAGCAGTGGACTGGCAATAACTGATCATGAATATACAATGTGCAGTTAACCGGAGTGAAATTGTATTGAATAATGTGCCACGGGCTGAAATTTATTGTGCTATTATCCAGTGTGCATTTAAGCGAAGTGCAGTTATCCGAAGTTTGTTCCCATTGAGAAGAATTGGGAAAAAACGGGACCAGCGTGACTACGTGCAGTTATCCGGCGTGTGCAGTTAACCGATGTGGAGAGAGAGAGAGAGAGAGAGAGAGAGAGAGAGAGAGAGAGAGAGAGAGAGAGAGAGAGGGAGAGAGTATGATGTCTATAAGCGAGTGAGACAAAATGTAACGTTTGTCTAAAATAAAGATCTAGAAGAAAGAAAACGTCGGCATGTATCATACATTAATAAAAACTTCAGATTTTACATGTATAACAGATCACCAAATGACATATTTGCACAATATATTGTAGTGTAACAGTGCGAGTAACTATAAGATTACATGCATCAAGTCTTGCAGTCTTAGAGATAATTTATACATATATACACACATATACATCCATAATCATATATATGTACATGCATGCACTGATATATATGCCACACCACACACACACACATACCTCCCGCATCCGAGGCGGGCGCTCTAACCACTAGGCTATCGGCGAAAGAGAAAGATATAGAGAAAGCTGTTTGTAACATTTTAGAAACTAACTGAGCGAGTTTGTCAGCTGCCATTTATTTTATTAGCATTCCAGGTAATTCCGCGCACTCATGGATTGTGTGTAAAGTATCCATTTGTAAATATTTGGATTTAGTTGAATTAGTCAGAGAGATGTAGACCTTCCTCTGACCTTGTCCGCATTCCAGATCACAGTGTGCACGCTTTCTTTTGTGTAAGCGGTCATCAAGTTGTAGACATTCGGATTTGCGTAATTTGAACCTGAACAAGACATAACTTGACCTAAAGTCAGGTATGCATGTGATATCTTTATATTTTCACTGAGAGAGAGAGAGAGAGATAGAGAGAGAGAGAGAGAGAGAGAGAGAGAGAGAGAGAGAGAGAGAGAGAGAGAGAGAGAGAGAGAGAGAGAAAGAGAGAGTTGTACTTGTTATAAGGTTTAACGTCATTTTACAACACAGGATATGCTATACCTCGCAGGCAGTATTAATGGTGGAGAATGAATCCGATAATAACGCGGAAAAAGCCACCGACTCTCGAGAAGTTACCGGCAAGCGTTCTCACATACCCACCATGGCTGAGGCCGAGAGTCGAACCAACACAGACAGATGTGAGATGGCATTGATCCATAACGTTCAGCGCCTTTGACCATTCTACCAGTCGCATCCCAGAGAGAGAGAGAGAGAGAGAGAGAGAGAGAGAGAGAGAGAGAGAGAGCATACTTATTACAGTGCTAACAATTGCAATAGTGAATTTCTCCGAAGGTTTTCATTTTGTTCGCAAAACGTTTCCTCAGTAACTTTGTATTTGTTTGGGTCCGATGATGATGTCAATTTTGTTCATCGGGAAGGATACAAACATGCACGATTTAAATAAAATAACTACTTATACATCGACAAAACTTGTTTTTACAACAATCATCAGTTTTTTTCCCCCAAGAGCATGCTGTATTTTAGGATTGCATTTTGTCTTCTATAATTAATTTTGAAACGTCGGTGAAAAATATATACAGTCCAAAGAAAGTATTAGTACCAAAATATATAACACGATCAAACCAGACGAAAATTGTTGAGATGTTTAAAACCCGGAATCTATATGTACTGAAACAACTACGTGTATTAAAGTCAGCATGTTTTCGAAAACAGGAATTTACTCTGCCTTATCAGCAATCAACAATTAAGAGATTTATTCCTTACATTTTAAAATTACTAGGAAAGTTTAAAATCAATGTAGGTTATGGAATTGTTTATACTTACAGGCATCATAGAAGATTTCATGTCTCGTTTCAAAATAAGGTCAAGTGAGATCTATTAAATATAAGTCATGTCCAAAATCGTTTTACATCGTACGTGTATCGTAACTGTTGATTCCAAATAGAGGGGTAATTGGAAAGGTTTGTTAGCGGACCATACTGATATCTAATGTGTTTTGATATTTACCAAAATATTTCTCCCTGAACATACATCAGTAGGCTTGTGCTCTTTCATTTCGTACCTATTATCACATCTTTAGAATGTACAATGATGAAATGAATACTATATTCATATCTATAGCACAGTATTCACTCTCATCTCTATGTCCATTCTGCACGTGTAGCTTTCGTTTAGATATGTTAATAGTCTCATCAGGGATACAAACAGTGTCCAAAGGATGTCCGACAAACATATTTTAGACCCTCAGAATAATGAAACTTGTTTAGATGCTTTAAGGAACGGTGATCAGATTTAGGCACAAAAAATCTATTAACTCAATTATTATCCTCAGAATTCTGAAGCGAATGATATAAAATAGAAGAAACGATCTAATTTAAATCAGCAGACACTTTCTTCGTCTAAATTAACAGCAGTTGTTTTCCCGCACATGATATTATCTTCAAGGAGAAATGTAAGTAACGACACAGTGACTGATATGTATCGGCAATCGATTACAATTTTATCATAAGCTGCATTTATAAGTCTGAGTGAGCCCCATAACGTGAACAATTCTGATTTGCTACATAGAACACGAGCTCAATAACCATCTTAAGTAAGGATTATTAATAAAGTCCTATTATCAAGGACAAATTGGCTTCATATTGTACAAAATATTTCTATGCATAAGTAAGCCGATTTATTTTGTATTATTTTCACGATTGCCTGATTGAATGTTCCAAAGATGTCATGTATATTTTGCTCCTGAAAGTAGATCACAGAAAGGGAATAACACGTACAGAAGGCCATTATCACACTCAGCAAATAAACTGCACATCCATCGACTGTACGAGTTTGCCAAGGAAACGCATACAAATATCGCGGATTTTGACTAAGCGGCTATCAAGTCGTTATTAAGAATCGGAATTGCTTAGTTTGTACATTAAAAAGATACTACATTCACATTATGCACAGGTATGCATGTGCCCTCGTATAGTGCGTGTATGTTTTTGTGTGTGTGTGTGTGTGTGTGTGTGTGTGTGTGTGTGTGTTTGAAACCAAGAATTTGGAGTTAGCCTTATCGGCAATTGAAACGCAATAGGTATATTCCTGACACTTTAAGACTGCTAGGAACATTGAACACAAAAAGGATTTGAAAACGTGTTATTTCTTACAGGTAGATTCCCTATCAAAACATTAGAGAGAAGTTCGTCAATACTCGTTTGAAAAGGACGTCCACCGATTTCCTATTGCTTTAAAGTAATGATCAAATTATTGTTTGCTTATTCTGTGTATCGTAACTGTTTATTCCAAATAGAACTGTATTTGGAAAGGTTTGTCAGTGCATCATGCCGACACTTAATGTGTTTTGATATTTACAAACATATTTTGCTCTGACAGTGTGTTTGTCGGTTTGTGCTCTATCATCTCCTAGTTTGTATCATATCTTCATTCATCCTCTAGGTATTATCACCACTTCAAGATGAGATAAAATGAAACGAATAATATATTCATATTTATCTAACAATATTCATTTTTGTGACTTTGTTCCATGTTGCATGTGTAGCATTAATTTCGATATTTTAACAATGCAGTCAGCGATAAAATACAATGTTCAAAAGATGTTCCAAACATAAATAACATCATAGGCCCTAAACTCTATTAAAATTGATGCGTAACGTAACGGTAACCTCATTTAGCCACGAACTAAAATCTCTGAGCTCCTTTATTGTATATAGAATTTTAAAGCCAATTCAAAATAGAAGGCACAATTTTTTATACATTTGCAGACACATTTTCGGTCTAAATACCCTGCAGGTGTTTTCCATACTTGTAATTATTTTACGGGAGAAAAGTAAGCAACGATACAATGACTAATTTGTTTGTATCCAAAATCGATTACATTAGTTTGTATGCACAATCGATTACAATGACTAATTTGTATCCACAATCGATTACAATGACTGATTTGTATCTATAATCGATTGCAATGACTGCTTTGTATCCACAATCGATACTAATTGTTTGTATCTACAGTCGATGACAATTTGTCGTGAACTACAATTATAAGTTTGATTGTGCTCCAAAACTTCAACAATGTTGTTATGCTGCGCAGAATTTGAGTTCAATAATAGACTTCTAATTAGTGAGGTTTATTAATTGAATACTGTCAAGATGCGATTCATATTTCATTCCAGATAATATATCGCAGGAGGGAACTGTAAACATTCATCGATGCCAAAATCATACTCGGCAAATAAATGGCATATCCGATGCTATGAATGATTCATCAAGATACAAGATACAAAATGGGTTAGAGACAAAAGCTGTGGTAATGGAATGTGATCGATTCCTCATTTTCATACAAATATAAAAATCGTGCCACAAAAGAAATACCGCCAAATGCGCATGGAGATTCACATTTCGACTTTTAATTTCCATGAAAGTTATTCACGAGTGAGAGTACAAGTCACATGTGAGGAATGATATAGGTTCTTTGAACCTGTGTTCCACACTAGAAAACACAGTAATAAATAAACAGGGTGGTACAAATAGACTAAAATATGAATTTCACGCTGGTAATCGCTCAGGAACGAGAATCGTTCTCTGTACATGTTTAATATTTAGGGCAATTATCAGAGAGAGAGAGAGAGAGAGAGAGAGAGAGAGAGAGAGAGAGAGAGACAGAGAGGGGGGGGGGGGGAAATGACATGCTAGCAATTCCAATAGTGATTTTACTCATATACTTTGCTCTATAGTTCTATACAGGCGAACAGAGGCAGATAGAGGTGAGGTGGCAATGATCCGTAACGGTGAACGCTTTAGACCACTCGACCGGGAATTGGTAGCTCTTCTTTAATGTGTATACTATCATATCGAGAATTTTAGAGCTGAAAATATATCTTCATTTTATTACATCATCAAATAGTATTTCATTCAATCATGTATTAATGTTTCTGGCAATAAGTCCTGATGCCAAATGTATTCAATATTAAGAAGATAAATTTGGCGCCATTTGTGAAACTATGTGGCCTTGGGCTTTTGCCATATGTCATACGTTTCAAAGAATACGTTATTTCTGTTTGGATACCAATTCTTTCAATCATTTTGGAATGCCCTTGGATAAGAATAGGAATTGTACAAGTGATGCACAGGATCTCTAAGGTTCCACCTGCTTTCTAATTTTCCTCGTGAGATACGTTAGGTAGATTACGATAGTACTCTTTAACGTTTCCAATTTTAACAGTGATCATATCATATCCATCTTGAATCAATTTGTTTGTGTTTTATTTTAATTTTGTCCATTTTCTACATGGCAAACGTATCACACCTTCTTCCACCCACTTTTGATTTCCATGGCTTTTCTTTTCTCGTACTTTCTCGCAGCTTTTCTTCTTCGAGTCCAAGATGTCGAAATTGTAAGTAGCAACGGAACCAATCTCTAAGAAACCCTGTTGTGCAGTTCGTTTTTCAGTTTTAATGCTTCGTTTCTTTTTTTTATGAGGTATATGAGGTGTTTTTATCACCAATTTCCATCAACAATATATCTAGAAATAATAAATCTGATAAAAAAACCTCTTAGATCTGAATTGGTTAGATTGGCAATACCCTCCTCGTACTCAGTTGAAGCATGTTTTAATTTTACGCTAGTCGTGAAATGTTTGATTGATTAAATATATTTTATATTAATCAACAAGCTTATATTAAATTCCACACACTTACCTCTGATTAAACTTTTTAAATTCATTTGTTTATTATCATGGAGTGAAGAGATCTATAACATCATTCAGACATCACTTTTCCAACATTTGGCATAAGGAATTCAGACATAATAAGGAAACCAATTGTTTCGTCGAAACATGTATCACTTTTAATCCTGGATTGAATGCTCAAAATGGATTAACATGACCAATATCGCTTTAGTATCGTAATAATTCTTTAATGCATTCTTATAATTAAGTCTTATGTATATTTCTATAATTATGTGAATATAATTCTGGATTATGAACCAAGTTAATGTCCCCACATATAGTTGTAGATTAACTCTCACATACATACATAATAACATTTGTTTGTTGTCCATTTCCTGACAGTGATAGTTTGTCTCGTATATATTAATTACAGAAATTTTCCATTATCCAATTTGAAACTCCAACAAATCAAATTATAATCAGGGTTCATAATGCAATCTTTTATTCATACTCAAATTTATTATTAAATATAATATATCATAGAGAGTTGGACCAGTAGCAAGTTTCAATACTATTATATCCGTATTGTGCCTTAATATTTATGAAACTTTATCCTTTGCATAACGCGTTTCATGTAAGCAAATATATGACAAGTTAATCATAAACATCCTTATATTTTATACAAAATCTCCAACATTTTTATATTTGATCTTTTCATTTTGAGAGTGAAAAGATACATTCCTCACATAGGAAAAACACCTCTTGTGTGATTAACAGAGAAAGTGGATACATAATACAACATATAGTTTAAAAAAAAACGATTTCAATTGAAAAATCTTCAGTAATTAGATATATGACAGGGAAGTCTTAATGTAACCTTGCAAAGGTGCACTGGGGTTTAAGTTAACTAATAAAAAAAAAATTGATAAAAAAATAAATCCAATTTTATCGGGCATTAGTATCGGAAAATATACTGTTGATAAAACAATTCTAAATTGAAAATGTGTTCAAGTTATTTTTATCTGCTAATTGCATTAAATTTTAGTATTCAAACACATACTATTTGATATCTTGATTTATCGCGCACGGACATATATTAACTTGTTCAGCTCCAAAAAGAAAGGTACTGCGAAATATATTATGAACCAAAAGATATACAAGAGAGAACATGAAAGCTAAAGCTAAAGGTAAGCGAGAGAGAGAGAGAGAGAGAGAGAGAGAGAGAGAGAGAGAGAGAGAGAGAGAGAGAGAGAGAGAGTATGTCTATTAGCGAGTGAGACAAAATGTGACGTTTGTCTACAAGAAAGATCTACCGCGGAATCAGCAAAATTATAGAAGAAAGAAATTGTCGGCATGTAAGATATATTAATAAAACTTAAGATTTTAATGTATAACAGACCTCCACGTATTTTCAAAACAATAATCAAGAGTATGTTCAGGAGCATTGGAACATATTATTGTTCCTTTTTAAACCTCAGTAAAAACACAAAGAGTCCATTGCATTATTCGACGAAAACGATTTGAGACTATCAACTTGTTAAGAACTGTTGAGATGTTTCTGCAAAACCATTATTGGGTTGAGCAACAAAGAAGAAAACAACCATTGAAGATGATAATCGAAAATGTAATTTATAGTAACCCCCCATTCTAAATTCACTGACGCATTCTCGGATTAAATGCCTTTCTTACTTTTAGTCCACACACTAATTATTCACCTTATTCATGACAAAGGTAAATTATGATCCAATGACTCAATACACTGCAATTTGTCTGAAGGAACTTTGTGCATTGATTTCAACCGATTGTAAAAAGCAAGAACATGTACTTAGCCTTATCGCCAATCCCACTTATAGACGATTAGAGAATATAAAACCAAAGGAGATTATAGTTTTTTTTTATACGTACAGACATATTACCGGTCAAGAAACGCAACAGGATTTAGTAACTGAGAAAGCTATAACTTAATTTTGTATGTCTTATAAGTATGAGTAAATTACATATTTCCATATTTATTTATCGTAACCGTTGATTCCAGAAGGTATGCTATATTACAAGGCTTAACAGAGTACCATACATACGTCTAATATGTTTATATACGCCTAATGTTTATCTAAAAAATATGCTTTGAGCGTACCGTTTTTGGTCGGCTTATGTTCTTATATCTTCTATCATGTCTTCAGGATATAAAACAATGAAGCTACCGAATGTGCAGAGTTCAATATCTATCATTGTCAAGCTAATCTAAATTGATCAATATCTATCAATGGCAAGCTAAAATAAATTTATCAATATCTATCATTGTCAAGAAAATATCAATTTATCAATATCTATCATTGTAAAGCTAATATAAATTTATCAATATCTATCATTTTCAAAAGCTAATATAAATTTATCAATATCTATCATTAGCAAGCTCATATAAATTTATCAATATCTATCATTGGCAAGCTCATATAAATTTATCAATATCTATCATTATCAAGCTAATATAAATTTATCAATATATATTATTGTCAAGCTAATTTAAATTCATCAATATCTATCATAGTCAAACTAATATAAAATCATCAATATCTAACATTGTCAAGCTAATCTAAATTTATCAATATCTAACATTGTCAAGCTAATATAAATTTATCAATATCTATCATTGGCAAGCTAATATACATTTATCAATATCTATCATTGGCATGCTAAACTAAATTTATCAATATCTAACATTGTCAAGCTAATATAAATTTATCAATATCTATTATTGTCAAGCTAATATAAATTTATCAATATCTATCATTGGCAAGCTAATATACATTTATCAATATCTATCATTGGCAAGCTAATATAAATTTATCAATATCAATCATTGGCAAGCTAATATAAGTCTAAATATGAATATAAAAATTCTACAAACGTTTAAATTAAAATTCTACAAACGTTTACCTCTTATTAAATTATTTAAATTCAAATGTGATATTAATATGAAGTAGCCATACCTAGAACTTGATTCATTTGTGAACTTGCCTACATTTTTGCAATAGTTATTCAGATACAAGTAGGAAACCTGATAAAGCTTGCTTTAAAGGACCTTTTCCTTTTTCTATATTACCGGGTTGAATGCTAAAGATGGATTAACATGATCCGCATTTTCTATAGAACCTCTTTAATCGATTTCTGCCATTATAGTTATTTATAGTTATATAACTATCTGAATCTATGTCTGGATCTTGAGCCAATTTATAGTATATATATAAGATAATACAAAACGACAATGTGTTCTAAGAATATCTTTAAATTTTGCAAACTCTACAAGTCTTCACTAGTTAGCAGAGAGCATTTGAATATTTGATCAGTCAAGTTTCATTGTAAAATTATACATTCTTTATATATGAAATGAACCATGCTGTGTAAGCAATATGGAAAATGGCAATTAACACACCTCGTAGATTAAGAACAAAACAAATTTGAATTAAGAAAACATCCTTGATTTGATGTATGATAGGGTAATACGCATCATGAACTCTCTCTAACCTAACACTAGCTGTAATATTCAAACATAAGTACACTGGTACCTAACTGCGTTTGTAAGTTTATCTTGAATCTGTTACTATCGAAGTGACACAAACAAACATGAAAGGTTATAAACCACCAACCAACCGCACTTAACGTCAAAGGTACATTGAAAGCTGAATGCCTCATTGGAAGACTGATTACGCGCATTCAAGTCAATTTTTAAAAATGAAAACTAAACTGATAAATAAATAAATCTTTGTTTAGCAAAAATTAGAATGTAGGCAGGAAAATGTTAAATTTTAAATGGATGTATTGTTTTCTGTTCACCCGATATTTGCTTATACATCTAGTATTCATACATGCACCATTTTATATCATGATTTACAGCGTACGGATAGACGTGAATTTTACTAAGCATCAACTGAGAAAGGTACTGCAAAATAAATTATAAACCAAATAATATACAAAAGAGAAAAATAAAGGCTAAAGGTAAACAAATGAGACAGAATATGACGTTTGTCTACAATGTAGATTGTCAGCGCGAGCAGCAAATGGATAGGAGAAGGAAAATGTTGGTATGTAATATACACTAATATAACATAGATATTAAATGTATAATAAAACTACAAATGACAATTTGGTACCATATATGTGTAGCATAAAAGTGCTAGGAAGTTCATTCTAGTATATAAGTTTACATTCATTTAATCTTCTAGTCTTAGAGATTATATGTACATATATACACACATAAACACACATCTATACACACATACAAAGCAAATACATGCATGCACAGACATATATAAATACACATACTCAGTCTGTCTGTCTGTCTATCTTTCTATCATTAACAAATTATGTCTAGCTTCATTAATTAAATATTCATCTCATAAATGCATTGTTTGTCCTGAAGCTACCTTGTTGATTGACTTAACGTTTGTTTGAAACCAAGAATTTGGACTTAGCCTTATCGGCAATTGAAACTCAAGAGTTATAATCCTGACACTTTAAGACTCCTAGGAACATTTAAACCAAAAGGATTTTAAAACGTGTTCTTTCTTACAGGTAGATTCCCTGTCAAAACATTAGAGAGAAGTTCATCAATACTCGTTTGAAAAGAACGTCCAACAATTTCCTATTACTTAAAAGTAATGATCAAATGATTTTTTGATCGTAACTGTTTATTCCAAATAGAACAGTATTTGGAAAGGTTTGGCAGTACGTCATACTGAAACTTAATGTGTTTTGATATTTACAAACATAATTTGCTCTGACCGTGTGTCTGTCGGTTTGTGCTCTATCATCTCCTACTTTGTATCCTATCTTAATTCATCTTCTAGATATTATCACCGCTTCAAGATGAGAAACAAAAATGAATGAATAATATATTCTTATATCCTTAACAAAATATTAATTGTCCTGATTGGTTCCATGCTGCATGTGTAGCGTTAATTTTGATATTTTAACATTGCAATTAGCAATAAAAAGACAATGTTCAAAATATGTTCCGAGCAAAAATAACATCATAGGCTCTAAACTCTATTAAAATTGATGCTTAACGTAACGGTGACCTGGTGTAGCCACACACTAAAATATCTGAGCTCCATTATTGTATACAGAATCTTAAAACCAATTATTCAAAATAGAAGTCACAATCTTGTATACATTTGCAGACACATTTTCGGTCTAATTACCTTACAGGTCTTTTCCACACTTGTAATTCTCTTCCGGGAGAAAAGTAAGCAATGACTGATTTGTACCCAAACAATTGTTCGTGAACTACAATTATAAGTTTGATTGTGCTCCAGAACTTGACCAATTTTGTTATGCTACGTAGAATTTGAGTTCAACAATTGACACCTAATTAGTGAGGTTTATTAATTGAATACTGTCAAGATGCGATTCATATTACATTTCGGAGAACATATTGCACGAGGGAACTGTAAACATTTCACGACGCCAAAATCATACTCGGCAAATAAATGGCGTATCCGACGTTATTAGTGATTCACCAAGGAATAAGATACAACATGTGGCAGAGACAAAAGCTATGGTAATGGCATGTGATCGGTTCCTCATATTCCTACAAATATAAAAGTCGTGCCACTAGAAATAATATCGCAAAATGCGTATAAAAATTCACATTTCGACCTTTACTTTCCGTAGAAACTATCTACGAGTGTGAATACAAGTCACATATGAGGAATGATAGAGGTTCTTTGAATCTTTGTTCCACACTAGAAAATACGATCATAAACAAACATAAACAAACTGTCTTCACGGTGTAAGAATATAAAAATTGTTTAAGATTGTGACCTTCCTATGACATTGTCCGCATTCCAGATTTTACTGCGCATCCATTGATCTTGTTTGTTTACACGTTCACGGTGTTATAAACATTCGGATTTGCTTAGTTTGGACCTGAAAAATATACTACATATTTATGATGTGAATTCTGGTATGTTGAGAGAGAGAGAGAGAGAGAGAGAGAGAGAGAGAGAGAGAGAGAGAGAGAATTTTTAATGATGTGTTAACAATTCCATTTGTAATTTTCCCTTGTGATTTTACTACATTTCTGAAAACGTTTCTTTAAATTAAATTGAGACGTTTTATGTTGCTCCTTTTGATATATCATATATATATATATATATATATATATATATATATATATATATATATATATATATATATATATATATATATATGAAATTTGTTTTTGTATTTTTCGGAAAATTCAAAACCCTTATGATTGACCTGGTTTTGGTCTTTGGCTAATTTTTATACTTTTCAAACTATTAAGAACTTTTGTTTGGGTAGCATTGCCTTCTTACCTTAAAAAAGTCCCTTTGAAAAGTCTAGAAATTGTATAGATTTTGAGAAGGAACGACAAGTCTACATCCGCTGTCCTTTTCAGATATATTTATAATAATGCTAGTTAACTTTTCCTACAATATTAAATTGACCAGTAATAATTATCTTTTCATCTTTAATTGATTTTGTATTTGTTTTGCTTACATATTTTCCATTTGCTAGTTGGCAAAAGTATTGTGTTGGTTTCTAGTCCTCTTCGGCTTACTGTACTCTGTATTTAATAATACTTTCTCGAAGGTCGTCTTTTCTAATTTCAATAAATCTTTTTTGTTCGACACCAATATTTCTTAATTTCATGTACCCAGCTAACCACTCTCTAAGGATTGTAACTACTGAACAAGATTGAGTTCGTTTTTTAATTTACATTTCGTTTTATATGAAGAAAAAAAACTTTTTGATTTGTACCTAGAAAAAATATATCTGATACAGTATATCTTAGGTCTGAATTCGCTACATTGGCAATATTGTCCCATACACAGTTGGATTACAGCTGCATGATAAATACAGCTTTAATATTTACACCAGTAAAAGTATGAGATATAGTCATAACCCGAATCATCCCTAATATGTGAACTTTGATGCCCTGTAATAAAAGTATCATGTATTAAAAGTATATGACACAGTTATCTTCTAAAATATTCAAAAGCATCCTTACATTTTCAAAATTTGATCTAACCATTTTCACTGCAAACAAAATATAAATTCTTCAGATATGAAATATACGTAGTCTTCTGAATGTCCCTGAACTAAAACTAAAATTGTCCCACACTAAAGTTAGAGGTATAGCCAAACATATGAATACAAAGGTATACAAGGAAGAAAAATGAAAGCTAAATCTAAGCTAATGAGACAAAATATAATATTCATAAGCTAGTGAGACAAAAGTGACATCTAGCCGCTCCATCCATGCATCCATACATCCATTCATGCATCCATCCATGCATCCATGCCTTAGTGGCTGGAACCTTGTCCTGCCACTCCATGTTGAGAATTTTCCTGAGACTTGTGGTATGCAAATGGTTCAGCTTCTTGTCTTGGCGTTGATACACCGTCCACGTTTCGCAAACATGCAGTAGATTGGGCAATACAACATCTCTGTATTAGCATGGTCTGGATGCTGATGACCAATATATTTTGGACGTCAGCATAAAATCCGCAAAAAGTTGCACTGGTTTTGGCAATGCGAAGGTTTACCTTCTTCGTCAATAGTGACGCTCGGTGACAGTGTGCTGCCAAGGTAGCTGAAGTGTTTCACTACACTGAGGTTTTTGTCCGTTGACGGTGATATTGGGCTCAAAAGAGGGATTTCTATGGGCCGGTTGATGCAGGACTTCAGTTTGCTTGGTACTGATGGTAAGACCAAAGCTTGTGCAGGAGCTGGAGAACGTGTAAACGCTGCATTGCAGGTCGGATTCTGATCCAGCACTGAGGGCGCAGTCATCAGCAAAAAATAAATATCTGATAGTGTCTGTCGCAACCTTGGTTTGAGCGTGAAGCAGCAGTCTCTGGTCAAGGTGCGTAGTGGGCAGTTCTGGAGGATTCTGGCGAGTATCGTTCCTGCAATTGAGAGAAAGGATATACCCGGGTGGTTTTCGCAGACCCAGCGGTTTCCGTTGCGTTTATGCATGTGGATTATGGATACGTCTTTGAATTCCTGGGGATCGTCTCTTGCTGTCACATCAGTAAAAACAATTTGCGAAGCATTTGTATAAGAGCTGTGCTCCCTTTACATTAGACCTCTATTGGGATGGTGTCTGAACCAGGTGCTTTGCCACTTGAGAAAATACGTATCGCTTTATATATCTCCATCAATGTTGGAGTGTCATCCAAAGCTTCGTTGATCGTTAACTGGGGGAGACGATTGACGGATTTATTATTGATGGATAAAGAGTAATTGAGGACGCTGTCAATATGTTCAGCCTATCTTTAAAAAATCTTCTCTTTGTCAGTAATTAGTGTGATCCCTTCTGCATTGAGGAGGAGAGGGGGAATGATCCAGAGGATATAGGTCCATGCGCTCTTTTCAGGGCATTGTAAAAGTCCTTCTTGTCATGCTCATAAACTGCTTTGCTCATCCATGTGTCTTGCATCAGACGAAGCTTCTGCTGTACAGTTTTGCGTATGTTTTTGTACGCATCTTTCCTAGAGGTGGTCTTGGGGTTGTTGAGGTAGGTTTGAAGAAGGCGGTGTTTCTCATCCTGCAACTGCTTGATCTCATCGCAGTTCTCATCAAACCAGTCTTTATGGTTTCTTAGTGAGAGTCCTAGGATTTCCGAAGATGTGCTATAGACCAGCCTTCTGAATGCCGCCCAGTCGGTCTTCACATTCTGATTGTCTAGAGGGGTGGATATCATACGTTCTCCCAGGGCATCCATGAGGGACTGTTTGGTACTGCTACATTTCAAATTGGTGAAGTTGAGTGGTTTGGGAGTCTTCATTCTCTGTGGGCGTCTTTTGGGCTGAATACTAGATGTGGAGATTCGTGATGATGAGGCGGTGGTCTGTCCTGTAGTCAGCGTCCCTCAAGGACTTGGTCACACATATCCTGCCCCTCCCTCTTCCTGACAATGACGTAGTCGATGAGGTTCCAGTGCTTAGAGCGAGGGTGCATCCGTGACGTCCGGTTACAAGTAAGGACGGCTGATTACTGTATTAGCGATTCGTTCTTCTCAAGTCTGGAGCAAATGGAGACCATTGCTTTTACAGTGACCCATTCCGTACTTTCCTAGCACTCCATCCCAGGTAACGTGATCACAGCCTACTCTTGCTATGAAATCGCTAAGAATGACGAGATTATCTGCCATTGTAACGTCAGCAAAAGATCATCATATAACTTGACCTTCACTTCATCCGGGTTGGTCATGGTTGGAGGATAGCAACTGATAATGGCAAGGTGCTTTCTGCCAGAGAAGAGAGAGAATTTCATGGTCATGAATCTGTCGTTTACTCCCTTTAGAGGTCCAGCCTATTTGCCAATCAGTGCTGTCTTCACTGCCAAGCCGACACCAGCTTTACAACTATCTTCACTACCAAAGCCGCTCCAACATAATGTGTACCCAGAGACCCTTTCACAGAGTTCGCCTTCTCCTGCAAGCCAAGTCTTGTGCAAGGCAGCAATGTCCACAACGTATCTGTCGAGTTCCTTTCCTATTATGGCAGGTCTCCTCTGGGGTTTATCCGCATCGACTCTGTCCAATAATGTGTGTACGTTCCTTGCACCAATTATGAGAGGAACAATCCTCATTTTCTTTTAAGTATTTTTGTAGGGCCCACGCCAGACTCCGTTGGCTTGCTAGGGAAGTTTAGAGCAGGCAATGTTTAGGGCACCTTCTCTAGCTCCTTCCTCATGCCATGGAGGTGAGCAGTGCGAATTTTAAAAAGTGTCGCTCAGTCGCACAGGGGGCTGCCGGACTCCACTGCTGCTCCATGTCTGTGGTTAGCGACCCTAACGGCTTGATTCGCCTGTCTGCAAGTTTGCGGCTACGGATGCCAGTGTACCACACCTGCAGCTTCGTCGCTTGCTGTCGCCACATGACTTTAGTGGGTGATGAAGTTCTATGGCAGATGACAAGAATGACTTGCGCAGTGACCTTGTTGTAAGTGAGAAACAGTTGCGCAGTTAATCGATCTCACTATCCCAAAACCATCTGAGTCCCTCAGCACGACAACATCGAAACGGCCAGGAACGCCGTTGAGTGCAATGGATGACCAGGACGTCCTACGTGTTTCGTCGAGCTTGTAGCGCTCCACGGTGCTTTGCATGGAATCATCTTACTCCGCGTTGACCATTGAGGATTTAAGACCTGTCAGATACCCTTAGCCTACTTATCCGGTCAGTCTATTAAAATAAAATTATATATTAAGATGATCAGATTAATAAATAAATGCCTTTTACAACTGTATTACGTATGTTTATCCGCATCGCTATGGCGTTATAATCTTCACACACATATTCTGTCTAATCCAGTATTACGGCGACAGTATTTGTAACTGTTCTATTGTTATACCAAGCAAAACAAAGGAATACAACTGCAGTATATTTTCAGAATATCAAAATCATAAATATATGCCTTTAAAACTCAAGGTCTGCTCATCCATTTCCAAACTTGTTTATTTTTATATTTTTTTTAAAACTGTCATAGGCAGTTAATACACTATTAGATCAAGGCTGCACTATTGTTTTCAAGCCATAATATTTTTTTAATTCCTTCTAAAAGTGTTTGTTCATAAAAGTTTTTGTACCAATGCGTAGATGAAAACAACCCCCCTCCCATCCCATATATTGAAGTTTCCTCAATTAGAAATATGCTTCAAATGAGCTAAAAACCGGAATGTTTAATCGGGTTGATACAAATATATTTTAGTGCAATATATCCATTAATCACTAAAAGCAATCAAATGTACTTATTTCATGTTCTAAAAGTTTGCTCCAATATTTATCACAGGCTGAATTAGCACATTTCTTGCAGCATCCCGCGTGATAATGAAAAGTGTCTACCGTTTATGAGCTGTATGTGCTTGTGTACATTCACATAGAAAATATAGCCAGAACTCATACTTCTCCATCTTATTGCAAGTTACAACAGCACTTAAAAAGGTGAACAAAAATAGAGTTTTAAAAAATAGCATGTCTATTGTTGGATTTTAACTCAATTCGATAATATGAGTAATGCCATATATAAGTAGAGACCACTAACGTGTTTTAAGGGGTGGTCTATTACGCTTTCCGTTACGGATTACTGCCCTCTCACCTCTGTCTGCGTGGGTTCGAGTCTAAGATTCGGCTAATGTAGGTATGTCAGAATGCTTGCCAGTAGCTTCTCGTGGGTCAGTGGTTCTTTCCGGGGTTTTTCCCCATGTTCTTCCTCCAATAATACTGGCCGCCATATATAGCCTATTGCGTGCTGAAAAATAGCGTTAAGCCCTATAAAAAAACTCACACAAACCTGCTTACATATAGAATGTGTAAATTTTTTGGTAAAAATATTCTCAATGTATATATATTGACGAGCAGTGAAAATTCGTATTCCAATAGAGTGAAGTATCAAGATTACTACGGTCTGTAATAAAATAAAGATATGATATTTTCTTGGTACAAGTGAATAAAATATATATTTCGTTAAGTGTATTTTAACAATTGACAAAGTAAAAAGTTCATTTCATTTTGAATATCGATTGTTTTAAACTCTTTTAATTTTCAGGTCAGTATTATTAAATGCATCTAAAAGTTACCACTTCGTGTCACACAATGTGCTTAAAGAGAATTAGGTACTTTTAGTTACATTTACATTTGAAATTTGCCGAGTTACAGATACGAAAAATTCGCTATGAGGAACGAATTATAAGGTTTTCACCGGCGAGATTAAATATATCGTTTATTTACTTATTCATTCAGACCAAGCAAATTTTATTTTAATTTTATGCTCAGATGTATTGACTAGAAATCTTATAAGATTGATATCAGATTTCTTACTGTATCCCATGAGCAGCACAGTTGGAGGGGCTTGGGGGTTGGGTTGGCCAAGCTTTGGGAGAGGGTGCAAAGATTCACTCCCATAAGACCCCAATTATATATCTGGGCCCTGGTTGATTTATTATTTACTCAAATCCTCGTTTGCAAGATCTAGCTGGTGTTTTGAACTGCATATGGGCTAGACCCAAAAGTGGATTGGGGGAAGAGTTAAGACTAGAACTGGTGGGTCAGCTGACCTTTGTTAAGCCTCCTCCCACACTTCTACCAAAGCCCCGATTCTACAATCGGGCCATGTAAAATAAATATATATATTTGTTGCCAAAAGCCAACCCGAACCTTGTATATTAGCCTGGTTGGCAAGACAACTGTGTTTTTCTTGTTTTGTTTTTGGGAGGCAACAGATAGATCCACCCCTCCCCTCATTGAATACATTTACATTTTATTTTGAATTTTGAATTTCCGGCAATGTCCGGTGTACTAAAACTTAATTTGTTTGGAAAAAAATTACTAAAAAATTAAAAAGCCTATTGGTCTTAATGCCTATTATATTGTGTCGATCTTTGTCCTTTTTCTATTTATTTCTTTTGAGAACGACTGTGTTCGAGAAGGGTCCGTACATTTATTAAATTTAAATTGTACATTAACCGCCTCGAGTATGGTCGTCTCCATTTATTTATATTTAGACTCTTAATTTTTTTCTAATCGTTTATTTGGCCCTTTAAACAGGGCTTTCTGTGTAGTTCGGGAGCTACACAGAGAAAGAGAAAATGCAAGATTGCCTGGTTTTGATTAGTACTCACCAGCGACTTTTACCTTGTTTTCTTTCAGGGCATGCGTATTAGGAAAACACTTCAAACCTCCTATGCTACCTTGTTGCTACGTGTATTTTATTCGGGTCATTTATTTCTAATTTTAATTGTTTGTTTGTCAGATTCAAATTTGACATTTTAAGTTTAAGATTCATTCATTGGGAGATATTTTTTTCAGAAAGTGGGATGACATGTACTCAAAGAATAAACATCAGGTGTTGTCCTCATTTCTGACCTGGTTTCAGAGTTGTAAACAAGCTTTTTAAATGATTGGTTGATTCCAAGGACATTATGGAGCATTGTTATAAACATCTTTATTTTTTTAGTTGGGTCATACGGTATGTACGAGAATTTTTTAACGTAAATTTGTTCTAAAAGATTCTAGAAGATCACGTGAGCTCTTCCTTGGTTACGTAAAACAGGTATATAAGTTATGTTTTGGAGCGAACTATTTAGTAGAAGTTGGGCTGTTAGAACACTAAGTTGTGTGTCGTTTTGAGTTATTTTAAATTACCTTGTATTGGAAATTATTTCAATTCGTTTGGATAAAGAGAATTTATTCTGTTATTTATCTGGAAAAAAATTGTGCTTATTGAATTTCATTACCATTCTTCTATCTTGGATGCTTCACTAAGATTCGAACTGGGAATTATTTTGACATTTTATTACCAGGACATTTGCAATTTCACTAGTTGATTATATTTTGAATTATTTTTTAATTAAGTTTGGAATTGATTCTTAAAACCGTAATTTTATTTTTCCTTTTTCTTTTGTGGAAAATATTTGAGCTCAATAAATTGTTTATTAAGTTTTTACAAGCTTGTTATTTTCACTCTTTCTATGTTACTGTTTATTCGAGCCTAAGCACGTAACATAGAAATTGGTGGCCTCGTCCGCGATTGGGATCAATTGGAATTTAGCTAGAAATTTTTTAGAAAACTTTTTTTTAAAATTTAAATTCCCATAGTTTTTGAAATTTTTTAATCTTTAGTGAGATTGACAGGCTTGTATTAAAATGACATCTAAAGTAGAAATATTTTTTTCGAATCCTACTCAGGAGCAATTAGATCTTTTGAAAAAAAGATGCGTTGATTCAACTTGCCAGAAAATATGATCTTTCTGAAGTCAAGGCTTCTTTAACGAAACAAGATATCAAAAAAATGTTTGGTCCAATATTTGGTAGAAAAGAATGTTTTGGAAAAAAGTGCTTTGATTTTGGTCAGTAAGTCTGCATCAGACTCTGACATTAAAATAAAAAAATTAGAATTAAAATTCAAGATGGAATTAGAATTGAAGAAGCTGGAATTTCAGGAAAGGGAGAAAGAAAGACAATTACAATATGAAAAAGAGGAGACAGAGAGACAGGAAAGGGAGAGAGAAAGACAATTACAGTATGACAAAGAGGAGAAAGAAAGACAATTACAATATGACAAAGAGGAGAAAGAAAAACAATTACAATATGACAAAGAGGAGAAAGAAAGACAATTTGAATTACAAAAAGAGCAGATGCACATTAGGTTACAAGAGAAACAAATTGATAAAGATAGAGAGAGAGAAGGAAAAAAGATAATATCAATGTAAAATGAAAGAAATAGAGCTGGCAAGTGAAAAACACCTTCATGCTTCAAATCCAAATTTAAGGTTGATTTAGCAAGGAATATTAGATTAGTGCCCCATTTCAGAGAAAAATAAGTAGACAAATATTTCATTCGTTTTGAAAAAGTTGCAGAAAATTTAAAGTGGACTCAGTTATTGCAATGTGTACTCATTGGTAAGGCTAGTGATACTTACACTTCACTGTCTGTTCACCAATGTGGTTGTTGGGTCTGATAAATCTCAGTCTGATTTTATTATGGAGAATTATGAACCATTCATATCGAAGGGTTCTATATCACTCTTGGATGATTCAGCCAATACCACCCCTATTAAAATTTTAAGGGACAGAGGAGCTTCTCAGAGTCTTTTATTGTCAGGTACTTTGCTTTTGTTCTGAGAAGTCGTCTTCTAATGAAAGTATTCTTATTATAGAGTATAGTGCGGCTTTGTTAATGTTCCTCTCCATTGATTAAATTTGTCATCAGACTTAGTGTCAGGACCTGTAACAGTCGGAACGGTCTCGGTTTACCCTTTGAGGACATTCGTTTTTGCTAAGCAACGACTTAGCTGGACACAAGGTTGTGGTTAATCCACGTGTAACTGATAAGCCTGATTTGGATCAGAAAGTTGATCCAATTGAAAACGAATTTCCTGATATATTTCAAGCTTGTGCAGTTACCAGAACTATGGCAAAGGGAATGTCTGGTGTACTTTGTATACACTTTAACCATGTTCTAGAGTCTCTCTCTCTCTCTCTCTCTCTCTCTCTCTCTCTCTCTCTCTCTCTCAAACTAAAGTCTGATTAATGTAAGGTGTATGCGAAGAACATGGCAGCTACCTTAAAGCTTGTCTTCCCTTTATAATTCGTAATTTAAAATGTAAATATTACCTAAAGATGGTGTTAATGAAGGATAGCCATCATACAATTAAGCATTCTATAGAGGAATAATAGAAGAGGAAAATCTAAAAACATGGAGCACATAATTAAAACCAAATAAACTCCTCATCATATAAAACACCGAACTAAGGGTGTGATGAAGAAATAATTTGTCACGAGCAAGCGACACGTATTTTAAATAAAATGGAGGTAATGTGATGCTAGAGACGAAATTAAAGTAGGGGTAACGTTAAGAACAGCGAACAGGCTTAGGAATCAAGTTAAACGGATCGGAGGGAGCCGACTTGAGCTGGGCTGAGTAGGTATATTACCAACAGTTCTTTCATTACGAGTCTGGATTATGCTTCCGCCGTTTTCTACAATTTTCTTGTCCACCGAAGTAACCGTGTGAACCGTACATTTATTAAAAAGAAATGTAAAGGCAAGCAACAAGCCGCCGTTATTGTTACTATGAATTCTCCTTAAATATTTAAGTTCATGTCTATCGTGTATGAATCCATTTTTATATGTATAATTTTATACTTATATACAGTAGCAATCAAAAAGCAAGTTTGATAATTAATAATATAATGATAGAATAGTTAGCATTTTAGCGAAATTTGAATTCCATGATCCGATCGTTGGTGACTTGGGTGTATACTATGCCATGTTATGTTCAAATTGCAAATGACATTGTTTTCCAGTTGCTATGGTGTAAAACCTCCCAGTCTATATACGCAATTCTAGCCGCATGCATGTTATATAATATGGCGTGTTTATCCCAAAGTAATGACTTTGTATTTTTGTCGGTTATATTGAAAGGAAGCTGCCCGTGTCGTGTTGATCTGCCCAAGCTGTATCGATTCTATTTTGCTGTGTGAGATATTATAGAAAGTAACTGAGTTACCTGAAACCGCGTAATTACAAACGATTGTGCATGTCGTAGCTAACAATAATAATTTCAGGTGAACAAATCGTGCATTTGCCTGTTTCTTTCTTCAGGTAAATAAATGCATAACTTTGTTACAGGCACGCACATACACACACACGGTATTTTTCCCCTTCTTTCAGCTAATATAATGGGTATACTAGGGTAATATTTGTCATAAATAGGATGAATTATATTTGTTTAAGCTATCGGAAAGCTGAAATTATTTATTTTTAAATTCCAGGCATCAATCATCATTGAAAATTAAATTGTTGGTCTCATTTAAAAATGGCACGCATTAATAAATACATACACAACATAACTGGGCAATAACGTAACCTCTTTATTAGTAGTATTCGTCTTCATTGTGGGGCAGAGTGTAGCTAAAGCACTCGCCTTTACCGATCCCTGCCATCACACTTCTGTCCCCTGGGTCGGTGGTTCTTATCCGGATTTTCACGGGTTCTTCCTCAGCCAATTATACTGACCACCATGTATGGCCGGTCTTGTGCGCAGACTTCATGTTAAACCCAAAGCTACAGCTGTCGTAGACGCAACAGTAATAAGAAAAATAACGGTAACAGGCGTAGTTGCCGCTTAAAAATCAATAATCGTGTAAAATTGTGATATCGAACTAGCAATTATTGATTCACATGGCATTGATATGGACGCTAGCACATAGTGGCAAGGGGAGGGAGAACTTACCCCTACCCTGGAATTCACCTCTAAACGATTTTTGGCCTACGTCCGTAAAATTTAATAGTTGACCACTACGTATATGCTAAACGACTCACCCCCCCCCCCCCTCCACCAGCAAAAATAATTCTGCGGGCGCCATATGTATTGATGTTAAATATATTTCTCATGTATTGTAAAGAAACAGCAGAGACTGAAAATGAGTAGATTTAACGGGGATTTTTGTAGACTAGCAATGCATTTATTTTGGACTTATTTATCAACTAAGGAAGTCGATACCGAAACCAGGGTGGAGTAGGTTTGAGTCAGCAAGATAAATAATACATTACTGCAGCTAAGTCTGCATTATCAAACTCGGCCAATGTGCAGATGTTGTGATGTTTGCAGTTATAAATAACCTTGCAACCGGATTTATCCGCCTTATTGTATATGCTTGTAACTACCATGAAAGGGATGCACTAGTGACTAATGTCAGTGTCACAGTCAGACAGAAAGGTTTAGAATTTTCTTAAGTGTCCCATGAAGAAGTGTTGTCAGAGTGCATTATGAATTATTGAAAACTTTCCCACTGTGATATTTATGTCATATATCATGCCCCTAGCAGCATTTGGTCCCCACTTGAAACTCAGCTCTCACATGTGGCTCCAAGAAGATGCGACATACAAAGAGGTCACATCCCTAAAAACTGCATCGACTGGCCGGCTAAACCAGGCTGAGGGTAGCCGGCGGGTCTTAAACCCTCGGTGCGTTAGGCTTTGTCTACCTAGCATGTGAAGACTGGATTCGGCAGCCTGCGTGGAGGAGTCAACAACTGCTCAACAGGTAGACAGGCGATTCCCAACAATGTGCCATGGAGCGCTAAGAGCACGACGAGACAGGTACCCTACACTGGCTATCAATTCGATACAGAATCAAAAACAAAATTTGTTCTCTGTGCTATATTTCACTGACAGACTCCAGACAACATACCAATCCAGATATGAAAGTGTGTATGAATTCATGATCTTAAAGGAATGGCACATGTATTACTTAACGATCATCCTTTGACCTTGTTTGCATTTCAAACCGTATTGCCCATCGACCGATATTGTGTGAACAGTAATCAAGTCATTGCAAATATTTGAATTTGAATAGTTTGACTTGAAAATATTACGATGACACTCTGCATCTTTTGTGCTTTCAGAGAGAGAGAGAGAGAGAGAGAGAGAGAGAGAGAGAGAGAGAGAGAGAGGTGGGGTATATACAATGCAATGCTAATACTTCCACTTATTTACTCGATGCGTTTCCTCCAATCGAAATTTTACATCATCCTGCTTCTGATAGTTATGACAATATTGGAACTTTTAAGACGGGATACAAATACTATTTTAATCCAAATCAAAATATTGATGACAAATTCTTAATAATTGAAGATATTTTGAAGAAATACCCTGCAATCACGTTTATGAAACTGTAGTTTTTCTTTGGAGAGTCACAAGATGGATTGAGACAGATTCTTCAAAACCATGACTATCGATATCGGCTTAAACAGATGGAGAAAACAAAACCCAAATATCAAGATATAGTATCGCAAAAAAAAACGATAAATGACAAATGATCGATGATACGCTTCTTTTAGGTATTCACAATTAAACGTTGATCAACTGTATTGATAATGGTGATATTGAAAACGGTTTTGATCAGTCACAGTGTAGATTTCGTATGAACCTGTTGCATTACCATGCGCAATGCAAGGTTGCGAAACCATGCATGACCAAACCTCACATCATTCATTAGAGCAGCCTGACCGTGTTTGTATTAATCACATGTACGTGATATCTACAGTCAGCAACGTGTGTTACGCTGAGATTTTATTTCGTGTGTTTACCCATTTATAATAATGCAATGTTTCGCCGAAAGCAGCTTTCTGTATCGATTTCAGCCTATCTTAGAAAATAGAAACTGTTCCCAGTGTTAACGGATCAAAACTGGCGAGATATATTCCTAACAATTACAAACCATTATCGAAATGTAAAACCAATGTTTAACGACGTGTTGATGCTTAAAAATACACTCCCCATTAATAAACCTTAAATGATTCCATCATTATCTGTTTGAAAATGAGCTGTTTATTACATGCAATGATCAAATATGGCATTTCCTTCGTTTGCGTATCGAAACTGGTGATTCCGAATTGAACAGTATATTACAACGTTTCGCAGTGCACCATATTTAGTTTGACACTCTATGTATTTGCATAACTGTTTACTTAATACTTCTTTGTATTCTTTTATCTTTAAGCTGTTTGCATCTCTTCAAATGTACTATTGTGAAGAGAGTACCAATATTTTCATATACCTAACAGTCTTCATTTTGTTGTTTAGTTCCATTTCGAATGTGTAGCGTTCATTCAGATTTGTTAATATTTTGTGTGCAATTGCTATTGTATTGTCTACATGCATGCTTCGTAAGACACAAAAACAAAGACATAAAAAAATCTCTAGGAAACATTCAATGCCCAGATTGACACAGAAGCTGAATCATCATTGACTAGAATAAATCTGAATAGTGCAGATAGAGCAAAAACGTTTCGTACTAAATAACGTAGAGTTTCAAAAACAGACTAATAAAACTATCACAACAACTAAATGACATAAAATAGACAATATTTTAAAGGTAAGTTAATATTTTCACAAACACTTCATATCAAATCAGTGTCATTAACTTCGGTATTTATTGGCATTCTGACATCATTGCTTGGTATTTAGTCATAAGTGTCGAGATATAAATGTTCCTCAGATGCATCGGTGTGTGTCGTTACAATTCCGCCCGAATATCAGAAATGTTCATCAGCTACGATGCTCTGCGGAGTAACGGACGTAAAATAGACCTTGATACTTACGGTGGCATTTTCGTATCCATCACTTAATGATAATGATAATGCATTGAAGGTCATTCTACCATCACACGAATGTTGAGCAAACGGCAACTCATTGAAGCAGTTATTTGTCAATATTTGAATTTGAACTCTGTCGACCTCACCCAAAATATCACATTGATACAATGTTGATGTCCTATGATTTGCATGCAGAGATATAAGTATTCCATATGTTAGAAAATTAAAACAACGTATTAATATTGGACCTTCCTCTGAACTTAATTACATTCCAGACCATTGATTTTGAAAACAGTTTGAACGTAATGTAAACATTTGATTTATTGAGTTTGTTTTTCTTTTTTCTTCGTGGTTTGTGTAAATTGTTAAACAGTACAATGCTATTTAATTATTTTTTTGCACACGCAGAAAGAAATATTGAACATTAGCAATTGATCCTAATTGCTGAGTCGCTTTTATCATTCCAGTGATATTCATATGTTCTTGTTGCTATTTTCTTGGATATCATGACATTTCTCTGCGGAAGACAGGCTATACAGGGCGCACAGTATATAACTATTCGTATATATACGACTCGATCGATAATGAGCGCAACTGAAAAGTAATAAACATGGTTCATTTGGCGCTGCCGTTAACTGGTGTAATCTATTTGCTAGACAAATGCATTATCGTGCTTATAAAATATATATTTGATTATTAGATTATGCAAATAACTTTTCGTATCAATGTGTGTTGATCGGGAATGAAGGGACATTATGTATTCCTAACACACTATAAAATATGTCATGCTATAAAATGTGCATTTGAATTATTACATCAATTTGTCTAAGTTACCAGTAGAATAATAATTACTGGACAACAAATTTTTACAAAAGTCATGTTACTGAAATAAAATTAGTCAATCTTATCAATTTTTATGTGCTGAACACGAATATGACAGTCAAATTGCAAAATTGGCTCTAGTTTTTTTGTAATCTGCAAGAAATTAATGTTTACATAACGAAATGCAATCCAATAGTAAAAGGTCAACTGTAATAGCCTACCTATAAAAAATCAAGTCATTGACTACATCTTAGGTTTCTTCGCCTGTCTCTTGTACAGCTGTTCGGGAGCATCTCTGAGGAGTGTCCAGCAGTAGTCAGCCAGCATTGTAGTGGACCATTTTCCCTGGTATCTTTGTTCCATTGTTGCGATATCTTGATGAAAACGTTCGCCGTGTTCATCACTAACAATACCACAGTTGCTAGGAAAGAAATCCAAATGGGAATGAAGGAAGTGAATCTTTAGAGACATATTGCAACCAAGTTTCTTATACTTCATCAACATGTCTTCTACTAGTTCCTTATAGTTTTCTGCCCTAGCATTTCCGAGGAAGTTTGTAGAAACTAGGCGAAAAGCATTCCATGCTTGTTTCGCGTCACCTTCCAGCAAGTTGTTGAACCGGTCATCTTTGAAAAGTTCTCGAATCTGAGGACCCACAAAAACTCCCTCTTTAATCTTTGCTTCGCTGAGTCGAGGGAATTTTTCATGCAGGTATCGGAATGCTGGCAAAGTCCGGTGAATGGCTTTCACGAAGTTCTTCATCAAACCTAGTTTGATGTGAAGGGGTGGTAGCAAGATTTTCTGAGCCTCAACCAGAGCTGGGTGTTGGATATTCTTCTCTCCAATGGCTACATTCTGCCTGTGAGTCCATTCCTTCCTCATGTAGTGCATTTCCCTTGCTCGGCTATCCCACTCGCATAAGAAACACATGTATTTTGTATATCCTTGCTGCAGTCCCATTAAAAGGGCAACTACCTTCAAATCACCACAGAGGTGCCAGCTGTACTTGTTATACTCAATGGAATTCAGTAGCTGCCTTTAGTTATCGTATGTCTCTTTCATGTGGACAGCATACGCTACTGGAATAGATGGAAGAATGTTTCCATTGTGCAAAAGCACAGCCTTGAGACTCAGTTTCGAAGAGTCCACAAATAGTCTCCATTCTTGTGGGTCATGAGTGATTTTTAAAGCATTCATGAGGCCCTCAATATCGGAACAGAATATCAGATTACTTTCCTTTCTGAAGAAAGGCTCCAATTGCTGGTGGCGCTTTCGATATGCAGTAATTGTGACATCTTCTTCTAGAAGATTCCATTGTTGGAGTCTTGATCCTAGCAATTCTGCCTTGTTCTTTGATAAGTCCAAATCACGAATTAGGTCATTTAGTTCTTCCTGTGTTATTCTGTGTGGGGTTGATGATGCACCACAGTGAAAATCTGGATCACTGCATGCTGATGGACCAGGAGAAGAACAGGTCGACTCACCTTTGTCTTCGTCAAATGAATCAAGAGAATATTCTGCTGGAGGTTCTGGAATAGGAAGTCCCTCACCATGTGGAACTGGTCTCAATGCAGACGGAATGTTTGGGTAGACTATTCTCGACTTCTTTCGCTTCGTTATTCCGCCGGAAAGAGGAGGAACCAAGCAGAAGTAACAGTCATTTAGGTGGTTGCTTGGCTCTCTCTACACCATTGGGACTGCAAACGGCATTGATGACCTTTTGCAATTCAACCACTGTGAAAGCTGTGTTGTACATGTAGCACAGCATATATGCGGAGCCCAAGGCTTGTCTTGGTCACCAACCTTGCATCCGAAGTAAAGATGATATGCCTTCTTCACTTGAGAATTGATACTTTTCTTCTGGTTGGCAAATGTCACTTCCCCACAAATATAGCAAAAATTGTCCGCGGTATTAACACACTTTCGAGGCATTACTGTTCTTTATTGTACGTAAATGGATAAAATAATAAGTTTTATGTAACAGTAGCTTGAACTGTCTCGCACAACGTCTAAAATATTTTAAATGCTGAACCTATCTGATTGGGCTTTATATAGTACACTGCTTACGTCAGCTTCAGCAGCCGCCTGGCATTAGTATAATAAGCCTACACATGTATAGTACACTGCTGACGTCAACTTACTTCAGCAGCCGCATGGCATTAGTATTGCATTGCATCAGAAAATGATGCATTCAACTGTGGATGATGTGAGTATGATGGTATTATGCAATGTTACATCATTATTCCGGATGTTGCTGCAGTCCTACTGGAGAAATTTACACAGTGAAACATAGAAAATGAGGTATATGAATATCTTCAAAACGAGAGCCAATAAAATTTTTTAACGGTTATATTCGTGTTCGGCACACCAAAATACTACAGATTAGGGCCTTTTCAAGTCAGTAATGATTTCACTGTTGCCCAGTGTAATCACATCTACTGTGCCAACATAGATGTTTCCATACTATTGTTTCCTTACTTTCAGATTTGATTGCAATATATTTTGCCAAATTATAGTGGGGTTTAATAAAAAATATTGTTTGTTCTCCCTTATAAGAGGGTTTCTCCATAACTTTGCTTTCGTAAAATATTCTATTGGAAGAAATATATATTCTCATCTCTCATTCTTTTGTCCAAGGGATATTTGTTTAGCTATTTGCGATACTAAGTGCAATGAAATATCACTCCCAAATGATTTTTTGGGTCATTTTGGACAATGCCATGTTTGCATATCCTGATAAGAACAGGTAGTTAACCTGGGCATATTTCCTATTCAAACAATTTGAAATAGTTTCATTTAGATACACGAATTATACGAAATCGTTTTTGTTTAAAAAACTACGATAAATTTAGCAATGTCTATCATTGCCAAGTCTTCTTTAGAAAGAATTTTTCGCATAGTCTCTGTTTTAGCTTATTCACTTTTGACATCCACATTAAGTTGGATAATTCCTGGATACAAGTTTCCACAAGGGTTGGTAAAGTGATGCATAAATCGATTAATGATAATAAGCCGGGACTATGTAAGTCTTCAGTAATTTGCAATTTATCACATGGGATCCTTGCAATGTCTCTAATAAATCTTCCATGTACAAAACCAATTCAATCATCATATATTTTATTCAATAATGTATAAACTCTTGCCAGCGTGAATACAACAGTAAGTGATAAAATGGGTAACGTTTCTTCAAGTATTGTTTTGCTTTATACTTCTGCCTTATGGAAGTCATAATGCTTTGTCTCAGTTTTATATTGTTCATTATTTATTATAAATACAAATTCCCCAACGTCAGTACAAAAACTTTAAAATATTCAGTTGTGAAAGCATCCGATTTTGAGCACTTGTTATTTTTCATAATTTTCAAACAGTAATGTTCTGTTTTAGTAGCTTTGCATTCAACACTTAAAGATTGCTCTAGGGAAAAAAGAACAATTGTGAAATGTTTATAAAGATCGTACGTCTACATTTTCTAGCCCGTTTTCCTCTTTAGATATATTATGGTAATAATGCTTTCACTTTCCCTTGAATATCAAATTGCCCAGCAATATTTTCATTTTTATTTTTAATTATATTTGTACTTTTGTTATTCATATGGTGTGTATTTTCTTGGTGGCAAAACTAATGTGTCGGTGTCACGTCCTCTTTTACTCACTATAATCTGGCTCTAATAATATACTTCCCAGAAGCATGTATTTTCGCCTAATGTCATGCTCTTTTTTCTTCGACTCCAATATCTCTAAATGACAAATAATCATGGAACAATTCTCTTTTGACTGTAATTGTCGCAAAGTTTACATTCCTTTCGATATGAAACAATTTCAAGTGTTTTCCCACGAATTATTGTCAACAATAAATCTAAAAATAATGGACCTGATCTAGCAAATCTTATTTCTGAATTCGCCAAATTGGCAATCTTTCCCGATGCTTATTTGAAGGATATTTTAATTTGTTATGCCTTTTTCACGCAGTTCTGATTTCATCAGTAGTTTTTATATCAACCAATAAAATACAGCAATATTTATTATAAATAAAAAGGTATACAAAAAAGAAAATGAAAGCTAAATGTGAACTAATGAAACAGGATATGATGTTCATAATATGAGACAAAAATGACCTCTATCTACTATAAAGGCAGTTGGAGGAGCACAATTTGTAGCATAACGTAAATGCTGGTAATGTAATAAAACATTAATAAAATTTAGAATTCAAATGTATAACGGACCTGCAAGAGTAGATATATTTGCAAAATTATTTGAAGTTTAAAAGGGCCATTTAGAATATTTTGACACACAAGATTACCTGAATTCAATCATCCAGTCTTAAAGTTAATCTATACGATTATAGTATTCATTTATTTTTGAGAGTGACATTTCTGACAATAACAAAATTAAACAAAATGTGTGCCAGCTTTCTAGAAACAAATTAAAGAAAAAACTACAGCTTAAACATTTGGAGTCAAGAATATGTTTACTCCTCATTAGGAAAACGAAAGTCGGTATTTAAAAATGGAATTGACAAAGTGATGCCTCTGAATGCATCCATTGTAAGCCTTGTCAAGAAAAAGATAACAAAAAGGTCTAAGAAATGCCAGACATATATTAAGGCGTGATCATCTACGGCTCAACCTGCAATTAAGACCATAAGCAGAGATACTCATATTATTTCAGATAATCACTTTTAGTTATGATTTTTTCCAGGAAATAGTTAAAAACAGAAAATCAAAGCCATTTAGAAATATCATGAAGTAAGCCCTGACTGGATGGTAAGATGACCATATACAATGTTCATATATATACTGTTCTAATTTATTAGTAACTATACATAAATGTATGCTTTATTGTTAAACAAGTACTATTTTAAAGAATTTTGATGATTGGCTTTTTATTTTGTCAAGTACTTTGAAGTATACCAAAAAATTGATAGGAATGTGTAATACCTCAAAATTATCTTTGTACCGGAAACGCAATATTTAAACTCCCGATGTATATGAAAAGTTCATACAAATCTTGTATTCATGTATGTAAAATTGTTCTGCTTTTATAAACAACTTTTATTTATCTGGGCGTGCAGACCAATTTGTTTGAGAATAGACTGATGATGAGAGATGCATTACAGCTGGTCCATCCCGTTTACTTTGAATTTGATACCAGATCAATAGCTAAAAACATTTTCCAACCAGGTGCTCCATCGACCATATTTGAGCAATCGGTCTCGTCACCATTGAAAGATGACTTGTTAGACAGTGACTATGAGCCACCAACTTCCCCACAGTCATAATATAATAATAACATAATGCATGAACAGTTAGACTGGTAACATAACCATATTTCGTGCGCAAACTTCAAGACATATAGATGATAATAATGGATATAAAGTACGGTTGTACGAGTATACTAAATTGAAGAAAATTCAGCTATTTAAGTTTCGAATCCGCTTTGTAGGACAATGTATTATTTCACTTGTAGTATGCATCGCCATGGAGCAGTTATTTAATGCATGGTTCAGCTGCAAAGAGCACTTCGAGATAAATAAACTAATATAAAGTGACAAATGTACACCACTTCCAACTACCTTCTCTCCAACAGACTTTCTGGACCTATTTGCTAATCCCTTCCGTGACAAAGTACAAACCAAAGTACAAACCATTAAATATAAGCTTGACAACACAATATCAATTGACTCGTCGTCATCATACAGTTAAGATAGAATTTCAGCAACAATAATTAGAAGCATTTGAACCTGTCGTTTTGAATTTAGTACGGACAATCGTGATGAAGAGTGCGCAAAAGTTATGTGACTTTGAGCCAATTTGATCATCACAGCTGCTTGAGTGCTTAGACACAATATTGCCTTCACTCTCTGATGTTTTTAATACCCCTCTCTCATCCTGAGAATTCGCATCATTGTTTTCAGCTGCCATTCTAATACTTCTTATGAAGAAACCAACACTCGACAATAACGAGTTAAAGAACTGCCGCGCAGTTTCTAATCTCCCGTTCATATAAACAATCTTAACAAAAGTTGTTCTAACCCGACTCAAACAGTGTTTTTAGCAATGTACATTGTGCATATCACCCTTGCTATAGAACTGAAACTGGTCTTCTGAAATTAGTTAATTACATTCTCTCTGAATATATATATAAATATATATATAAATAAATATATATATATATATATATATATATATATATATATATATATATATATATATATATATATATATATATATATTGTATTATCTCCTTTTGTTCTACATTTTCTATTTTTAAACTAGCGACGTGTTTGTTTAATAACATTTAAAGATTATTTTTTAATTTCTATAGAACGTGAATTCAAAACTATAGAGATGATTTGTATTTTGTATGTATTTAAAATTAGGATGGATGCATTTATTTTATATTAGGGATAATGAGAAGGGTTTTTATCCAGTTTCTGCACAGGTTTTGTAGGAAATGCACTTTATACTGTAGTGAAACTTTGTATAATCACATCCCTCCGAAGATACTTTATTATAAAGAGTTCCTTGTGTTTGGATCCATGACATGCACTGAATATCTTGATAGTTAATAAAAATTATGTTACGTAGAATTTACCATATGTTTGACGTAATGATATAAACATATTCGTTGTACTGAAGCAAATATTTATACAAAACAAAAGCTTTGCACTCCGTTCTATAAAAAATCCAAGTTTCAAGAGTTATTCCTGACACTTATAGACTACTATGAAAGTGTAAAATCAAAAGAGTTCGTGGAACTGTTTTAACTTACAGGCAGATTGCTCTCCAAGAAACCTGACAGGATTTCGTCAGAAGTGATTTGAAGTTGATGTCTAGTGATTTCCCATTTCTTAAGATGTACTGAGTAAATTCCGTATGCCTAAATTCTATGTATTGTAATTGTTGATTAAACTTTGAGCGCTATATAAAAGCTTCGGTAGTGCAATATACTGATGTATTTTGATACTCCTTGTATGTTGTGAAAGTGAATTTACGTATGTAGGTTTGTGTTCCTTTGTTCTAGCTATTATTTCGTCTTCAGAATATAAGATATTGAAGTGAATAATATATTTACATTTACCTAACAGTATACATTTTCATGTTCCATGATGGTGTTGCGTTTTCATTCAGAGTTCGTTAACATTGTGATCAATGAAATACAGTGTCCAAAGTATGCTCTGAAAGTTTTATTTTAAACCCTCAACCTGACGAAACTTGTTCAGATGCATAACGTACTCGTGATCTGTTTTGTAACAAAGAAAATCTCAAAGCTCCATTCAGAATCTATAAACATCAAAGCCGATTATGAATAATTGACACCACAATCAATGCTATGCTTGCTGACACATTCCCAATGTAAATGCCCTTCATACTATATTCCATAGACTTAGAATTCTCTTTCAGTAGAAAGGTAGGCGACGATACAATGACGGATTTGCATTCAGAATCGATTACAATTGTTCATATAATCTGCATTTATAATTATGACTGTGCGCCAGAACTTGAACAGGAACGATTTGCTACTTAGAATAGGAGTTGAATGATCGACGCCTAATTAGCTTAATCAGTAAGGTTATTAATTAGGTTCAATTATGCAGATGATATTGACTTCATAGTTGAAACACTATTTATATACATAAGTAACCACACTTATTTCGATGTATTGTGTTTGTATGCTCTCACGATGGCATGCATATTTTCCTCCGGCTATTGGATCGGAGGAGGGAACTGTAAATATTCATCGATGCCCAAACAGCTCTTGGAAAATAAACCACAAACAGAATAATGTGAACGAACTGCCGACAACAATATGACAGTAGCTGGACGCCATGGTACATGCATTCTATCAATTTGTCGATTTTATTCAGACAAAGATAAAGTGGTGCCGCTGGAAATAACATCTTGCGGAATATATAAAATCAATCACAATTATACCGTTAATTTCCGTAACTATGGTCTATGGTTGAGGATACGAGTCACGTGTCAAGTTGGATAAAACTATATTGAACCTTATTCCACACTGGAAAAACGGTCATAAAGAAATACAAGAGAGACAATGACTGTCAACTAACATATGAAATTCAAGCTGGTCTTCGCTGAGGAGCAAACAATTATTCTCTGTACAAGTTTTCCGTTTGCTGCTGGTGACTATAAGAGAGAGAGAGAGAGAGAGAGAGAGAGAGAGAGAGAGAGAGAGAGAGAGAGAGAGAGAGAGAGAGAGAGAGTAAACAAAGTAAAATTTGTGTTCAACGTCTTAATTATTAAAGCTGTCCTAATTTGTGACCTTCCATTGTCTTCATAGGCACTCAATGTCGTTTTGCGCACTCACAGATGTTAAACAAATGTCGCTGAGTTTTGTTTACAAACATTTTGATTCGAGTAATGTTTACCTAAACAAAATTTAGATTTTAGACACTGCATAACCGTGAGAGGTAATAAATGTGTGTTCATGAGCTCAAAAAACCCGGATATTTTCAGACCTTGTCCGCTTTTCAAACCGTAAACATCAATATATATTGTATAATCAGTCATTGAGGGACTGTAAATAGATTTGTGTAGTTGTGACCTGTATAACATATTATTTTGACACAATGCACAACCGTTCCCGTGTTTTGTTGTTTGAGTTTGAGAGAGAGAGAGAGAGAGAGAGAGAGAGAGAGAGAGAGAGAGAGAGAGAGAATATACATAATGCAATATTCATAATTTCAAAAGTAATTTTCTCGTATCGTTGTCACTAAATTAATCAACACTTTTCCTCAAATTGATATTTCACTTCATCCTGCTTCTCGTAATAATGGCACTATTGAGACTTTCAGTAAAGACAGAAAAACGGAAAAATCTAATTTTTATAAAAATATTTCATACACCATAGTCCTGTTATGTTTAAGTCGATGAAATCATTTACTTTGAAGTAATTATCAATTTCTTTCAGACAAAGAATCAGAAGTGTGCTGGATCCTAAGTGCATTTAATTTGTTATTGATCTTTTAAAGACCAGTGCAAAACACAAACAATATTTAAGACCCTGACCTTCGCGAAGAAACTTGACCTTGACCTTGAAACTTTAAGATAGTATAGATAAAGAGTCAAAGGGAAAAACATTTTAATGGCAACAATGACTTAAAGAATACCGCTAGAAATAGACTAAAGTAGATGGAGAAACACAAAGCAAAAGTGTCATGACATACTTGTATCGCAAAAAGCCGAAACAATAATACAAGCACTGACTGCATCATGAGAGAGTGAGATACAGCGAGGGAGTCATAAACAGGAGCGGGGGTGACGAGATCTTTATACAGTTATGTCTTCAGAGAATGTCTGAATTTATATCACATCGTTCGTGATAATAATTTTGATATCTAACATAATTGACAAAGCAGATTTGGACATACGATTTCAAAACGGCCAGACAATCGATACAAAATGTCCAAGATCAACACGATGATCGCTAACATTTATATATCTATGCTTGAAACAACGTTCGTTTCATTTAAATAATCCCTGGAATGTATTGAGAATATTCAATGACAATAAGCTGAAATGCATGCATACTTAGTGAACACTTTCAGAGCGTCCTGTACCAAATATATTACACAACTGTGGTTAATAAAGATATACTGACATCCCTAATACAGTTTTAAAGCGTAATGTCGTAGTACATAATAGAGAATAGAGTACATCGTTCTGTCCTTGCCTACACCTCTTGCGAAAATGAGATTAACTAGTGATAGTTTTACTTGAAAATTTCATAGCCAAGTCAAAAGGTCCAAAAACTAAGTAGCTTAGCTAACGAAATCCAGATTAAATAGTCTGCGGATTTCGTACTGAGAAAGCTAATGACACTATGACACAATACAATAGTTTATCAGGTATTTCATATTTGGTATTAATAATAAGGTGTGATATGTGACTGTCGGTCTATGCGCAAATATGTCACGCATACTTATCATTGTTAATGGAATATCCAGCAGATTTCCGTCGTTGAAGAAAAGAGTGAAGGTGGACTATTATCTTCTTGCCTCTATTTATACTTTAATAAACGAACTGTTTGGATCATGTAATAACATGCGATTTTACTTTGAATATCTCGATTCTCCATGACCATTTCCTGTCTAGGAGATAATAAGCTCCACCTATGTCTTTAACATTAGGTATGAATCAATCATATTGATAAAGGTGATACTGAGAACGGCGTTGTTCTAGTCACATCATACATGCTATATGAATATGTTACATTACTCTGCACATTGTACATATATATATATATATATATATATATATATATATATATATATATATATATATATATATATATATATATATATATATACATATATATATATATATATATATATATATATATACATATATATATATATATATATATATATAATGATGGATATATGAGAGATCTACATATAAATTAATTAGGGGACAAACAATAGACAAAATTAGGAACAAAGTAGAAGAGAGAAATATAAGTGTTAACTGGGATAGGGCATGGGGGCACTGGTTAAAATTAGGGTCATTAAAAATACAGAGCCTCTGCTTCAAATACATGCATAATGCGTGGTTGACAGGAGAGGTTGCAGTAAGACGGAGTATGATCAGAGTATCGCCAAAATGTCCACTATGTAAAACAAACTTTCTTTAAAAAAAATGTTTTGGCGGAACGCGAGGCAAATAGACCAAAAAGAATTCAGATACTGGGAAAAATAACAGTCACATACCTACATATAGACGTATATACTTTACTTTACTTTACTACACCAAAACCATGTTATACATCGTAACTAACTATATAGTAGCAAATATGAGGGCATGCGGTCAAATTATAGATATAGGGAAATATTAATAGAATAGGAAATATAAAAGGGACCGGGACCCTCCAAGTGGAAGTACGAGACTATTACGTAATGGGTCTAAATCACATGGTGCTACGCGAAGTGGACAGGCCCATGAAAGAGTCCGTAAAATACACTAAGAGGGACACTAACAAACCAAACAAAAATACGAAATAGGATATAGAGTAGCTCACGGAAATGGAGTTTCCCCAAACGCATGGCTCATAAGAAATAAGACAAAGACTCTCGATAATTATACTTGAAAATTTAGCTGTGGTAGCTTCCGTACTACATAGAGCGCCCTGTTTATAGGGCAAATAAACCCTTTAGAAAATATTAGAAAGCAAATAAGTAACGCATAAATAAATAAAGACCACCTATTTCGTGGTGGGAGAAGTACAAAAAAAAATGTATGGACCCCGACTCGATACCAGTCGTACTCAAGAGAATCAAATATTTAAAAAGCAAAGGACGACACGGAAACTATACAATCACTAAATCATTAAGGACATATGTCTTAAAAAGGTATAAATAGTACACCGGACTTTGCTCGAAATTTAAAATACATAAATAAAATAATATCTTAATTAAAAATGGAAAAAGTGACGATCTGTTTAAAGGTCCAAGTCACAAATAGGACAACTGGGAACGAAATGCGATATAAATGGCTATCCATACAAAAACATGCATATAATATACATATAGCATACATACAAAAAGCATCAACACAAATAGAAAACACTGGATACAGGAGACCCCTAGCTAGGATCAGCTAGTGAATTAGAGAAAGGACACTGAAGAGAGGTGAATGAAACCCACACGGTAAAACCTCTCTATAGATACAATAGGAAAAGACAAACACACCACAAAATTTTATATTATAATCCCGATGGTAACATTAAAGTCCAAACTAAAGGAAATTTAATTTAAAAAAACCCACAAAACTACACATCAGGGGGAAATACACTCACACATAAACACATTATTTTTTTTTCGGAATGGTGTGTGTGTGTGTGTGAGCATCTGTCTGGTGCCACCCCCTCCCTTACCCCAGCCGTTAAAAAAAAAGTATGTCGTATGTTTCCGATGTGAAACTGACGCCATCCTTTGTCATTAAATTAGCCAGATTTACGAAGATGTTTATTATTCAGGAATACTTTTGAAATATTTATATTCTTTTCGTGTTCACTATGACACAGTTTCAATTTCTTGCCTTCTGGTTTTCGTTTCATTACAAAGTAGGGTTTACTATGACGCATATCCAACGATAATGACATTTTAAAGTTATTACATTATCTGTTGAAATTATCGTATCTGTCCAAATGCATATAAATGAACCTGCATGTAGTATGTGTAACTCAGAAGTGTAACTCCGAGACAGTGGGAAAATCTGTACCAGTAAACAATTCCGCGCTTTACATCAGCTACAGAAAAACCATACCGAAAAAATAAGGGTCGATTATAACACAGAATCTTATTCCGATATTACTACCGGAATTGTATGTATGCATGCATGTATGTATGTGTCTGTGTGTGTAGGTATGTGTGTGTGCGTTTGTATGTATATGTGTGTGTGTGCAATTTGTTTGTCTGTCCGCCAGAATTAACTTTCTTCAATCCTAGTAACATTCTTGTAATAGTTTAAGCAAGGTTTGTCTCAACAACGTTAAAAATTTGAAGGTTTGGCTACATTTTGACTACCTATTTGTATCGACCATTACATTTTGAAAGCTTAAGATGCTAGATTCTTATCTGTCAAGTTAGTTGGAGCAGTTTTTAAGAAGAAGAACTGATGAAACTAAAATTTAAAATACGTATGCAGACTAGCGCACGACAGACAATGGCACATGCCTTATACAATACGGAAGATGTGGTACATTACGCTTACTGTATCGGTGTCACCTGAGCTGAACACTGCATCAGTTTGCTTTTGGTCATATTAAGTAAGTATGTAGCAACTTAAAACAAAATATAATTGATGTGATAGAAGATACAACTACTCAGTAACTGTACTGAAGTTACCAAAAGCTGAGTTCCAAAGAATTTCAACGCTTGTCCTTGTATTTAGGGGAAAGGACGTTGAAAAGAAAGAGATAAGTCGTATTAAAAGACATACACATACGCACATTTAGTGTATTATTATGCCTTCAATGACAATACACATCTCTTACTTTGATCTCATCCGTGCCGCTATTACACTAGAACAATAGCTCAACCCCTACATGACAACCGTTATTTACATGATATGAATTATTGTACTCATATATGCAATGTGTTTTTTTTATTTGTAAGTTATCATACAATTTATTTCACTTCTACATAATTACAGTACCGAACGGTTTGATCGTCATCCCAAATATTCGTATTGTGGAAACATTTTTAGAGGACAAACGAGAAACAATAATGGGTCAAAAGTTTGTGGACAACGCACGTTTAATGCCCTAGCAACGTCTTTAACGTACACAAATATGTTCCCATCCCTGTTTACCCGTGGATAACCTGTGTAATATAACCTTCATAGATTACACCTGTTTGTTTTATGTACACATTATCCTAAGTAATATAAATAGTGTGTATTGGTTTTAATATCACACTAATTTGTGTATTGTGTCGAATACACTTCTCAGATCTGTGATAAGTGCCGAGAGGATGAAACATTTATTGACATTGGTGATGGTCATTATGACTGTGGATACAAACGTCAAAGGATTAGGTAAAAATAAGTAATTTTCTGCTTCCGATATAGATAAAACTATTTATTGGTTATCTTAGACTGTATCATTCATAATGTTATGATGTATGTTGCAATGTAATTGAACTAAAATATCTTCCGTTAATATTTTATTTTCATAATTACCACCATAATCATCATCGTTGCATCTGTCGTTGTCATTATACAATATATCGTAATGACATTTAAAGAATCAGGTGAAAACATATAGAACTATATATGAATTATACGAATAAATTTCTTCGAAAAATTGAAATCGTATTCAGTGATACAGTTTACTGTGTTGAACGGTATCCGTAAAGTTATAAACGTCGTACTTTCAAAAAAAAAATTCTTTCTATTTCCTTCATATCCTGCATTTTGTCTATTGTATTATCATAATTATCGTCACGATCGTTGTTTATATCATTACTAAGATCATGATCGTCATTATTATTGCTAATAGTAGTACTATAATTAATAATGGTATTATTATTTCAACAGATTTACTATTCACGACGACTTTATCTTATGCACAGAAGCGGTGTTTAGAAACATGCACACAACCAAATATCTCCTGCAACGTGACAAGTATAGAATGTTCTAATTCCGAATCTTCAAACGCCTCACGTATGTGCACTGTATTTATATTTTACTTTTTCTTTGTGTCTAAATAATAATAATAATAATAATAATAATAATAATAATAATAATAATAATAAACAGTCCCTAGCTTATACTGCATTCTTAGATCGTCTTTCTTGCTATATCCCTTAAGCTTCTAAAAAATATTCAACTTATGATCTAGGTTTATCTTTAACGAAATTGAAAGTGGTTTGTTCAATCATATGCGTTGTATATACGCAGCTGGAGCGTCCATCTTGTATGCTTGGTGCTCAGCATTAAAAGGTCATGATAATATGACTGGGCGGAACATGATACTAAAGTCTGCGTTATGATGCCCAAGTGCTCCTTGTCACTATAAACTACCACACTGCAGACATCGTAACGACATACCATAAAGTTTATATAGTTTCGTTAAAGATCTAAATCACTCTCACGCACAAGCAATGGTAATAGTGGTATTGATAACTAAGATTTCGAATGGTCTAAATGGTATCATATGATAGGTTGATATTTCCGCATAAACTGTGTGGAGAACTTCGTTTCCAACATTACCATTTCTATAATTAGTCACGTTTAAAGCAAAACACAAACACAGTCAGTGAAGACAATCGTAACGTAAGCTTCCAGGAAAAAGAAAGTTATTACAACTTGTTTACACCAATTTAATAAATTGAATTGGATCGAACTGAAAGACTAAAGCAACAAATCTTTCTTAAAACACCCCACATTTTTCTTTATTGAAAGTATTGCTAAAAGCTGGATAAAATGTTGGAAGTGAGGTAGGTCGAAATCAGTTGCCAAGTTAGCTATCCAACCCCTGTATGTGAAAGTTCATAATTTGAAGAATTTTGGCTACATTTGCTCTATAAGATAGATTTCCTGCACAAAGATATTGAAACAGTTGACCCGTTCCATATCTTTGAAGGGGAATATCACAAATTGAGTTTTCCAGTAGTTTGAATGAGTTATCAAGTAGTTTGAATGAATTATCAATTTGTTTGAATGAGTTATCAATTTGTTTGAATGGAATGAGCCAACACCAGTTCAGTTGTTATTGGTACACCAGGATGTCTACAAACCAAAACGCTTCAACTCACTTTAACAAGGAAGATCTATTAAACATCTCGGAGCAGCAGTATTCAAAATCTGCCAATAAGAACACTCGGTAGGGTTACAACACCTTTACAGGTAGATTCATTTATTAAATCTAAGCTTAAATAACTGCGTGATACTTAATTTGCTCGTAGGTATCATTTTTATCAAGCAGATATTACGAAAAATGCAATATGTTGTTATGTCATGAGAACCTTACGCAAGGCCTCCTCATCAGAGATGTTGTCTAAGTATGAGATATTCAAGATCCGAAAGCGTGGATTCTTCTCTCTAGTTTTGATGTCAGGATCATTGTCTCACATGTATACCAGAATATGGGGATAACGAGGGAGCGCATAAGTATATCTTTCCTTTCAAATTTGCTATAGTCTAACCAGTGCAGCGGTTGTCTCAATCCTGGACAGAGCCTTGGGTTTTGAACATTCACCAGGGCCTATTTGACTGAAGCTTGTAACTGTGACTAGCTTCTGTCCATTCACTCTCACATGCTTTTGAACCCCACTCCGGTTGTGTTTTCATCACCTTGTTATTTTTCAGCGCCGATCTCCATCCTATAGTTTAGTGATGATTGGCTGTTACGGTTCACTAAGGTTTTCGATTCTTGTTAACGTTGGCCTCGCGGTCTTCAAAGTTATCGATCATTAGCTTTTAGGGTAGATGTTCAATATATTTGGTGTGAGTAGGCATCCCTGTATGACACCGGCTGTTGTTCTGATAAAATCTCCTATATTGCTATTGACGAGGACTGGTTAGGCACCCTGTGATACAGATTGTCTATAGTTATGATTAGTTTTGCGTTTATGCTGTATATCCGCAAGGTGGCCCACAAGTCAACATTCCATGCCTTATGATAGACCTTCCTGGTGTCAACAAAGACATGATAGTTGTCCTGTTGATAAATTCTAAAATAATATGGAATTCAAACACTAGAATATTATTTTCCGTGATTCAACAAAGAATCGTTGACACATTAGGACGACGCTGGCCACAACATAGTCATCGCCTTCCATTTTGGATTTCACCGCAATTTATTACAAAGACTTATATTTTGATTATTCTTGTATTATGTTTCTATTTCATTCGTAGAACCGTAAGTTATTTTTCTATTTTTACCTTGTTTTTCTATGGAAATAGGTTATTTGTTAATTTGTACAAAAACTTGTCTTCACTTCATTTTTTGTTGCGTTTTGTAAGAGTCTAAAGGTAACAACAGGAAAATCCCATATGATATAAATAGCTATGTACTTTAAACTTCGATTAATTAATAAACTCTGAATAAAGAAATTTAAAACAATGATGTAAACAAAGTAGTATAACTAATAATTTAAATGAATTGAAATTAAGAATTTATTGTTGACTTTTCTGAGTGCATAGTGGTATTGTTATGACAATTTTCTGTTATGTGGGTTGTGATTAGCTTTTCATAACCTTCTTCTCATTTCTTGCTATGAGAAGGAATTACTCATAAGTTAGGGAACGTCAATATCCATGGTGAGAGAGAGAGAGAGAGAGAGAGAGAGAGAGAGAGAGAGAGAGAGAGAGAGAGAGAGAGAGAGAGAGAAGACGAAGGAGAAGAGAAGGCTCTCTTAAAAGAATGTCGCCGCGATGATAAGACAGCTACACTACATCTGAAATGAGAAGGCAAAGGTCTATTTCCTCGTCGATACGGAACTGACTTTATTTAATTGATCAACACACGTATATTGACTACATTCTAGAAACACATCTAAAATCTTTATAATAAAAATTCATGAAATACATACTATTTTTTCCCTTTTTAAGCTTTCCAACTTCATTTATTCGTATAGCTTCTGCATTTTAGAATATTATACAAATGGTTAATTCTCAATCATTTTCAAGATAGCCAAAGGTATAAAATGTAATAATTATAATTAATGTAACAATTAATTTAAAGAAATGCATTTTACTTATTTTTAAATAGAATATAGATTTAAATATATTGCTAGATAATATTCTTTCTTACTTAGAGAATACTTTATTTAAATCATTAAATCAAAACATGAAGTTGGTAGCGAATTCAACCTTTACAATAAAAATTACATAAATATAATTAAATATGAATCCTTTAGAACATTTAAACATTCCGTTACAATATATTATAAATAAAATAAAAGTATTAAGTAAACAATGTTACTAACATAACAATGTTACTATTAAAATCTCAACATTAAAAGTACTTATTCCTAAAGAAGTTACGACATATACAATTGTTTTACCTGAAATGAGAAGGCAAAAGTCTATTTCCTCGTCGATACGGAACTGACCTGACCCTTTAATGCGTGGTCTATTTATACGCATCTTGTGTCAGGTTTAAGGTATCGGTGAGGAAATATGTCTCTTCAGGTAAGAATCAGTTTCTCCCGGTCAAAACCGGCTTAATTTACGTCATCTGACATAAGGTAAAACTAAAATTTGTAGATTATTTATATTCGTTTGGCACCAGTTAGGTCCAAATATGATAATCCCTTAATATTCTAAGCCAGCAACATGTTTTAACATACTAAGCCAGCAGCGATGTCTGTCCATCATTAGATAAGAACCATTTTGTAGCGACGACTGTCCATCATTAGATAAGAACCATTCTGTATTTACGTCAGAACGGAAGTTTGTTCTAATTTTTTATTAACCGAATTAGACTTTTGCCAATGCCTTGGTTTACAGAATATATGTTTCACTGATAAGACTTAGGAGCTGACTGACCCAGTAAGGTTTTTGCTTTATAACTTAATTCCACACAATAATATACATTCGTATAGCTAGTGATTTACGTTGCCAACTTATGCTTTGCACATCAACTATTTTCCTTCCATTAATATATAGTTGTGCTTTGGAGATAAATGAAATTAATCTAAACACACTTTAGAACTTACTTTAATATAAAACATTACTTTATTACAACTTTAAGAAAAAAGTAATCTTATTATTTTACTAAAAAATAAATTCCTAATAGTATAAACTGTCGGTTGCCCACTCACATAGCTTACATAAAACCTTTCGGACCTTATTTACTGTCGGCAGCAAACAGTTTATATCATAATGTACTGAAAACTCTAACATCAAGCTCTTAATAAATGATAAAATTAATTGCATTGGAAGTACCTATAAAATTACACAATTCACGCTTTCAAAAGACGAAACACCATTATATTTTTATATATATCCTGAATGGTGTCTTTGTCATGATCATAGTCGTTTCATCCTATCGTTGTCTATTTCATCACCTTCATCATCGTCGTCATTATCAATATTAGTAGTAGTAAAGAAAAATATATTGGAATTGTTATTTCAACAGATCTACAAGTCATCTCGACTTCAAATGGTACAGATAAGTTGTGTTTAGAAACCTGCACGAATCTGAATATGTCCTGCAACTTGACCAGTATAGTATGTTCAATATCCAAATCTGCAAGTAGCTCACGTAAGTGCACTGTATTTATTCTATATTTTTGTATTAATAATAATAATAATAATAATAATAATAATAATAATAATAATAATAATGATAATAATAATAATAATTATTATAATAATAAAGAACTAATGATGATGATGATAAGAACAAAAATACTACTACTACTACTAATAATAAAAAGTAATAATAGTAGTAAACAGTCCCTGGCTTATGCGGCTTCCTAAGAGCTTCTTCCAAGCTATTTCCCATTAGCTTCTAAATATATTTAGCTCTTCATTTGCATTTAGTTTTCGGGAAATAATGGTTTTCTCACATACCCACATTGGCCGAATCCGATACTCGAACCAGACAGAGGTGAGATGGCAGTGATGCGTAACGGACAGCGCTTTAGACCACTCGATCACTCGGTGCCCCAGGAAAGAGTGTGATTTGTTTAATTGTTCACAAACGCACACACGCACACACACACACACACACACACACACATAGTTCTTATAGTTTATATACGTTGTATCAAATAACACATGACTGAGTATACTCTATCTACATTCCAAATTTTAGATGGCTCTCAAAAGGCGTGGGGGTATCCCGGTAAAAGACGACGATCACTATACGGTAAAATTCCTCCTCCTCTTCTTCTTCTTCTTCTTATTCTTATTATTATTATTATTATTATTATTATTATTATTATTATTATTATATATGTGTGTGTACGTTTAACAGTTATACATTATCTATTGTTTCTAGAACGTATGCTGGTTCAAATTATCTGGCCTGAATCTGTTATCTTCATGTATATGTTGCTCCATATAATTTGATCCATTGTCGGGAGGGGGGGGGGTATGGTGTGACTACTACTAAAGCTTTTTCCGATTTCAGTTTAGAATCTTATTCGATAAAAATGTTTAAACTGTATATGCGAATTATTGAAATTACAAGTACATTTAGTGTTCTACAGATTTATATTTTTAAAACAAGTCTGATCTTTTTTAAACGAATGATATCTGCATCCTTTTCAGACAAACCTGAACTATTTTCTTCCATAATGAAAGAGAAAATAACTAGCACGAACAAAGAACTGATGTTAAGAACGATCTGCAACGAGTGCCAAAGAATTGGACTGAAATGCAACAACACAGCTAAAATCTTCTGTTACGATCCAGCTGGTAATGTTCAATTATTCGTCTTTCAAACAACCCAAGCAGCACCAACAATAAAATCATCTCCAAAACTTGTTTTATTATGTTCAAACACTGTGTAATCTTTGCGACCATAAGCAACGATGCTTCTTCGAGTTGCACTGGCTTTAATTGGCCCTGAAATGTTGGAAATATATGTCCTCAAAAATGTACTTTCCAGTAAATTCATTTGCGGTTTTGTAGGGAAGTCGTTTCATTGCAGTTTTGTTGGATGGAAATTAACGTGTTAAATATCGTTACACAAATAATAGAAAATTAAATGAGTCGGCGATGTCATTTTAAGTCATTGAGGTCATTTTAGAGGTCATTTTAAGGCGGCAAGGTCAGTTTAGAGGTCATTTTAAGGCGGTGAGGTCATTTTATGTCGGTGAGATCATAATAAGGCGGTGAGGTCATTTTACGAGGGTGAGGTCATTTTAAGTCGGTGAAGTCATTTTATGTCGGTGAGGTCATTTTAAGACGGTGAGGTCATTTTGTAGCGGTGAGGTGTTTTGAGGCGGTGAGGTCATTTTAAGTCGGTGAGGTCATTTTGTGGCGGTGGTGTCATTCAATATGACAGTTTATGCATATTTTAGGACTATACACACTATATTCCCCAATATTATGGAGGATATAAACAGTCACAAGGAAGATACATCATTTTTTTATAATCAACTTATTTTATAATTTATACAGTAGTTTAAATTATAAAGGTCAATTGATTTAAAAATGAGGGCATTCCTGATTGTAAACGTATGCTTTTGAGAAAATCAACATGAATGTTTTGTTTTATGTTTAAAGTTTTATATCAGAATTACATTCCTTGTAATATGTTGCAGAAAAGTCGCCATCAAATTCTAATTAAGTCTTTATTTTTTAGAATATTACATAATTTTGCAAGTTGAATAAACATTTGACTTTCTGATTCTTAAGCTAGCCACGTGTATTCTTGACAGAGGCACAGAAGGTTCAGATAAAACACGTTAACGGTCACTGGTCTGGTCGTAAAGTATAATTTTCTCTAAACACTGAAGACAAGAAAATCACGAATCGATTCAAGTCTACTTTGTTTTATGTTTTATTTATGTCTCTCAATCAGATATTATATTTTATTGAATCTTCAATATTAATAAGACATAATATAAGTCCAATTGTTTATTTTTTTGACATTTCTAATTTTTTTTTTACAGGTGATTTTTCTTATGCTTGTTTGGGGTATCCATGGTAATATCTTCTTGAGGTAAGAATAACGTGTTTACCGGCATAACTATATGTACAGCTGATTCACAACATTAAGTGTCAATTTGAGGATGTATGGCTTACAATCGAATATATTTAGTTAATAATAGTATTTGAAATAATTTAATGAAATAGTGTAATAGGTAGCTATCATGGTCTAAGATTGTACCTTTCTGACCTCAAGGGGAGGTTACTATTATGAGGCTATTAATTCCTTAATGCAACCTTATGTACTCAGTGGGAGTCTAAAAATGAAGCTATGCATTTTGGTCTTATTTAGTTCCTTATTGTCTCAAGGTAAACTAATGACCTGTAATAGGAAAGATAATGCTAAGAATGTCTTTTGGTTAAACAGGCAAATAATAACGAACACTCAGATATTCTGACCAAAACCAAAACCTACAAACCAATACACCATTGTAAAGATCAACGTCTGCACCACTGTGTAGCAAACCGAGTTAAGGACCAACACCTATGATTAAATACGATTAAAATAGCACATACACCTACCAACAGCACATGCACCTACTGATGAACGCTCATATATATATATATATATATATATATATATATATATATATATATATATATATATATATATATATATATTGATCGTTACTGATGAACATCTACTACAACTTACTACCGATGAGTGTCAGTACCTACTGTCAAGCACCCATGCGTACTCACTAGCACCTACACCTACTCATCGAGTCACATACTACACATACTAAATCATCAGAAGGTCACACATATTGACCAACATTCAATCATTCTTGCCAGAATTATCCTATCGAGTAACTAAGGAACACCACTGCTCACTGTAACAAGTAGACAATATTATCTAAAATAAAGGGGTTAAATATAAATTAAATCTCTTATAAATACCATCATTAATCAGATATCAGTCTATATGATCCAAAACATTTGACAGATAAATAGCTGTACTACCATGGAGTCTCCTTTGGATGAGTTGGTTGAATGCGCTTGCGTCCTGCATCTGTCTACGTGTGTTCAAGTCTTGCCTAACTAACTTGGGTATATGTGAAAGGTTACCAGTAGGTTCCAGTAGGTCGGTATTTCTTTCAAAAGTCTACCGGTCTTATTCTATAACAAATATTGGCCACCACTGGTTATCTATCATGTGCGCACAATGGTGCTAAACCCCAGAAAAGCAGGAATCCTAAACTGACCTTAATGCTAAATTTCCAAGGAGTTTGCAAATATGATCAGAAAAAGACAAAGGCACACCTAATTACGGAAGATAGTTGTCGATTGTAAACTACACAATATATCAAATGAGCTTCAATTTACAGTGTGAGAGATAAATGTGTTGTCAACTGTGCGCAACATATGCCACACACACGAACACAGTGTAGTTAGACTAGTTCTTTGCCGATCGCCGACATTGTGAGGAATACTACCGCATTCATAAACAGTGCGGTTCGTGAAGTTCTTTGTCAAATGTGCGCTACGTAATGTCACCTGGAAAAACGCTTACATTGAGAAGTATTTTATTTGTCGACAGCATAGTGCATAATGCCGGATCGATACATTCGATTAGTGTGTTATGGCGGGATGATAAGCACGCTTTCCATAAATCAAATGAATACAAGCTAAACAGAAGAATGAACGGAGATAGGTGAAGGTCATACCGATATGCAAACAAATATATTTTCATCCTTGCTAAGTAACACATCTATATAAAACATTGTGGAACAGGATTTATATTATATAATTAAGCAATACAATGATATTTAATTGCAATATAACACAACATAGTTACTATCCGACAACCACTCACTTACATGCAAACTGATTTATATTAAGATGTAAGATATTTAATGTGGGTGGGTGGGGGACCGTTATCACATTAAAAGCAAATACACATTTATGATTCAACACTTTCCATCATCATTATCATCATCTGTAGAAATTGTAGCGAGGAGTAATACAGTTGCAACTAATGATGCAATATCCACAATTTTTATGAATTTTGTTTGATCACCCATAGCATAAATGTCTCATTTATAGGTCTAACTCTTGCTTGCTCAACTTCCTCTTTCTTCTAACATAGTGTATTTACAGTAGATGCGGGTGGTAGTCAGCATATATGTGTGTATATGATGGTGTACGTTACATCTCCCATGGACCCCACAAAGTCTCACGCTTGGGTTGGGGTTGAAGTTATAATAATTCACCATTATGGCAATGGGAAATTTAACAACTTTTAGCCATAAAAAATACACGTCATGATTGACAAAGACATACTTTTTAGAATAATAATGAGGACTTTGTATAACGATTAATCTTTCGAAGCTCTAATCGCTTTACACCATCAATATTCATATGACTGCACTACAGAACAACAAATGACAAAAACAATGAAATTGGAAAACATAAAAACATGCTGAAAACATAAGATACAAAACATGATTAGGTTGCTAAGTTTGTCCCTGCAGTCGAAACAGGTGAGTCTTAACAGCACTCTTCAAAGGGACCACTGTGTCTTTGTGTCTAATTTCAATGGGCAATTCGTTCCACGTCGCCGGGCCCTGGTGTGCCCTGGTGTGCAAACGAACGTTGTCCATATGACTTTGTTTTCACCTTGGGAACAATGAGTATACGATTATCAGAAGAAGAGCGTAAGGATCTAGCTGGTGTATACTGGGTGGGACTGGATAGGTATGTTGGACTGAAGTCTGTCATTGAAACATAGCACAGAGAACAAATTTTGTATTTGATTCTGTATCGAATATCGATAGCCAGTGTAGGGTACAGAGCAGTGGTGAGGTGTGCTCTGATCGAGGTACTCTAAAGATGATCCGTGCAGCTGTGTTTTGAACGTTTTTAAGTTTCTGGAGTAAATATTGTGACGAACCAGACAGAATTGAGTTACAATAGTCAAGTCTTGAAAGTACTAATGAACACACATGTGTTTTTGTGGCATCAACTGAAAGATATTTACGAATGGAACTGATGCGTCTCAATTCAAGATATGCATCCTTGCATATGTTCATGACATTTGGTGCAATGTGAGAGTACTGTCTCTAGAGTAACGCCTAGGTTTCGTACTTACTGTGAGAATTTAATGTTGGTGTTGCTGATATTTATTGTCTGAGGTAAAGGATGTGAATGAGAAAGTCTTTGTGTTGTGATCAGAATAGCCTCAGTTTTATCATCATTCATCTGCAGCTTGTTACATGTAATACCTGATTTCACATCGGAAATGCACTTCTCTACTCTATTGATGGTAGCATCAACTTCAGTTTGGTGGCTAGACTTGTATATTTGGGTGTCATCAGCATACAATTGGTGCGACACTGAATAATTATCTATGACGCTTGAGAGCGGCTGAGTGTACAGAATGATGAGAACAGGGCCAAGAACAGATCCTGTGGAACACCACAACATACGTCAACTGGGCTGGAGTGTATTCCATTGGCAGTTATAATTTGTGTCCTGTTTACTAAGTAGGACTTCAACCACTGTAAGGCTATATTCTGAATGCCAAATACATGCTGGAGACGGTGAAGTAATATATCATGGTCTATTGTGTCAAATGCTGCAGATAAATCCAGGAGAGTGAGGACTGTAATTGTTCCATTATCCAAAGCAGATAGAATGTCACTAAATACGTTCAGAACAGTAGTTTTCGTACTGTGGCAATTGCGATATGCACACTGTACATTGCTAAAAAGACTGTTTGATTTCAAATGAGATACAAGTTGAGTTAGAACAACCTTTTCTAAGATTTTTTTATATGAATGGGAGATTAAAAACTGGGCGGTAGGTCTTTAAATTGTTATGGTCAAGTGTTGGTTTCTTCAGCAGTAGCTTTACGATGGCAGTTTTGAAAAATGATGGGAATTCCCCTGTTGAGAGAGAGAGAGAGAGAGAGAGAGAGAGAGAGAGAGAGAGAGAGAGAGAGAGAGAGAGAGAGATATTAATAACATCAGTTAGTGAAGGCAATATTGGGTCTAAGCACTCAAGCAGAAGTTATGTCAAAATTGGATTAAGTTTCACAAGATTTTGGTGCACTTTTCATCACGATTGTCCGTACTAAATCAATATAAACAGGTTCAAATGCTCCTAACGGTTGTCGCTGAATTATGCATCATAACTGTACGGTGACGAATCAGTTGAAATTGTGCTGTCAGGCGAATCTCTAATGGTTTGTACTTTGTCATCGAAGAAATTTGCAAATTGGTCTGGTAGGTCTAGAGGAGAGAAGGTTGTTGGAGGTGGTGTACATTTGTTCCTTGACATTAGTTTGTTAGTTATCTTGAAGAGCTCTTTGCAGCTGGAACTCTCCATGATCTTAGTACTGTAGTGGGATGGTTTGGCTAAATGGACTATGTTTGTGACGTTCTTCTTAGCGTCTTCGTTGATTTGTTTATGAATAGTGAGTCTGGTGGAAAGCCAAAGCCTCTCTGCTTTTCGGCGATGTCTTTTAGCAGTGCGAAGCTGGTCTCTAACACTGCTATACCATGGAGAACACTTTTTGTTTTATTGATACTCTGCATTTAGTGGCTGTGGCATGTTTTTCAAGCAATGAACGCGGGCAGTTATCAAATTGTTCCGCTGTTGGATGTAAAAAAGTTGTTAGGTTTTCTTGGATGTCAAGCATGAATTTGGTTCTATTTATCATACGGAGGTTTCTCTAAGTAGCAAACAGAGGTGGAGGGTTAGGGACTGATACGTCGAGATGGCATACAATGCAGAGGAGATCCGATGCAAGTTCGTGGGATACAAGGGTGGATTGCAGAATATTATCATCAGGTCTATAAAGAAGCCAGTGTAAAATGTGACCAAATTTATGGGTAGGTTGGTTAACTGACTGTTTAAGATTGAAAACTTGAATGGAATCTAGGAGTTTTGACATGTATGGTTTATAGGACAGTCAGAGTGAAAGTTGAAATCTCCAAGAATAATTAGTTTGCCATCTATCGAATTTCCATACTCTAGAAGATTTTGAAACTGCTTTAAAAAGAGAGATTCAGTCAGCTTGTTTTTTCTACTAGGAGGAGGAAGGTAGAGACAGAAAAAAAGACTGACCTTTGCTCCAGTGTGAGAACTGTTTGGACTAGTTCAAACGATGTGTGGCTAAAATTGAAGGTTGTGTTGTACTGTTCTTTTTTTTAAACACACGACTGTACATTTCGTACATCTAACACGACTGTACATTTCGTACATCTAACGTGCATGTATAAGCTGTAGTAAAACAACATTGTAGAGTGACTGGCATTAAGCACATCATCTGGTCAAAGGTAGAATGGATTAAAACGAAATAAATTATATTTATGTACTAAAATTAATTTTACATTTCTGCAGGTATTTCCTATTAGCAAAATTAATATATATATACACACACACACATTATATATATATATATATATATATATATATATATATATATATATATATATATATATATATATATATATATATATATATATCCTTCGAAACGTCAGGTGAAGCTACGGTGCGACAATTTTGTTTCAAACAAGAAAGCAAAAATAGGACTAACGTCTAGTCTGCAAGTCCGAATTACTTCGTATATATCTACCTATTCATTGTCCAAATTCAATGCATCAATAGGCTCAGTTTTATCATCACTCATCTGCAGCTTGTTACATGTCATCCATGATTTCACATCAGAAATGCACTTCTCTACTCCATGGATCAACTTCAGTTGGGTGGCTAGACTTGTGTATTTGGGTGTCATTAGCATACAATTGGTGCGACACTGGGTGATAATCAATGACACTTGAGAGCGGCTGAGTATATAGAATGAAGAGAACAGGTCCAATAACAGATCCCTGTGGAACACCACAACATAGATCAACTGGTCTGGAGTGTATTCCATTTGCAGATATAATTTGTGTCCTGTTCACTAAGTAGGACTTGAACCACTGTAAGACTTTCTTCTGAATGTCAAATACATGCTGAAGACGGAGGAGCAATATATAATGGTTTATTGTGTCAAATGCTGCATATAAATCCAAGAGAGTGAGTACTGTGGTCTTTTCACAATCCAAAACAGAGAGAATCTCACTAAATACTTTCAGAAGAGTAGTTTCCGTACTGTGGCAAGGGCTATATGCAGATAGTACATTGCTAGAAAGACTTTTTGAATTCAAATGAATTAGAAGCTGAGTTAGAACAACCTTTTCTAAGATTTTTGATATGATTGGGAGATTAGAAACTGGGCGGTAGTTCTTTAAATCGTTATGGTCTCGCGTTGGTTTCTTCAGCAGTAGCTTTACGATGGCAGTTTTGAAATTTGATGGTAATTCCCCTGATGAGAGAGAGAAATTAATAACATCAGTTAGTGAAGGCAATATTGGATCTAAGCACTCAAGCAGCAGTGATGTCGGAGTTGGATGAAGATCACAAAACTTTAATGCTCTTTTCATTACAATTGTCCGTACTAAATCAATAGAAACAGGTTCAAATGCTCCTGACGGTTTTCGCTGAAATTCTGCATCATAACTGTATGGTGATGAATCAGGTGAAATTGTGCTGTGAAGCGGATCTCTAATGGTTTGTACTTTGTCATCGAAGAAATTTTCAAATTGGTCTGGTAGGTCTAGTGGAGAGAAGGTTGTTGAAAGTGTTGTACATTTGTTCCTTGACATTAGTTTGTTAGTTATCTCGATGAGCTCTTTGCAGCTGGAACTCTCCGTGTTCTTAGTACTGTAGTGGGCTGATTAGGCTAAATGGACTATGTTTGTGACGTTCTTTTTGGCGACTTCGTAGATTTGTTATGAATAGTAAGTCTGGTGGAAAGCCATGGCCTCTCTGCTTTTCGCTGATGTCTTTTAGCAGTGCAAAGCTGGTCCCTAACACTGCTATGCCATGGAGAACACCTTTTATTGATACTCTGCATTTGTTGGCTGGGGCATATTTTTCAAGCAATGAACGCAGGCAGTTATCAAGTTGTTTCGTTGTTGGATGTAAGAAAGTTGTTCGGTTTTCTTGGATGTCATGCATGAGTTTGGTTCTATTTATAATACGGAGGTTTCTCTAAGTAGCAAATAGAGGTGGAGGGTTAGGGACTGATACGTCGAGATGGCATACAATGCAGAGGTGATCCGATGCAAGTTCGTGGAATACAAAGGTGGATTGCAGAATATTATCATCAGGTCTATAAATAAACTAAAATGTGATCAAGTTTATGAGTAGGTTGGTTAACTGACTGTTTAAGATTGAAAACTTGAATGGAATATAGGAGTTTTTACGTATATGGTTTACCAGGACAGTCAAAGTGAAAGTTGAAATCTCCAAGAATAATTAGGTTACCACCTATCGAATTTCCATACTCTACAAGATTTGTTAAACTGCTCCAAAAAGAGAGATTCAGTCAGCTTGTTTTTTCTACTAGGAGGAGGATGATAGAGACAGAAAAAATGGACTGACCTTTGTTCCAGTGTGAGCGTTCTTTGAACTAGTTCAAATGATGTGTGCCAGACCTTGATGGTTGTGTTGTACTTAAGGCATTTGATCATGGAAATCTTTGTAATAACAGCAATTCCACCTCCGCGAGAGTTGCGGGGGAACGACTTGATGGAGTAATCGCTGGGTGTTAAATCCCCACACTTAGATTCATCACCTGCGGAATGTAACCAAGTTTCTGTCAGGAAGAAGACGTCAATATTCTGGTCGTTGATAGAAGTAACAATTTCTGTGCGCTTTTCCGGTGATACTACTGTTTGAGCGTTGAATAATGCAATACGTAGTGGTATCCCTGGGACAGTTGACACAACGGTTGACGATTTAAGAGGAATGTGAATTAGGTTATTAAAATTAATAGCAGAATGTTTAAGTTTTAAATTTTTTGAACTGGAAAAGAAGTGAAAATTCCTACGAACAATGTGTTACCAAATACCTTGGCATGATTCTATAGTTCGCGTGTAGGTTTAGAATGTGGAAGGTACTGTGGATTTTTCGATTCATATTGTTACTATTTATGTATTAATAAGAAGGCCGACACGCAATATTACATCAAATATAATTGATTACGGTTATTTTTGTTACTTTAACTTTAACCTGGGGGCCGAACGATACTAAATTTGTTTAAAGGTATGAATACACCAACAATGTTCACATGTATTCACATCTCTGGCTGGATAATTTTGAAACTGGTATGCTTTTGTGAATGTGTATACATCCCTACCCTCCTATCTCCTTGGACTCAATATATAAGGATCGAGGGAGTATAGAGGTGATAGAAAGATCATTTTAAGTTTAGTTATATTATAATTGGATTGTATAGATTTTTGATTGTGCTTAGCAGTAGGTGTGATCTCGGTTAGTAAGACCTTGTGCTGTCTGTGGTGCGAGGTCCAGGTTTGTATGCATAGGTGATGTTCAGTAGGACTGGGTGCTGGGAAGTACCTGTTGGTGCTGGATATTTAGATTGGGTGCATGACAGCAAGTAGTATTCCTTGGTGCTGGTCAGTAGTTTTGTGTGATGGTCGGTGACACCGTAAATTAGTAAATATGTATGAGTGTTGGTCGATTAATACATGAACTGTGCATTAGATCTACATGTACTTGTTAAAATTCCTTTCAAATTAGACTGCTGTACTCCAAATGACCTTTTAAATTTAGAACCACTCATTGCGCAAAAAGCAATGTTGTTTGTAGTAGTTTCGGGAGGCAAATATAATTATGAAGTTTCGAATCAGTCAAGAATGCAATTGTTTCTTGTATGTAGTAGATCAGCACATATTGAAACCAACACAATCTTTTAATAGTCGTGTAACTTATAAGCCGCTAAGATCTAATTTTACTGCAAAATTGTATCTTTCTCTAGCCGCATATTCGGTAAATCTTTAATAATGTTATTGATTACAGCGTATATCGACACTTTAATGCTAAACATTGTGTTTTATGCGTGCCTTGCATAAATGGTTATCATAACATGAACAATCTACATAAATTCATAATTGAAAACAGCGTTTTATGTGATAAATCTCAGAACTAGAAATGGCACCTGTGACACCACAAAATATCAATCATTTCCGATTTTCGTTTCTTAAGATGTTTAATACCTTCCTTTTCTTCCAGAGGAACTGCATTAGGAGAGAGTGAATTTTCCGAAGCCTTGGTGGCACCATTTGCTGTTTGCAGAGAAATATAATGACACGATAGCAAAGCATGGGTCGATATGTGTATGATAAAGAGGGAAAAGTATAATCCATACTGTTAAATGAATTGGGAAAATATGCTTGCATAGATGAAGTCTGGGCATAATACGATTGGTTAAATTTTATATACATGTCGATAGAACATGATTGTGAATATGTGTTATATAACAATAAATTCATTGATCCACCTACAACGTCAATGCAGAATACATATACAATAACATCAACGCATACTCATTTATACTAATTAAACCAATTTACTAAAATGGACTAACAAGTGCAGGAATCTGTCATATCAATGAAAGTATTAGATCATTTATGATATCTGTTTCCGTAGGTCGAGTAAATAATAGAACTGGTATTATACAAGCTGACTATACTCTTATTAGACAGTGTTAAATGATTTGTTTTAAATTTTAATTTGAGATAAAAATGGATACTGATTAACATAAGGCAGTACGATTTTAACAATACATTTAGATTCAACAGTTTGTATAAGGCATGCACTTGTGGGTGACGGTATATTTTCATTACCCACGATTAAAATGTGTAGTATAACATATTGTACCAATAATTTACAAATGTCATCAGATTCTGTGGTACCCTGAATAAACGACAACACAAATAAGAACCTTATAAAGAATATAACACATTCAGATTATAAACAACATGTAGCAATTCTTCAAAAAGGCAGACAATAGAGAGAATGATATTAAGGACTGTGTAGACATTAAGGCTACAATACCAATAGGTCACTACCAATAACATTAATTATGTAAAATACATAGATCATGAAACAAATAAAAAGCGTTTGTTATTCGGTCTACGGTTGTTGTAAATGGCGCAAATTACTTTCAGAAATATATTTACTAGTTGTTTAGTAGAGTACTCAGTCTCGAATGACTTTTACTGCTACAAATAAGACTTTTATCATAATTACTGCAAAAATGGGATTATCAGCTATTAAATATGGTTTTTCCATATATTTGTTAAAAACCAGGTTATTACATTACAACCAAACCATGAGCTTCTGCTGTTATTTTCTTCTGACTAAGTTAAACATATACTCGGCAAGATTTGTCATACCATGTGTTTGCATTTTTGAATGAACAAATCATATCGCTTCCTTATGCCAACAGTTATTATGGATAGACTAGGCTTTAATACTATTTTATCAATAGCAATATAATAAATAAGTAGACATATATTATAATAACCGTTATAACGTCTTATCTAATCATGACTTTTCTCTAATTTGAATATTTGTTTTGATGATTATTCATCTAAAGTTTATCGCCATTCCTATTTGGTCATCCTTTGATTTCATTTTGGTTTCAAAGGTTGTTTATAGGCATATATTTTTTTCTGTAGTAATTTCAATCTTTATATTTATAAATACTATTTAAGATATTTGTAACTGTACTAAATTATTACAATTAACTAAATTATTACAACATATTTCGTCGTTCAGAGATTTATTTTTACCAACATTTGTGTGAACATTAACAATCAAGGAATAAAAAACTGAGAAAGAAAATATCATGTGTTTGTAATGTATAAAAAGCTGGATTATACTTTCTGATGCAAAGCTCGTATCCATTTTACATTAGGGTTGCAAAATCTTGATTCTATGACGCGCCAGATATTGAGAAAGCGTAAAATAATAATTATAAATAGTCTCTTAAAATGTTCAGAACAGCACCTCATAATAGTCGGGGTTTTGATGTACTTGTTAAAATATGAAAATATATTGGACAAGATTTATACATTATTCTACGATGTGCAACTAAAATGACTTGAAAAGAACACATAATAGACGAGGATTACGTTTGCATCTGTTTCAACGACGGTGTCGTGATATGGCACGCGCAGATACCAGTCTAATGTTATGTGTGTTTTTTGAACGTCAGACTTAATATGATCATATTGAAATCAGCACAAAAGAAACTTAATATAGACTATTAGGCGGGCTATTTGAATTTAGAAACATATGCAGGTATGGGCGTACTGAGTTACATATTAGACTATTTTATATTTGGATTCCAATTGTTGAAGATATGTATCAATGCAGTTTGTCCTGCTCATTATCAATATTGCAATACATATTTGCTAACTTTTATATGTTAATAATATACAAAGATGACGATATACGTTTGAAACTTTAACACTTAAATATATAACTGAATACATAGTAAATGCAATTAACATTAGAAACAAGTTTATAACAATGTCGTAATGGTTGATAATAAACAAATAACATATAGTGTGAGAAAGCAAAACAGTTGATGTTTTTATATGACCTTCAATATCAAGAGCTTTATTTCATATCTGGATGTAATTTTAGGCTCTGGCCTACGTTGTAATATAACATTATTATTATTATTATTATTATTATTATTATTATTATTATTATTATTATAATTATAGTGATTATTATTATAGTGAAAAACAAATAAATGTACCGTAAAAAGCAAATATGTTCTCGTCTATTTCTTAATGCAAACAGAACATATGACTGAAATGCTTTACTATCTGGTTATATTCCTATAGTTAATATATAAAACTGCATTGACTTATTGATGCTATAATTTGTATCGTCATAGCCTTCTCTTGGCACACACCGAACATGATGAACTTATAGATGTCTATAACTCTTATACTGGATATATTGGACGTTTGTGTTTTTAAAAGATGGCATGAATTCAGTGTTGCCTATAAACCTAAATTAATTATCAACGAAAACGGGCACAGCTTACATTTTGACATCATCGGACATTTTTGAGTTATTAGACAGTTTATCGTCTACATTCGAATAAAGAGCAAAATTGTATTGTATAATCGTTGAAAAAATGGAAAATACAATTTAAAAAACAGACAAACGGTATTAAAATTCCATTGCATTCACGCCAAAGATCATTCTGCAACAAATACTCTTTACGAATTTGAAAAATCCTGAATTAAACTTCCTTTGTAATTGTTACGTACATGGTGCCCTAGTGGTTATAGCGTATGCCTTGGATGCGTGAGGTCTCGGGTTCGAACTCCGTCCTAGTCATCCCGAAGACATAAAACAATGGCACCAACAGCTATCTCGCTAGGCGTTTGGTATTAAGAGGTTAGTATTAGTACTGGTCAACCTGGTGTCAGGATAAAGTGACTGGGTGGGACATTGTGGTACATGTCTGCTGCATGATTTCCCAGTGCTAGATATCATTAAAAGCTGCCACACAACAATTTGACTGAAAAATGGTTAACGCTTCGTAAAAAAATCTAAAATCACTCACAAGCACGTACACCTCACAGCTGCTTCTCTAGACGCTCGGCATTATTTGGTTAGTATTAGGACGGGTCAGCCTGGTATCAGGATAATATTACTGGGTGAGGCATGATGCTATAAGTATTTAGTATGAAGCCCCAGTGCTAGAGATCAGTATAAAGTGCTACACTGCAGACATCGTAGCGATATGACTGAAAATGTTTTAAAGCTACGTGAAAACTCCAACATATACACATACATTTACCATTTTTTTTTAAAACTTTCCATGGACCTGTATATTGCCATGTTTAAATCTCAAGATCATCTGTTAAGAGAGTTGTTTATTTAAAACAAAATACAATTCTTTCTGTAGTCATTATACTTATCCAAACCAGGTATGCTTTGGCAATGTACCATGCTAATGTGTTTTTCTTTTCATTATAAAATAAGACAAATGTTTAAAATCAGAAATGAATATACATTGTTCACACAATAAAACTGACGATTTCATTGTAACTGAGTCACAAAATAACAGGCTGATGTACAGCAGATGGAAAACCATTACAAATGTTCCAACAAATATTACTTCTCTTGTTACAGTCACAAGTTGCTGAATCATAGAAACTGTAACATGTTCACAACATCTATTCGTATATGTTATTGAAGTGGACAATCATCGATTGTGTACTGTTCGTGAATACTGAGAGCTTTCGCATTACTGTCGTTTAGTACCTGACAATTATCTATCGAGAATATTAAATAGAAATGGGTGTTCTGGATTTTATGTTTCAGAAGATGGCGTTTTAAAATGAGAAATGTGGATTTCTGAATTAAATGTAGGAGAGTCATTTTATTATATGGTTTAGGTCGTCCAGAACATATGAATTATGAGAAGGAAATGGGGAACGTGGACCACGTCATATGATGTGTTCATCAAATCTAATACAAAACGATGGGATGGGGTTCTGAACCAGGCTCATAAACAATGTGATTTAAGACAAAGAGAGCATGGTGACTGATGTGCTTATCGAATCTAATACTAAAAGCTAAGGATATTTCTGGTCTAGGTTTACCAAGCCATCTGATTTCACTATGTGACACAACTTTGTTGTTGTGACCATAACAATGATGATTTGAAATACATATATTTCCAATAAGAAAACGGGCGAAGTTGTGTGAACATCATATGAATCAACATTAACTTGAATTTTTACTCAGTATAAAAATGACCACAAAAGATTTGAAATTTTAGTGTAAATCAGTTTCACAAATCAGATTCCAGATATAGTCTTCCATCATGGTCTCGTTATACTGTCCTTGGTAGCGGTGTTCAATGTCCAGTATATCCTAGTGAAAGCGATCGCCTTGCTCCTCCGAGTACACTCACAGGTTCGCCTTGAATTTATCAAGATGGGAACCAAGGATTTGGAGTTTGAGGGGCATCCTGCAGCCCATTGTGTCGTAGTTATTCACCAGGGTCTCAACCAGCTCCACATAATTTCGTCATTGTGATTGCAAAGGAAGTCCCGAACCACTGCGACAAAGCTGTTCCAAGCCACTTTCCCCTTACTAGGGATCTTCTTGGGGAATGCGTTGCACTTCAGGATCTTCTTTATCTGTGTTCCGACGAAGACACCGGCTTTGACCTTTGCCACAGAGAGCTTACATTAGAAGTGTTTGATGGTACTTGAAGGCTGTCGAATGCTTATCCTTGTCAATGGGTTCCCTCAAAATTCTTGAGATAGTGAACTGCATCGCTCTCTTTTCCCTCTGTACAATCCTACAGAAATACATTAATTTCACCCACGAATAATGTGTATGAGAATATCACAATATATTGTGCTCAATAAAATTGAAACTTATAAACATTTTAAACTTAAAAATGTTAACAATTTATGAAATTTAAAAATATTTTCTAATATAAAATTCCGACCAACCAGTGTCCATCTTAAATTTCAGAGTTCTTTTGCAGTGCTTGAAAGAGAAATGATTTGTCTTGATCCTCGATATGCTTCCACGGTGTATTTTCTCCTTCTTGTCTTGATAAATTGGCCGCATACATAGCAAAATTCTACTGCCAAAACCTTGGATCGAAGTTGGTATATTGGCTCTGTGGAGACAAATAAGGTTTTAGGAGCAAAGCGGCTGCGTATGTCTTAAGAACATTACCTCATCACAAAGAATGATTCACGACGGTTAGGGTGCTTCAACATTATAAAAGGCAACGTGGTGGAGGGAGGCGGCATGATTTAAATCTTTGAGTGACACGTTTCCTGAAGCTTTGAAATGATAATATATTTCTATAAGTAGCGTGGTATGAAACAATTTATTGGGCAGAGTTGCGGGCTAACTCTCTGAAAACTCGTACTATTAATATGTCGGCATGTAAAATTGGTAACACGGCGATTGTGTCAAAAATGGTGCTTACTTTGTATCTATGTCACAATCGCGCAGTCTTCGACACCTCACCCACTTTGCTGACATAGAGATGCGCTTAACCTGCTTTCTGTCTGCAAAATCAGCGATAGCGTATAAACATAATGCGGCAGAGAGCGATTTAATTTTTGGATGTAATAAGGGGAGGGGGATCTGCTGGTGAGACGAGTGATAAAGTCCTCGATGTATTAGGGTTTAAACGATTTATCGATACATCGTGCTATCACTCTATTTTCTTAAATTAGTTAACATCAAGAAGCAAAATAAAAAAGTTTAGTAATATCAACAAATATTTTAAGATTAGGTTAGTTCCCCATTCTCAACTAGAAACTGCTCAATAGTATTGGACTTTATTGTTACAAAGTGCTTTATAGTCAACGCACGTGAGAGAGCTAGACTTCGCTGTTAGTACTACAAAGTTTTTATTATGATCTGGTTCGGAAATGTCTTGATAGGTTATGAGTTGGTACCGACGCACATGGGCAAAGGTTCAGACATTGTTAAAAAAAATATTTCATTCTCATACGAAATATTCCAAACGTGCCCAGCTTTAGATGTCAAACATCTGATAAGACTGAGCAGTAATCATTATCTCTCCCTAAGTGCACGTTATATTAAAGCAAAGAATGCGTCCTTTCTGATTGGTACAGGTTGAGAACTAAGCAACTTCATAAATTCAGAATTATTCCAGATGCTGTGATTTCCAAGAAGCCAAGGTCACATTTATATATTGCAAGCAATACATTATTTTAGCACAACGAACCCTAGTCTGATTTTATTATGGAGCATTATGAAGTTTTCATGTTGCATGGTTATATATCACGTATTGGCGATTTTGCTAAGTCTTTCCCTATTTAATTGTTAAAGGACAAGGGAGCTTTTCGGCGTCCTTTGTTGTGCTGTACTTTTAATTTGTCTGAGAAGACTTTTTTTGGTAAAAGTTTTCTTAATTAGGGAGCCGAATGCAGCTTTGATAATGTTTTTCTTAACTGTGGCAACTTCTCATCAGACATAGGTTCAGAAAACGTAACTGTCAGGGCATTTATTTCTTTACCTGTTAAAGGCATTTGTTTCCTACTAGCCAGTTAGATTAGGTTGTCTTTAATCCACCTGTAACGGGCAAGTTTTGATTCTATCAACAAGTGCATCAGATTCAGAATGGAATTACTGATATTATAACCAGATTCCACTGTTACTAGAGTTATCGCAAACTCTCTAATTGACTTTTACTTCTGTTCCTTCTTTATAAGAAATCCGCCGATTAATAACACATCGCTTTCAAAGATCTGAGCACACGCGTTAAAAATTGGTTCTTCGAAATTTTATGCGCCGTGCTTCTAAAGTAATGTATTTGGCACTCCTAATTGATCCAAGTTAGTATCCAGAATGTAAACATTCCCCTTTTCTCTTGGATGCCTGCAAAATGTCATAAAGCACAAGCAAATATTCTTTGAAGGCTGTGGTATAATATTTAGATACTGATGGAGAGACATGTTTTGACAGACAGAACTGAGTAATTTATTAAGATGTCAGACCGCTAACGTGGAAAAGTAGCTAGAGCGTACGCCTAGGATGCATTAGATCGAGGGTTTGAACCCTGGTCGAGTCATACTAATGACTTATAAAAATGATACTAACAGCTGCTTCTCTAGACATTTAGTATTACGAGGTTATTGTAACGACTGGTCGGCCTGGTGTCAGGATAATATGACTGTGTTGGACATCATTCCACATGTCCTTCTGTATGATTTCCCAGTGCTGGACATCACTATAAACTACCACACTACGGACATCTTAGCGATATGACTGACAAATTGTTAAAGTTACATTCTAAAAAGCCATTCATTTTATATTGAATTATTTGGTTTTTTTATATCGCTAGTCGATATTAAACCTTTAGTATTTTTAACCATGTATAAATACAATCTATTGTATGGCGCTAAATAGCTAAAACGTGCTGGTGCGCCGTTAAAATCAATAAATAAAATCAATCTAAAAATCCAAAGCCAAAGGACAATGCCCACTATACGGTGTACTATTCAAAACGTATATTTTGCTTATGCACGTTTCAGCATAAAAAGTGGTGCTCCTTCAGCAGCCACACCTTTCGAGCTCAAAGACGTTCATGATATTCTTTCCACCTTTACGCACACACGGCTAGCTCAATTCCCTCTCTTTGCACACGACAGGCAGAGTTTAGTATTTAAACGGTCTTACTTTCTTACTGAGATCACATCACTGGTTACCTAGTTCTCACATCCTGTTTGTACAACTAGTAATAGTTCAGATATGTTCTTTACAACGTAACCACTTCAACGAATTTCCAATACCCTGCAACATCTTTGTATTAGCAAAGATTATTCTGCAGTAACTGCAAGAAAAACGTTTTGCCTTAGCAGGCGATGTCATTAATGTATCATGCTTTTCAATTTGAGATGGCGTCGCGTGAGAGTCTCTGCCAGCCTATGGGGAAGGGCGGCTGTGAGTTGTGTGTGTGAAAATGTGGATGGAGTGAAAATGGCGAAAGAGGGTATACAATCTCTGAACATTTGATCCGTTCGGCCTCCCGGTTGATATATTCTCTAACTGTAAGTGATATTCTTTACAAGTAGTGGTTCTCTAAATCCGAGCAAGAAACATCACAATAACAAAATGCCAATGTTACAATGAAAATTGTAACAACTATTTTAGGCACCATCGCAGGTATACTTCTCTAAAATGCTTTGGACATAACAGAGTCTCAGTTTGTTGAGTTTAAAATTCATTGAATTTAGCATATATTACACAGTTTCCAGAATATAAATTTGGTTACAAAATTGCTGGAACACAATTTATGTCTATGCTGACCAATACATTACACAGCAATAGTGAAACATACCCTTGCTGTGATATGTTACGATATTCAGTCAGTTTAGTCACGGAACTGGTATCTTTTACTACTGATATATTAAATCTCTTTTAAATTACAAAAGTTCCAGTACAGTATGAATTAGATTACCAACGCACGCTGACACTGTTTTAGAAAATGAAAAAGCTTGCTTTGATGTCGGACAATACACGGTATTATGTACTTTTCGTACGTCCAAATGATCAACTCCGTGATAGCCATGACATGGAAATAAATGTGTCATCAACTCCATTGATCGGGGAATGCAGAAGAAAATTAAAAAAATTTGTAATAATTATTTTACATGGAAGTGTTTTCTCCAACTGTGTTCTGGGAACATCGCAAAAAGCTATCGCTCTACTTTAAATAAAGGTCCAGAAGACAGACTGCCTTTAAGAATAATTTCGGAGTGCTACGTTATGAGCGGTGGGGCTGGATTGGGGAAAGAAGTCGTCATATAATAGATGAATAATCCGGGTAATTGCGACCACATAAATTACATATTACTACTAAATCAATAATATGATGATAATGATAATATTGTAGCACCTTATCGCCAGAAGCTCTAAGCGCTTTACAATATTGGAAACCACCTGTAACATAAAAACCTTATATAATGATATTATTTGTTAAAAAAAAACACCATGAAATTTGAAAACATAATACATGCTGAAATTAGTTATGCAGGAAACAATTAGGTCTTTAACATTGTTCTTGCAGATGAAGTAGGTGCGATTTAAAAGCACTCTGGACTGGATTACGGTGTCCTTGTGTCTAAGTTCAGCGGACAGTTAGCTCCACGTTGCTGGGTCCTGGTATGCAAAAGAACGTTGTGCATGTTACTTCGTTTTCATATATGTTTTCAGTACAATATCAGGTCCACCTGGTACCTGTTGTAAATTATTGTACATTCGTTTCTTTTGTGTATCCTTGTGTTACTACTTGGAAATACAATATTGAACAGATAACACTCATTGAAAAGTCGAATAACAAGGTATGTAAAGAAACCGTGTTCTGGTTTTCTACCCATGTAAGATAAGTAGAGTTTTAACGTCATGTGACAGCTCTTGACTGGAACATAGCACTAACATTATACTTCCAATTATTACACAACGTTCGAAGTAGGATACGAGACTTATTGGAAGCAGGATACGAGACGTGTTGCAACATGGTGAGTATGGGCCTTTCTTTGATCAATTAAAACGAATTATAATACACTAATGCAAATTAAGGTAGAAACCTTGCTCATAAATTGATTAGTCTTGCATGCTGCGTTTTAAAGATAGTTAAATATGATAATGATTGGACCTCTGTGTTAAACATGCGGGTTGTAGAGCTATATAAAAACGCGCGAATTGATAACTGAGTCATTCGAGAAAACAATGGCAATATGAAAAGACTACACGTGGCCATATGATTGTAGAATTCTTAAAACAACGTTAAAGGTCAAAGTCACACACACACACACACACATCGCAAATGTGTGTGCTGTTTTGTGAGGTTGGAGCACGAGTTTAAGTCGCAAGTACACCATACACTTTGAGAGAGAATTTATTATGATGATGACAATGTAGTCGTCATAATAATCATTGTACAATCTATTTTTTGATTGTTAATTAATGTAATTACCTAGGAATCCTATTATCAGTATTTGATATAAACCGCACAAAATGGAGACTATGTGTAAATATTGAAGAAAGCAACAAACATGGTATTAAAGGTCATCAAGGCAGTTATGTTTTACTGTTATATTCAGAAGCACATCAATAGAACATATTGGTTTTTTTAAGAAAGCAATGTCAGTATCACATAAAAAATAATTGTTTAACTTTACAGCTGAAACATGCAGGATTTAGGACTCAATGATTTATGGCTCTGGGTTTTCCCCCTCTGTAATGCGGGATTTAGGTCTGCAAAATGTATGTTTATTTGCGTAAATCTCTATGTTATGTAAAATTTAGGACTTATAATTATTGTTTATTTGAGTAGTTCCACTTTCCTCGTTGGCTGAAGAATAAATATATACAAGCTTGTATTGCACTGCTATTAAGATTTCAAAATACGGAGCGTTTCTGATATTTGAAAAAGGTTTACATTTTTGTAACCATTTTTAAAATGAAAGCCACAAAAATAGAAAATAATTTGAATAAAGTTGGATACAATGAATCATAAATTTCAAATATATTTGGAAGATTTAAGATAACTAAAAATATGTCAATAATGTGCGGCACACGATATAAGTGTCGAATTAAATTATATTCTTCAATGCCATTGTCTTGCTGAATTAACACGATAACATAGAAATAAGACGTGTCTCTAAAATCGTAATATGTACAAACCGAATGATCCGCAAATTAGTGCAAATCTTGAATTGCAGGTAAGAACACGCAAAATAACACCTATTGAAATAGATTTCCATGTACACTCGGAAATATTAGTTCTATCCAATTTATCAATTTCAACAAATACATGTATGTATCGCCATTGTTTTTAAATAATGTGTTCATCGAAATGTATGTATGTGTGTGTGTACGTACGTACGTATGAGATAAATTGTTTGCTTTTCAAAACTTGTGTTGCTTCCTAAAGTTACAACATTAATCTGAATGAAAAATTTTAAATCTTGATCGGTTATGTTTGTTGAGTAAAATTTCTAAGGCCTCAAAGTGTACAAGCATGAAAGGATCTGTTTATTTAACTGCCTGTAAATAATTACAAAATCGATAACGTGTCAATAAATGATCATACACGTGCTTCTTACGGAGTTCTGCTTCATTCGTATGTCCATGCGTTCTTTTCAGTTGCACAGGTAATGAATGCTACCGTCAGATATATGGATACGTGGATTTTCACAGTACATCGATCAGTAAAAATTTGTTATCAACGTTTAGAACCTTCTCTCTGGACCCATACGTTGTACGCAGTTGAATCAGTTACATATTTACCGTTAATAACACACGTTTCATGACAGAAGAAATCTTCAAGTAAAGCTTTTTTAGTAAATGTTGATAGGTTATGCTTGATGACTCAAGTTTCTAAGGCTCAAAGTGTACAAGCATGAACGGGTCTGTTTATTTAACTGCCTGTAAATGATTACAAACTCGATAATGTGTTAATAACTGATCATGCACGTGGTTCTTCGGGAGTTCTGCTCAATTCGTATGTCCATGCGTTCATTCCGGATGTAATATCAATATATTTTTATATGTTGCAGTATTAAGCAAAATCGCAACGATCCGAAAAATAGTTTAACTTCAGTTGTCTTAAAATTTGAATCATTTGAAATGATTTCAAAATATCTTTTGTTATATTTCTGTTGGTTTGATATGGCACATTGTTGACCATATAATGTCCCGGAAATGTGAGCGAAGTGCCGTTGGAAGGATACAGGGAGGTAGAGAGACAGGTCCTTGTCTGAGAATATCTAACCGCGTTATCACAATCCGAGTTTGACGCTCTTGAAACAGGGCTACCGCGCTCTACCTTTTAAACTAGATATATACTCTATACACAGGTAATGTTACCTGAACACAAAGCATGTTACTATTCCGGCAATGAAGACCGAATTCAGTTATATTATCAAGTATAATGTGTTCAACGAAGTATAAGAAAGGATTAAAGGAAGACTCATGCAAATTCTTGTTTCCCATGGTTGTTGGAACAAAGTAATGTTGTACGTTAATGTAAATATACTCAGTTAAATCAATCTCTTTTTAACCCCTTGTAAGTGAAATAACCCAGGATATGTCCTCATCTCCTTCCAAGTATACTTTCAATACATATCGGCACTTTGAAAATTGACAAAACTAATCTACAAATATTTGCACGAGTAGAACTGATCTTTTCTTCACTTGCAAGAAAGAGTGTAAATTTAGTTAATGGTAAGCTTAGAAAATGGTATAGACGCATATCTTTTAAAAACGTTAGCAGTATTCAGATCGATCAGTGGCTTTCAAATAAATAGCCGCCAGCTGTAGGCCCAATGTGCCTACTAACGACCGAGTTTTGAATGGATTCGCTTTGTCCATAGCGTACACGTTTAGAATTTGTTCTATTCGTCGTAGTAGCTTTAGTAGTTTAAGCATCTTTAATCCCTGCCTGCCTCCTCCCTTCCTCCTTTCTCTCTCTCTCTCTCTCTCTCTCTCTCTCTCTCTCTCTCTCTCTCTATATATATATATATATACACACACACATATGTTCATATTACATCGATAAGTAAGAATTCGTTATTAATGTTTGTAACCTTCTCTCTGGACCCATAACTTTTAATCAATTAAATCAGTTACCAATTACAATACACTTTTTATCACAGCAGAAATCTTCTAGGAAAAAAAACTTATCGGCTGGAAGTGACAAATACAGACAATAGCTATTTTTAGTAACAGTAACCTTGACATATTATTGGATATAGTTTGTAAATTCGACCTGTACAAACATTATTTCGTATGGTGCATTAGAAGGTATTAGTTATAATTACGTGCAACATCAGCTGTAAACAAAACTTTCTTTTTATATTGCTTTGTATTTTTTCCAATCTTCAAAACAATGATTATTATTAATATTATTATTATTATTATTATTATTATTATTATTATTATTATTATTATTATTTGTAACTGATTCAATCTGAAAATAAAATCGTGAATAAGTGGTAGGTGATCACAGTTCTCTATTTCGTTTCGTTTTATTGTCGCCGCAAATCTATCTAAATTCGACCCCTAAAATCAGATACATTGCTTTTAAATATGTAATGTTAAACCCACCGTAAAACACTAAAATCTTATTATTTAAAGTTTTTTTTTATTTCAATTCAATCCAATATTTATTTTAATTTTTCGCATTACATGCTGTTTGAAAACAAAAATAGTATTGAAAAGTACTGTTGACTTAATCAAAAATAAAATGCAGATTAAATAATATATAATACTGCTTAAATTAATTTCAAACAAGTATGGGATTTGTTTCCAAATGCTTTAGCAAACAGTCAGATATTCCTACTATAAATGTAAAATGTAACTGATTCTGGCAATTTGAGTCGGCTGCTTCTGTTGTCATTAGCATATTCGCGCGTGCATGCGTGTGTGTAGCTTTAATAATGTTTCAGCCATATCGCTACAATATCTGCAGCTTGGCAGTTTATAGTGATGTCTAACACTGGAAAATCATGAAGCAGACATGTGGCATGATGTCCCACACAGTCATATTATTCTGACACCAGGCCGACCAATCCTAACACTAACTTCTTAAGGCTAAGCACCTAGAGAGGCAGCTGTTAGTACCATTTTTATGTCTTTATTATGAATGGACCAGGGTACGAACCCGCGATCTCCCGATCCCGGGCGTAAGCATCAGCTACCTGGCCACGTGAGCGGACTGCTATGAAAATAACTTACTCAGTTCTGTCTATCAAAACATGTCTCTCCATCAGTATCTTAATATTATAACACCGCCTTCAAAGAATATTTGCTGGTGCTTGATGACAAATTGCAGGCATCCGAGAGAAAAAGGGAATGTTTACATTCTGGAAGCTAACTTTGATCAATTAGGATTGCCTAATTTATTACTATAGAAGAACGGCACATAAAATTTCGAAGAACAGATATTTAACGCGTGTGCTCAGATCTTTGAAAGCGGTGTGTTATTAATCGCCAGATATCTTGTAAAGAAGTAACATATATAAAATTCAATTAACGAGATGAGTCCCTCGATGGGATTTATGCTCTCCTTGGTTACTAGAATTTACCGGGATTCAATACAAGAGAATATCTTCATATTGACTGATTAGTGTTTGAAAACGTCTCTGATATTCTTCAGATCTAACAAGATTGTAAAATCCGATGCTGTGGCGGACGTAATAGATGTTAGTTTGGCACCTATTTCATTTGTTTTTTGGCAGTGAAATTAGTTTTTGCTACTTCGCAAGCCTTTGATAAATGTCATAGAAAGGGATTAAAATGAATACAATCGAATGATTCCTGAACGGATTCCCTAAGACCAAGCAGCAGCAAGTGAAGAACCTCATCGTTTCGTACATTAATGCGATAAAACCGAATCATATTCTTCAATGTTGGAAGAACTCTTTATAACGCCCCTTGACTTTCAGAGTTATAGGCAGAAAATGTAATTGTTTAATGCCTAATTAATTTACAAATTAATATACAACTTGTTGGAAAATTCCATACATACAAATTGACCCTTGAACGGATTGATACATTTGGGATTGCTGAATTGTGTAAACAAATGTCTCCTTTACTATGGTTTTACTTTAAATATATCTTAAAGCAATCGCCTTTGCAAATATTGTTGCTGCACATTTTATGGTCAAATATGTGTTTCCTGAGCTGATTTGGTAAGGGACCTACATCTGTCATTGTTATACTAAATGCAAGAACATGTTGCAGATGTGCCTTATGTATTGTCTGATTGGGTTTTCCATCGATATGAAATATGTAAAAAGATCTAAAGTATTTAGAAATAAAACCTTCAATTTTCAAATTTGTATCAAATCGCTGAACATTTGTCAGATCGGCCTCCCTGCTGCTTATTCTCTAAATGTAGGTGATTTTCTTTACATGTAGTGGTTCTCTAAATCCACGTAAAAAAAACAACAACAAGCCCATAATAAGAAAATGCCATTTTTATAAAGACAGTTTTAACAATGTTTATAGGCACCATGGCAAGTTTACTCCTCGATAATATTTTGAACATAACAGAGACTCGATTTGTTGAGTTTAAAGTTCATTGAATTTAACATATACTTCACAGCTACCAGAATATAAATGTCTTTACAAATTTGTTGTAAAATAATTTATTTATATGTTGACCGATATATTACACCAATAGTGAAAAATATCGTTGACGGGAATATGTTACGATATTCAGACAGCGTGGTGGCAGAACTGATATCTGTTAATACTGATATATTAAATCTCTTTTAAATTACAAAAGTTCCGGTACAGTATGAATTAGATCACCAACGCACGCTGACACTGATTTTAGAAAATGAAAAAGCTTGCTATGATGTCAGACAATATACAGCTATATGTACTTCTCTTACGTCCAAATGATCAACTCCGTGATGGCGATGATGTCGAATAAATGTATCATCAACTCCATTGACCGGGGAATCAAATATATAATTAAAACAATTTGTAATCATTATTTTATCTGGAAGTGTCTTCTTCAACTGTTTTCAGGGAATATCGCAAAAATCATACTAATTCGATACAAAGAGAAAGTAATTAGTTAAAAAAGGTCCAGAAGTCAAAATGACTTTTAAGAATAACATAGGATTGCAAAGTTATAAGCGGTGTGGCTGGGGTGGGAAAAGAAGTTGCCATATAATAAATTAATAATCCGGGTAATTGCGACCTTGTTACTACTACATTATTACTATGATGATAATGATAATAAAGCGCCTAACTCTAGAAGCTCCAAGCGCTTTACAATATTAGAAACTACCTTTAACAGAAAAAATATATATCATGATATTTTTTTATATAAAAAAATCACCATGGAATTGAAAAACATAACACATGCTGACAATAGTTAAGCTAGGAAATAGCATTAGGTCTTGAAGTTTTCTCTTGCAGTCGAAATAAGTGCGTTTTAAAAAAATTCTTGAACGGGATGTGCGTGATTAGGATTTTTAACGTAGCTTTAGCAATGTTTCAGTCATATCGCTACGATGTATGCAGTGAGGCAATTTATAGTGGTGTCTAGCACTAGGGCATCATACCGCAGACATGTAGCATGATGTCCCACCCAGTCATATTATCCTAACACCAGGCCGACCGGTCCTAACACTAATTTCTTAATGCTGAGCGCCAAGCGAGGCAGCTGTTAGTACCATTTGTGTAAGTCTTTGGTATGATTCTGTCTGGGATCGAATTCACGACCTCCTGTTCCCGCAGCGGACGCTCTAACCACTAGGCCACCGGAGCGTTTCTTGAACGGGATCACTGTGTCCTTGTGTCTAAGTACATCAGTCAATTCGTTCCACGTTGCTGGTCCTGGTATGCAAATAAAACATTGTCCATGTGACTTCGTTTTCATATATGTTTTCTGTACAATATCAGGCCCACCTGGTACTTGTTGTATATTATTGTACTTTCGCTTTATTTGTGTATCCATGTGTTACTAACTACTTGGAAAAAAGACATTGAACAAATAAAAGCCATTAAAACAAGGTAAGAATAGAAACTGTGGTTTGGTTACTACCCATGTAATACAAATATAGTAGTAACGTCATGTGACATCTCTTGACTGGAATAGAGAGCTAACATTTGACTTCCAATTATTACACAACATTGGAAGTAGGACACGAGACTTACTGAAAACAGGATACGAGACGTGTTGCAACATGGTGAGTATGAGCCTTTCTTTGCTCAATTAAAACAAATAATAATCCACTATTAAAAGTTAAGGTTGAAGCCGTGCTCATAAATTGAATATGGTTGCATGTTTTGTTTTCAAGATAGTTAAATATGATAATGATTGGTCCTCTGTGGTACAAATGAGGGTTGTAGAGCTATATTAACACGTGCGAATTGATAACTGAATTATTCGAGAAAACAATGGAAATATGCACGATATGAGAGAGTGAGAGAGAGAGAGAGAGAGAGAGAGAGAGAGAGAGAGAGAGAGAGAGAAGGTAATACGTTTGAATGTGTGACACTAGATAGATGGGGGATAAGGATGGTTGTTAGAGTAGGATAAAACTACATATATGATAATTATACAACTTGATCATGCCTTGTAAATATCACGATGACAGTACTAATAGTAAGTATGCATTCCAAAGTAAATACACGCATAAAATTATATGTAAATCAACTAAAACGTATTCAGCATAAATCATAATATGACATAGCCTGGCTTACAGGAGGGGGAGTTAGTTAGAAAGACGATATGCATAAAAAAGAGATAGCATCATGCATAAGTATGCATAATTGTA